>BSBM01000829.1:1305000-1905000 GCA_027924585.1 Larix kaempferi
CTGAAGGAACCTCCTAGGGTTTATGTAACATTTGATTGTTCCTTGTTATTTTATTCTCGTATCAATGATGAAAAATATAGAGAAATTAGATTGGATTACTATGGAGCATCATGATCAATACTAATCATTTCCCCTTTAGCTTGCATTTAGCACCTTGACATCATCATCATCATTGGCATCGCCATCTTCATCGTCACCATCATCATCACCATCATCATCGGCATTGTCATCTTCATCGTCATCATCATCATCACCATCATCATCATCTTCATCATCATCTTCTTCTTCATCATCATCATCATCATCATCATCATCATCATCATTGACGTTTTCGTCGCCATCACCACCACTATCATCAATGTGATCATCATCATATTCATCATCATCATCATCATCATCTTCTTCTTCATCATCATCATCACCACCTTCATCATCCTCATCGTCAGGCACATAATCATCATCTTCATCATCATCATCTTCATCATCATCATCATCATCTTCATCATCATCATCATCATCATCATAATGAATCATCGTCATCACCATCGTGTTACATAGTTACATATTTCTTCCCCTTTCCTTATGATCAATTTATGGTTGAAATGGGATATTTCGACGGGACCATGTTCTTAACCACTTGGTATTGCTAGGTGTTCCACACGAAAATAAAAATTGGGCATAATCTTGCTAAGCCACAAAAGAGTAAAAAGTGGCATTGTTGGGTTAGCATGGCCAGTTGATGTTGCTCTATAACATCTAAGAATGAAGTACATATAAACCCATCACCATCATCCATGGTCATATTAAAACAAAATATTGACACAGATTTTGAATTGAGATTAGACATAATATCATGTTGATTAAGAACTCACACTAGTGACTACACATGGTGTACTGAAGGAACCTCCTAGGGTTTATGTAACATTTTAATTGTGAAGAAATTAGTACTATTCGGTTTCAAGATGACCTTAAAAAAACTAAATGGCTCCAACCGAAGATACTGTATTAAAAGAAAAAAATTTAAAGAGACAAAAGCCAGCGAGTGAATATAAGTGAGATTTTAAAAATGTTATCTAATATTTGCAATAAGAATAGGAGTAAGCATAAAATGTCCATCACACATATACAATAATCTTGGCACTAGGCATAAAAATATTAATTGCATGTAACCACAAGCGCCTTAAACTCATGAAACTTATTGAATACTTCATCATTGGTCTTCATAAAGTATATATAGGTATTTATGGAGGGTGACATAGTGTTAAGCAATGCTTGAGGTAGGAGGGAGAGGGATTGAACTTGAAGACCAAAGGGAGAGGAATCATTAATAAATGAAACATAATAAATATTACCAGTTAAAGAAGTCGATGACATAGGAAAACATACATTTTCATGAATCGTATCAAGAAACTGCTATCTTGATCTATGCACACTACTTGGAAAAGCAATCTTTGTATTATTTCTAAGTGCACAACCCTTGCACATACCTAGCTTATAGATCACAAAGTTTGGAAATCCCTGCACTATTTCCTTCGAGGGTGGAAGTGCTCCATAGTGCAAGCAACCAAATCTCGTGTTCCAAATGTTCCAATAGTGCTACACTTTATTATGACGAATTACTTCTAATCAAAATCCACACACTTAAGAGGTGTCATATCTTAATCTAAAGTAAGATTATTAGTTAAACCAAGAACATACAAAACATCGTTCAACTCAAGAACAACACGTGATGATATGTGGAAAGAGCCAAATTCCATATTGGTAACTAGATATGTGGCATCATCGCGTAACTCTACTTTTATACCAGCTTCTTTCTCTTTAAGTCTATTGAAATCCTTCTTATTGAATGTCACATGTTTGGATGATCCACTGTCCATCATATACCACCCTACACTAGAGATGGTGTTAGTGGAAAGACATGATACCATGGAGAAGGTTGTCTCTAGCTTGGGTGCTAACTCATCCACTCTGAATGCTTTTCCATCCTTGCCAACTACTTTTGTTGCTTGTTCTTTTCCTTCTTCCTAGGACATCGACACGCATAGTGGCCCATCTTGTGGCATGAATGATTTCACGTGACTCAAGTGGTTCTTCCCATGCCATGATAATTATGGACAAAAATATTAAATGAATGAAAGTGAGATTTCAAAGGTGGTTTAAGTTAAGTGTATAAAAGTAAATATGTTGTGCATTGAATCATTTAAAGTTAGGGGTGTATGTTATGGGGCCTCTTATGCCTTAATCTCATCATACTTTTTTAACAAGACTAAGTTTAAGCATTAAACTATTAAGGGAATGTAAGTGAGATTTAAATTTTACTAAAGTGTACAAAAGTAATATGTAATGCAAACACACATTTAAGGATTGGGAGTTTATATGGTAATGTACATTAGGTTTGCTAAATGAAACTCTTGGGAAGCATGTTGTTGTAAAAAAAATATTAAAAACAAAATACAAACAAAATAAAGAAAAATATAAATTAAACCAATATCCCATTCCATTCCTGCTCTCATTGGACATATGCCAGTCGCTTTCACGCCTAATAGATTTGGTCCTGAGTTGCCTTGCCTCTCGTCCTGCTCAACGTAGCTAATTCAAGCTACCCACTAGAGGCCTTGTCTCGTCCTACTCGCGGCCAAAGCCTGCGTTGACGACCTCGTTGGCTGCCAAACCCTGCTAAACCCCTGCAAAACCTGCCAAACTATTGTGTTCATCATGACCCCACCACCGGCTGGAAGGAGCGATTGGAGCTGGGAAGTCATAGGATATTCAATGTGCTCAATCGGAGAGAAAGTGACAGGACAGGTAGGCCAATTAATGGTATGCCCTAAATTTTATATATTGAATGGTATTTTTCATAGAACATATCCATAAGAAACCCTTGTTTTTTTATGTGTGAGTCAAAATATGTGTGTCGCAAAAGGAACCCAAAAGAAATCTAGTCCATAATTTCTAAAAACCAAGCATCTTAATCCTTAAGATGAAGACCTTGCTTATAGAAAACTAGCAATTTGAAAATATGCCTCCAAATACCTACTGAGTTAGTTAATGGACAAAATTTTGTTTTCAAGAGGAAAAATTGTATAGTCAAATCACACTAGGCAGTTTTGGAATAAAACAAAAGGGCACCTTTTTGGAACTTGAGGGTTTACAGGATATTGTGACAGTGATTGATGATCCCAACCATGTTTAACATGATTAATTTTTTAATGAGAACATTTGTTGGATTTTAGTTTTTAACTGTTGTAAAGAAAGCTACAACATATTTTCTATTCAAGTAGAACTAAAAATAGTCGTCTAGTATTACTTGTCTTCTTGTTTACATCTTAGTGGTAATCATTTCCTGCCTTTTGCATTAGACTTTATAGCGATGGTTTTTGATACCAAAAGGCATCATACTTCACAAAATTAAAAGGTTGACGAAAAAACTTATTCATTCTACATACCCATCCCAGATCCATTTTTAGGGACAAATTTATTTAGGGTATGTTTCCCAGTTGATTGTTGTTTGTACCCAGAGCTGATACAACTCCAGGCATATTTTGGTGAAATCTTTTACTTTTGAGTCACCAGTATCCTATAGCATAAATGAAAATTGACGAAGGGGATTCATAGCAACCTTAAATAAGTCTTAAACTCAGTAGCAAAGATACCCCAAGACAATGATATTTTCACAATATGGATATATGGAGCATGGTTATGCCAAAAAAAAGGACCTCCAAAAACATCTTGGGGACAATAGAATTAAAGATCTAGGTGAATCGCTAGGTGAACCACTAGATTAATGAATGACATCCACTAGCTTATGTTTTAAAGAAGTTCCTAAACAAGAGAAGAGCAGAATTGTTGGTGATGTTTTCAGTAGTGTTGCCTCAAAATATGACATCATTAATGTTATAATGAGTATTGGTCTTCATCGAATTTGGAAGGATAGATGTCTCTCGAAATTGGGTCTACTTATAGGAATAGAACATCCCGATGTAGCTGGTGGAATAGGAGGTATTGCGTTTCATGATTTAAAATCTATCCATAGCCTTGAACAGCAAAGGAACAACACTAGTTTCAGTCAAACTATATGATTGAATTCATGTTACATTTCAATTATCAGCTAGGATTAGTAGTCTTGTGGAATGAAAGAACTACATGTGCAGGACCATATCATATCTACTCTAAAATCAAAAGACAAATTATACTCAATATATCCACAAGTGTTGCAACTTAGGTTGTAGTTATGTGCTCAACTTCTTAAAATATGAACATTTCTACAACAATGCTCTTTTTTGGTATATAGAGCATAATTCAATGAATGAAGAGAAATAGAATCAAATGTAGAAATGAAAGCACAAACATAATTAATCCTTCTTGAGGCTAGATAAATCTTAGATCAATTAATCATTATAACTGGTAATTGTAATCATGCAAGTCAGAAAAATTATCTTGTGATTAAATATCACTTTTCTATCGCGGAGATTATTTTCAAGCATACCTTAAACTATTTATGGAGATTATTTTTTTTTTTAACAAAAACAGTTGAGATTTTTTTTGTATTATAAAAAGGTGGAAGAAACCGAATACAAAGTGTAAGAACATGCCTGCATCTTGACATAGGAGAGCTGCCATATCTTAACTATCATCTTTTACAGAAAACCAACTACATCCAACAAAAGAGAAACCTAGAAGGATCCTTATCTGACGAAGTACTACATACCTACATACTAATCTTGACAAGAAGTTCATACATATCCATGGAAAAATACGTAACAACCTAAAAGCATTAAGCTCCCGAGGTGCAGGTTACACAAAAAACATTCCAGAGAGCTAGTTCTGAACCGAAGCATCCTTGGTTCCAACATCCTTCTTTCCAGCATTTTCCTGACGCAGCAACTCCAGCCTCAATTCCAATATCTCCTTGCAGCTGTTGTCCACTATGTCCTGAGTTCTTTTTGCAATTGCACGAACAAAACGAATTTGTGCTGAGATTGCATCCAGGTTTTGATAGGGACAACCACCATCCTGGGCAGTATTTAGAGAGTCCACCTTAACACTGAGATTGTTGATTATGGTTCGAACTTCCTTGCTATCTGCATGTTCCATAGCATTCAACTGCTGTAGAGCTTGCTTGATTTCCTTGTTTTCCTCTTTAATAACACGGATTTGCGTGTCCAGAATTGTCAAATGGTCGTCCACCACCATTAGTGAGGCCGCAATTCCTTGGGGCTCCTCAGGAGTGAGTACCTTCTCACGGTGCTGCTCCGATCCTCGACATACATAAACCTTTTCACTGTGCTGCTCTGACCTACCGCAAACTTGAACCTTTTCTCGGTGTTTCTCACAAGCCATACATTCCTGTTCCCTAGGCCATGAAGGGAATCTTTTCCTGTAGTCCGGGGGATAAATTCCATAATGAGGGATGGTATGCATACCCCAGAGATGGTTTGTGCCAGAGTCTCCCATTCTCTCATTCATGAACCAAGAATCATTATGCTTGCCACAGATCCGATTCACACCAGTATCTTCCATTTTAATCCTCTCAAAAATAGAGATAATCCAACCTTCTCGGCTTTCCGTTTTATAATGAATCCAGCTTCAAGAGCCTTCTAAGGTGAAAGGTGGCATACTTTCCATGTGGAGATCACGTGACCGGAGCGTGTGAGCGCCCTTCAATTCGAGGCTCCGAAGTGGGTTATAAACTATGGCTTTAACATTTCCTTGGAGCCCATGGTTCGGATTAAAGTTTCCAATGAATCCTTCCTATGTGAAGTCGCTTAGATGAAGGTATAGTCATGAGGGTTCAAAAACTCAAATACAAGGTATCCATACCTTATAATTCACCTTATGATTGCTAACTAGGATGCCACGATCTAGTTATTGGATTAAATGTCCTTGCTTTCGCATGCCAATCGTTGATATGGAGATTATTATCAAGCATACCTTAAACTATTTATTGGATTAAATATCCTTTCTTTTGCATGCCAATCATTGTCTAGACCATGAATTATTCAATCTAGATAGGAAACCCATTGAATCATCAATCTAGTAAATGAAAATTAAAGGTGACAAGAGGTCAATTTATTTGACAAACTAGTGATTTCCTTGCTGACTTGATAAACTGGTGATTTCCTTTTTCATTCTCTAATAATATGCAAAATTCCCATTGTAGTGATGTCACTAGGATGCCAATATCTAAAGAAACCTCAGCATTAATATTGAGATGTAGATTCTTCATTTTCCTTTCAAATTGTCTATTAGATGGGATTATCCATACATGGGATATCTGAAGGATGAGAGGACCACAAACAAATACATTGAAAATAATAGGAGGACAAACCTCTATCATTTCTAAATTCTGATCATGAACTTCTATCATGATGACACTTATTGACGCAACAGGTAGACTAAAAAACTCAATTGATACAACTACGTAGACTCTACACTGAATTCCTGCAATTCTTGAGGTTTTCATCTTTTGGTGACTATGCACAATATCACAATGTCATGCTTATGCTTGCTAAGGTTTAAGCATTGTCATGAATTTTACTCATTAGAAGTAGAAGAAAGTTATTGTTGGATTCATTTAATTAGAAAGAGTATTTATAGTTTGAAAGAACTCTCTCCTTACCTTAGCTAGCATTCATTGAAAGGAAAGGCTTATTTGATTCATATGCATTTGCATGGTTTGAGTCAGTCATCACACCACGAGTTTCACTTCCATCACCCAATTGAGTAATACAACCATTAAAATTTAAATCGCTAACTCAACACACTTTAACCTCGCTTGAGGATAAAAAGAATTTGGTAGTTAGGTAGGACACCGAGGATAGGCATCCAAATAATCCCCCCTTGTCATTTTCATCTGAGACATAGTTGTCTTCTAGGGTACTAAAATCCTCTAGTATTTATTGACACGGTCATCGACCAATTTGTGGAGGGGCCTCCCATTTTTTTGGGGGTTAAGCCACGAGGATTGATTCTGGATGGACTTTGTGGAATGTTGCACTCCACTTAGCGCCTAAGGCATATCGATCCATTGTCTTCCTTGTACTCCGCCGTGATGGTGATACAGGGGTGATAAGAAAGAAGTGCCAAAAACCTTTTTCGACGTGTCATAAACAAGGTAGCTTAGTGACTTTTCTTCTAGGGCTCTTTTATCCAGGATCCCTTTCGGTAGAGGGATATCCTTCCATTATTGGTCTCTCATTTCATATTGTTCGACTTGGATTTCATCACCTTGCGAAGGATACGATTTTTCGAGGTCTCTAGCTCCTAGTTAGGAAGTTTGCTTGCTATTTCACCTTTTTAGAGGGTCTTTTTCTTTTTAATGCTGCTTGTTGGCATTCTAGCCACTTTTGTTTCAGCTCACTTACTGTGACACTGGTCTCCTTCTGCACGCTCGGTTGCTTTAGGTTTTTTGAGTTCTTACATGGTCAGTTACCAATTATCTGATGATGTGTGATGTCCTCTTCTCCTAGGTCTTCGAGATGGTTTGAGTTAGATGGTCTTCTCAAGGGACTGAACACCCCTTGATGGAGCCACTAATGCTTGACCTTAAGATCAGTCTAGAGGATCACGTGATCACATCATCCGTGTGGAATTTTCCATTTACTGTGATGATGGAATTTCAGGTTATATGGAACAATGGTACATTTGAGAGAGAGATGATTGGTTGTACCCCACCTTGGTTGATTGCCTTATGGTCCTTTCATTTTGCTGATAATATTTTTGTGGTACCTTTCCTTTTACCTTTTGCGTCTTTTACTCATCTTGGGTTATCTTTTGATTTGTAACGCCTTTTATTTTTTTGGTCTTGTGGGTATAACTATGGTAGTTTGTCCACATTTGAGGTAGTACACCCCCTTAGTCCCAAGGGTTATGAGTCTAATTTATACCCAATCTTTTCTTTTTTACTTGTACCTTACTGGTTGGTTTTTGTACCCTTTGGTTGGTCCTTGTACCTTACTGGAGGTCATGAGTCTCTTTGGCCTCAGTCTGCTAGCTGTCAGCTCATCTTTATTGTGATTGTACTAAGCCTTTTGACTGTCATTGACTTTCTTTGATTGACCGTACCATAGCCCATTCATCTCTCTCTCTCTGGTTTGTACTAACCCTATAATAGGGTCACTTGGTTCCTAGAGTTGACTGGCCTCTAAGAGGCACAGTCATTTCTGAAAGTAACTCTTCTGAGTATATTACAGGAAATGTCTACACCCAGGTAATCAAATATGTGTTGGTTATAAGACTTAAGTAATCAAATTATTGGTAATCAAATATGTGGTAAATAATTTGAATTAAGTAGTTAAGACTTGTCATGTCAGAAGAAATTGTTGGTAATCAAATTATATTTGTTGGTAAAGAATTTTAAGAGTGGTGGAACTCCTCGATTGAACTTGTGAGGAAAATTATCTTGGAGAATAAGTGTCCTAACTACGAGACAACAACAAATATGTATTGAACAACATATGAGATATTATGGGGCCTAGGTGCGAAAATAATTATACACCTTCAATTACCAAGTACTATAGTGATGAGTGACTTAATGAAAACCATCTAAACGCCATCATTTAATAGGATATATTGGGACAAAGCCATCCTTGAGAGGTGGAGAATGGATTTGTAGAGTTTTCCACTAAAATTGAGAGTTTTAGATGTTACAACATGATAGGGACATGGGACTAAGAAGGTATATGATTAATGGGCAACACATGGGGTAGCATACATTAATTTACAATAAGTCATCACAAGGTTCATTTATTAGGTTAGATCATCCTTCTGTTACAAGAGGAATTGGTGCACATATGAGAACGTGAAAACTTTGAAAAACAACCGTCTTGAATATAAGAGCAAGGTAAAAATGTTACCCATACTGCATGTCATCGATTATAACCTTCCCAACATTATAGAAACAGAAGCTTCATACTTAGGATGGGGACAAGTTCTAAAACATGTAAGAAAACCTAAAGAAGAGGAAATAGTCCAGTTTGCATCAGGAACTTGGTATAAAACTAAGAAGAACTATGCCACTGTTGATAAAGAAATCCTTGTAGCACTGAGATGCGTAGAGAAGTTCCAGATTCATTTGTTGAACCATGACTTTATCATAAGAACAGATTGCTCTAGTCTTCCATTTGTGCTAAACAACACACTAAAAATTGCAACAACAAAAGGAAAGGTAGCAAGATGGCAAGCATTGTTTTGATGTTATAACTGTATTGTTCATGATCACATTTATGAGAAAGCAAAAAGCATTTCTGACTTTTTAAAAAGAGAATATTTGACACAGAAGTATGATGTTAATTTTTCACAAGCGAGCCTGAAGCAAGAGAGCCTGAAACAAGTGAGCCTGGTGCAAGCAAACCCGAGGCAAGCGAGCGTAGAAGGTCAAAGTGGAATCGAATGGGCCCATAACCCATAAGTAAACATGAAAATCTCTGCTTGGACCGAAGGAAAACATCAGATCTATAAAATTACTGATAATATGAGTTGGTTGGATTATATGCAAACATGGAAACCTAGGTGGGAGTTGAGACATACTGAAGTATTAGATGCTAACTTATAGGGATCTGATGCTTTTATTAGACTAGTACCAGAACTCAGAAGAATTCCTATGCAATCCACTATTGTACCAGAGATGATTTACAACAACTCCCTGAGAAAATCAGCTGATGTAAGCAATTGGTTAACACACCTCTACCATGATATTAACTTAATCGCGACAGAGATCTCTACACATCAGCCCAGGCTACAACTAGACCATCAATACTACTGTATTAACCGGATACATTCTTTGAAAGCATGGCCACATTAAGATGCTAGTCTCCGGTTTCCAAGTACTACACACACTTATGAAAAATATAAAAAATTATGGTGGCAATTCTTGAGAAAAGAAAATATAGATAGAACATATTATACCATGCTAAAGTTTGGACTTCAAAGTACACATGATATCCATGAGGATCCAGCTACATTCTACGTCATCCCAGATTAGATGAGAGATTGGTGGCAGTCATTCGGCATCAACCTAACAACATTAGAACCAGCTGTTATTTATAATCTAAAACGGGATGTTGGAGAATCTCTCGAACAAGTCAAAGATATTTTGCAGACAAAGATTACTGAGGATCAAATCCTTGAGTACTGCATTAAATACAAAGAACAGTGGCTTGTCAAAACCCGCATAGACGTCCACATGCATCATAATAGACGCATGGTCTTGAGGTCTATTTATTCAAAGGCATGGAGCACTGAATCCAACGTCTTTCGAGAAATATATGGTCCCCCATACTCCAATGATTTGTAAATATCTCAAAAGTATTTGGCTATGAGTGGGGCCTGTCCATTCAAATTGTCATAAAGATTGAAAAGAAATTCTTTGTAACTATGTCATGATAATATAAAGAAAGCCCTACTTTCCTCTGTGTCAATATGATTGAAAATCTATGTTATGCAATAAATACCCTAAGTCAAGATTACAAGTAATTGTCCAAAAGCAACATTAGTTGGGAGTAGGACTGAAAGCTACCATTTTTCAAAATAGCTTGCATGTTTACGGTTCCGTTGTTGCTTGATTCAATTACTTTCAGTCATCTAAGAAGACCATGCTTGATTACAAAACTACCCATGTCTTTCCAATATTCAATGAGTTCATCCTTTTCCTTAAGAATATTTCATTTTAGATTTTGATCAAGATTATACAAGTTCCACAACATTATATAAAATATTGTTTTAAAGATTTGTGAACACTTATTAACCACCTAAAATATCTTACTTTTGAAATTCATAAAAGCTTTTAGAGGTTTTCCATAATGGTTAGTTATTTTTATTTTATATTATTATTGCTAAATATAAATATCTTACTAAATGTGAGTGTACTTCAATTACCGAGGTAATGAACCCAAACTGATGGGATGAGAGAGACTTTAGGGCCATGACAACAAAGCTGATAGTTAGATGGTGTGATATGGGACTCAAGACCCAAACGAGCAATAAAAGGCAACTCATAATTGCATGAATTTCTACTCCTAAGAAAGATAAAGTGATCCTCTTCCTCAGCACTTGAATACCTACATTTTGAGAAAGGGAATGCAGTACAAGTCACCTTATAAAAGGCGCTACATGACACCTTTTAAGAGGCGCTATGCCTTGCGGTCCTGTCTAAAGTTTTTTCCCATGGTGCAGGTTGAACCAAACAGGTATTTGTCAGATATGTCTTCCTCGAGCGAGGGGAGTTTAGAAATGCTAGAGAAAAGTGAGATATCTAGTAGGTCTAGAAGAGTTTTGTCGACTAGATGTCAAAAGACCAGAAGGAAATTCCATAAACACATGGAATATTATCGCACTCAAGGGGGGTCATGTTCCTATGATGATGAGATAAAAGGCGATGAGGAGGTTCCCTTGAGGTACAGACATTTAGTGAAACAATGGGTACCCAAGGATCTTCCTCAATCGAACACAGATTTTTGTGTGGACGAGAGGATATATCGAATTGCACCGTCGTCAATACATGGTTTTGGGTTGTTTTGCATGGATGGCATAAAGGTCCCTTACGGCACATATATAGAATTGATGGAGTATGTTGGACCTTGTTACAACTACAACGATTTTATGCGCCTGGTCCGATATACAAAAAGTATGCGTAGATATGGATTGTCAGCAAACTATTTACAGTTGAAAGACAAAGATCAGAATAAAGGAGCAACGTTGTACATGGACGGAAGGACAAAGGCCATAGGTAATATTGCAGGGTTTATAAACAGTACACAACCACGGTCTACAAATAAGCAACCAAACTGCGAATTTGAGGGGCATGAAGGAAACCGTGTTTTTGTATGTGCCATTAAATCAATATCTGTTGGGGAAGAGTTGCTTATTAATTACAATTTGAATCGAGTAGATACAAATATTGTTACTATGGGAGTGGTACATGTAACAATTTACCCAACCTTTTATTAATGAATTTAACATCTTAAGGAATTTTCGTTAGTTTATTTCGTTTAAATTTTCCATATTTACTTCGTAGGATAGTGATCAGGAAAAATCCAAGCTAGGAGATGGTCAGAGGAGTACATCTTCCTCGAGGGGGCAGGTATACATATTTGAAATAGTAAAAATATAATAAGAAAAAAGAGTTTTTTATTTATTTGTTTTTTCATTATTAGTATATTGGTTTGGTTTATATAATGTTATCTATTTTTGATGCAGAACGTTGATCGGGAAACCCACCCGAATGTTCATCGACAGACGACAACAACCTCGGGGCAACAGGTAAACCTGATTGTAATTGTACAATTTAAATATGTCAGAATGTTTTCTCATTATATTAATGTTTCAATGAATATTTTGGTTTCATTTAGGTAATTTTCTCTATGTTTTTATCCAGGCCAGTTCTGTAAGGGTCACAGTAGACCATACCATACCTGCCTCGACGCAATAGGTATACATCTTTGTAATAGTAAAACTATAATTATATGAATAATAGTTTTTTTATGTGTTTTTTCATGAATAGTTTTGAATTCGTTTAGGTGACTTTCACTATGTTTTTGATTTAGGGTTCTGTAAGGGGCAGCTCCCAAATATTAGCAGATTGGGGCAAGTCAGCTATGACCATTGATAGGATGAGTGGATCACGATCCTCGAGGTTGCATGTAGAATTCATTGGAATTGTAGCAATATAATATGTTACATAATGTTTATTTTGTTATGTATTTTTCGTCTGTATACTAGTTTCGTTATGATAATGTTTTCTACTAATTTTTTGTGGGGCTCGATGATCGAGGCAAGTCCACAGCTATGGATCAGACAACATTATCCTCCAGGCATCAGGTAAACATAGTTGTAATTTTAGGAATCTATCATGATATATATGTTTTGTTAATATAATTTTAGGAATCTATCATGATAGAACTCAGTAGTGTTTTATATATTTTTGTTGCAGCCCAGTGAATCATTGTATGAAACAGCATCGCAAGAATATTCAATAGATCCTGAAGTGGCTGAGATGCTAGTTAATGATACCGACAAAATTGGTGAAGCCACGGACCCGTTTAAGATGATAGAAAAAATGTTGAATAAATATAGTGTGGAAATCGTTTCTCTGCTAATCAGGGTTCCGCAGACAAGCGAGATTAGAGCAAGGATTGAATTGTTGGGACATAGATCTGAAACCTTGCGAGTAAGTTGAGGAATCTTGAATCATAAAATAATTAATTTATAACTTTATAATTTTCTCTTTTATATGATAGTACTAAACATATAAAATGTGGTTTGTATTAACAAAATTATCAGCGAGCGCACAATAGTGGTCAACGCGGTGTTGGCCCCAGTGAGGCTCATGGAGAGACGTCACATCATGGGAAAACGACTCCACGTGCATCAACTCCTTCACCATTGTTGTCGACTAAACATTCAGCAACACATTCCCAAACACCACAGACCCCAGCTGTGAGTGCACCGGCCGTTAGTGACCGACGCACGCCAGATTGTCCAGAAGAAGGGGTCGACATCGAGACTCTTAGTAATTTTGATATCACCCTAGCTACATTTCCAAGATCTTCCCATGTCACTAGCACGGGAACAATGGAGGCAACATTTTTGGTGGACGAAAATCTCGTCCTAGTAAAGATCGAGAAGATCCCAGGTAATTAATATACGTTGATCAAGTTAGTGTTTATAATTTCATTGTAATATACCGATAAAACATTTTTTTTCAAATAATTATGATCATGGCATGATCGTTTTGCAGGAAATGATGTTTTCTATAAACAAATGAATGAATCGTCCTTGGAGATCTTCGGGCCCACCATCCAAACAAGGTGGAATAAATAATTGAAATATTTAAAAGATGACCTCACTAATCGATTGGTTGGCCTGTTCGGCGACAAGACCTTCAATCAAGCTGAGGTTTTGAAAAAGGCTGCTCAACATATGAAGGTTGTCCGAGACCAATATAGGACCCACCTGGAAAAAAACCTTAGGTATGAGCACCCTCCAATGATTCCAACAATGGAGTGGAAAGCTCTAGTGGATGATGGAAAGGAGAGGGCTCAGAGAAAAGAAGGAAAGATACCACCAGGCATAGGGAGGTATGCAATACTTTCCGCAATGCAATTCTAAACCTTATTATTATTGATTTCTATATCGGATTTGGAATATATAACGTATTTCAACACTTGCATAAGCTGTCAGACACTTCAAAGGCCACAAAGGCAAGACTGGAAAAACTAGGTCAGCACAAGCTTGGGCCTGGTGGTTTTTTGAATTTGGCGGCATGATTTGTAAGTTTCGAAAAACCAATAATGCATACAAATAATAAATTGCAAATTATTTTTCATTTTATTGCACCGCAAAATGTTAATTAACGGCATTATGCAAATATGCAGGCCGACCAATTCAATGAAGTGCCCACTATGGAAGACATGAAGCTTGGCTTCCAGCACGGCTTTGGAGCTATTGTTGAATGCCGAAAAATCTTATATGGGAAAACACAGTCTTCTGGTACCAATCCATCCGGTGCACAGGTATATAAAATCTATATAGTTTAGTGAAGATTTATTGCTTGTGCAACCTATTCGTTATAAATACTTGACATAAAATATTGAATCTGTTTTGAGGAGGAAAGCAATGATCCCCCTAATGTTGGAGGGACAACAAAAAATAGAAGATCATGCTTCGAATCCTGGTAAATAATTTATTCATATGCTACAATTTTATGTATAGCATTGCAAATTGTGAACATTAATTATAGTTCACCATATTTCAACTGCAGAGCATGTAGAGGGTGAAACTGTACAGGTTGAGCCTGGACAAGAACATGAACAACATGATGTGGCCACAACAGGTTAAAAAAAACCTTTGTAATGTTTTTTTTAAATGAAATACTTGTCATTACAATAGAAAAATATAACGATGTAACATTTTCACATTGTTGCAACAAATCTGAACCCCTTGCCACAAAATCCACGTCTATTTCAGCACTCTAGGATGCAGACATCACGATAAGCACCTAATGAAGAACCAAGAACTGGAGGAGAAATTCCAGATCAAGATGGTCCTATTATATATTTTTTGGTAAAACAAAAGAGAAGAAAAACTAAAAATAAGTGACTGGAAAAACGTCGTCTAATCATTTTTTATAATAATTTATCGTCCATGATTTTTGGCCTAATGAATGAATGAATGGTTTAATGGTTTAATGTTTCAGTGTAGTAAACTGTTACCTTTATTGAATGTCAGCTTTTATTGAATGAATGTGTTGACTGAATGAATGAATGGTTTATTGAATGTTATCTTTTATTGAATGAATGTGTTCACTGAATGAAACAATGGTTTAATGAATGTTAGCCTTTATTGAATGAATGGTAGATGAAATTTCATGATGGAGTATGCATGAATTTGCACGTAATTTTTTTTCAGGTACATGCATTGGGTACGGGGAATTGAGAGTGATGTGAGGGGGGGGAGGGGCCATAAGAGCTTCCACCTTCACATGGTTGGCCCTGTTCAATAGAGAATATTAAATTATTCTCGAAACAAAGAGGAGCTCAATGAATGGCTACGATGCTGGCTTTCTACAACCCACTCGCGTGTCATCTAAATTTTGACAATTTCTTGGAGCTTGTTGTGATGTTTGGTTGCTCCTCATAACCAATTTTGAGTTTCCACAAATTCAAAGGCTTAGTAAATGATGCACTAGAATCAATATCCTTAACCTTCTCTTTAATTTCCTTGGAATCAATATCCTTAACCTCACATTAAACCCTTCCAAAATGGTATATTTACCATTGAATCTTGGCTTCTTGAGCATGATATTTGCAAGTAATCTAGCATACACCAACAACAATTAGAAACATGTTTCTTGTTGTAAATGTTCATCATTTTTTGGGGCTGCAACTTGCCCATAATGGCTCCTCTTACGCTAGCGAATTAAAGAAAACAAGAAATTAAAGAAAACATATAATTTGCATCGAAAAATAACAGGGTACAAACTAAACTAAGGAGATTCAAACTTGCGACCTATTGTTAAATTTTGAGCATTAATTCACAATACTCTACGATCTTTACTAAGAGAATAACATGTACATTATATCAATGCATATCAATCATATCAATCATGTCAATCATCACAAGAAGCAAAAGAATGAGAGACAATAGACACACAGAGTTTCCGTGGGGAAAACCCTAAGGTGAAAAACCCCACAACTTCCTCAGAGATAGATAGAGCAATAACTCAACAAAAGTACAAGAGATAGACTCCTCTTAGTAGTTGATCCTCCTCCTCACAGGTGCACCACTTTCTGAGTGAAGGAAGTGTGAGTTCTGAATGATCCAAATAGAGATCTCCTGATCTCTATTTATACTTGTCCTATTTTCCCAATAACCTTATGGGGCCAACTTGTCTAGCTAGGTACAATAACTTCATATTACATTATATCGGGCTGACCCCTTACAAGGTGGTCTAATAACCCATCGAAAAGCTAACATACTTGCGACACTTGTCAATACAAATGATGACACTTCCGTATAGAGGAATAATACATCTCTATAGGAGTACAATAAGTATATAAATGAAATACATTCTGAAGTTACATATACATCAACACTCCCTCTTAACTAGGAAGGTATTTCTCGACACAGATCATCTAGCAGAAGTCAGCGAATCATCATCCTCGAATCATCATCATTGTCACTGCTGCTGCTATCTCAATCAATCTCTGAATCTACTCGTCATAGGAATTTCTACAGAGCCAGTCTTTTTTCTTACTGGATGTAGGCCCACCACCTGCAGGTCTTCATCATCACTGGCCATACTATGGAACCTAGGACTGATTACGTGCGTCAACAAAACCTAGCATAGACTATAGGTTCTTTTACTTGTTGACCTTCACAAAACCTACTCAGAGCATCCCAAGATGTTACGAGCAAACCGCTCTACCTGTCTGGATCTCAATAGAGCATCCCAGGCTGTTACGAGCACACCGCTCTACCTGTTCGAATTTTAAAGGATCTTTTCTATGTGAACTTTCGCAAAACCTACTCAGAGCATCCCAGGATGTTATGAGCACACTGCTCTACCTATCTGGATCTTGATAGAGAAACCCAGGATGTTACGAGCATACCACTCTACCTGTCCGATTTTTAAAGGATATTTTCTATGCGAAACCGTAGCAAAATGTACTCAGAGCATCCCAAGATGTTACGAGCACACTACTCTACCTGTCTAGATCTCAATAGAGCAACCCAGGATGTTACGAGCACACCGCTCTACCTGTCCAGTTTTTAAAGGGTCTTTTCTATACTACCTGCACAACCTGTCCACAGCCATAGAGTATCAAATCGATACTCACCATACATCATCCTAATGTACATCATCACATGATCAACCTGATCATCATCATACCATCAACCTGATGCGTATCATCTAGAGCAACATCCTGAAGCTCGTCATATGTGATCATCCTGATCATCATCATAGCATCAACCTGATGCATGTCATCTGGAGCAACATCCTGAATCTCATCATATGTGATCATCCTGATCATCATCATAGCATCAACCTGATGCATGTCATCCAGAGCAACATCCTAAAGCTCATCATCTGTGATCATCCTGATCAAATAGTATATCCATCTGATGCATACAAAGTATCTACCTAATACATATCATCATAAATGATCTACTTGATCATACATGTATCCACCTGATACATATCCATGATCCAACTGATCATATCAATCATCCAACATGATGCATATACAAATACATGATCACACTGATCAAAGCATCCAACATGATGCATACATACATATACATATAAATGATCCAACTGATGCATATACAAAAACAGTAACTGGAGCATCACCCTAATGCTCATCATCCAGCGCTTACATCCACAGCCATGGGAAGGATCCTCCTCTCACCATGCTAGGAATGGCTCCAGCAGATGTGTTCATCACTTCTTCCTCGAAGTGTCGTCGATCTAAAGAACACCAAGCCTCTCTCTGAAGTACTCGAACTTCACTCTGGCTAGTGGCTTCGTCAGTACATCTACAATCTGCTCATCTGTCGCAACATACAGGAGCTTCACTGCTCCTCTCTGCACCATATCCCCGATATAGTGATATTTGATCTCAATGTGCTTCGACCTTTCGTGGAACACCGGGTTCTCAGACAGCTTTACACAACTCTGGTTATCACAAAATATACCAGTGGTCTCCAGCGGGAGATCAAATAACTCTGACAATAGCTTCTGAAGCCATACTGCTTCACAACTAGCCGAACAGGCCGCAACATATTCTGCCTCGGCTGTAATCAATGCTACGCAGGACTGCTTCCTGCTAAACCAAGAGATCACACATGATCCCATACTGAAGCAGCATCCAGATGTGCTCTTCCTATATGCAGCACTGCCTGCCCAATCTGCATCAACATAACCCTGCAGGTTAAACTTTTGATTCGCTTCATACTTGAGCCCATAATCAACTGTACCCTTCAGGTACCTCAAAATATGCTTTACAGCAACCAGGTGAACACTCCTTGGATCCATCAAGAACTGGCTCAATTTGTTCACAGCAAAGCAAATATCTGGTCTCGTGTTA
Organism: Larix kaempferi; assembly: GCA_027924585.1. Taxonomy (NCBI): domain Eukaryota; kingdom Viridiplantae; phylum Streptophyta; class Pinopsida; order Pinales; family Pinaceae; genus Larix; species Larix kaempferi. The sequence goes on from BSBM01000829.1 coordinate 1,323,588, forward strand.
GTCAAGTACATCAAGGACCCAATCATCTGACGATACATAGAGACATCAACCGGCTCAGATGAAGTATCCCATAGAAGCTTCAGGTTCGAACTCAGCAGCAAGCTTCCTCTTTGTATTGGCAATCAATCTGTCATCTCCTGTTACAAACAGGTCATCCACATACAGAAGTAGAATCACATGATTTCCTTCCTCAACCTTGTAGTAAAGGTTGGAATCCGCTTTACTCTTGGTAAAGCCTAAACTATATAGAAAAATGTCCATCCTACCATACCAAGTTCTAGGAGCTTGTTTTAAGCCATACAAGGCTTTCTTCAATCTGCACACATATGACTCCCTATCATGTGTTTCAAAACTCAGTGGCTGCTCCACATACACTTCCTCTTCAACTACACCATTCAAGAAGGCAGTCTTGACATCCATTTGGTGTATCTTCCATTTCATCGCTGCAGCCATAACAAGTACTGTTCTGATGGAAGTGTACCTGGCTACATGAGCAAAAGTTTCTTCATAATCTATTCCCTCTTTCTGAAAGAAGCCACGAGCTACAAACCTTGCCTTGTATTTTTCTATGCTGCCATCTGCAGCATGCTTGATCTTGTAGATCCATTTGGAAGTCACAACAGACTTCCCTGCAGGTCTTGGGACAGCATCCCAAACATCATTCTTCATTATTGATTGGTATTCTTCGGTCATGGCATCCTTCCATTCTTTCTTTTCCGCTGCTTGTTCATAATTGGAAGGTTCTTTGTTCATGATATCACAGAGTAAAGCAACATAGATGGTATGTGATCTAGTTCTTTTCTTTGCTCTATGTTCTTCTTCTGGAATGACATATCTTTTTTCATCTTGAATGAGCTCTCTAGCCCATGCAGGTTTCCTCTTGTGAGAGTTATTCTCACAGGGTGGATCTACAGGTTCTTGCGGATCTTCAATTTCACGATCTGCATATAGAATTGCTTTAGTCATAGTAGTGTCTTGAAATCTAGTTTCCTTAGGTTCTTCATAATCTTCAATAGGTGTCTTCCTTGATTTGATGAATGCAGAGTTTTCATCAAATGTCACATCCCTACTGAAATCAATCTTCTTGAACCCTGGAAAGTATATTCTGAAAGCCTTCGAGCTTTCACTGTAACCCACAAAGATACCCTTCTTTCCTAAAGGATCTAGCTTGGTCCTCTTTTCCTTTGGGACATGTGTGTATATTGGACAACCAAATATTCTGAGATGGCTGACTTCAGGTTTCTTACCAGAAAAGACCTCTTTTGGTGTCTTGTTGTCCAATATCTTGTGGGGTATTCTTTTCTGCACATATACAGCTGTCCTAGCTGCTTCTTCCCATAGATGCATAGGTAGATCCTGGTCATGCAACATTGCCCTTGCTGCTTCCATGCTTGTTTGATTCTTTCTTTCTGCAACTCCATTCTGTTGTGGATTGTAAGGAGCAGCCAACTCCCTCTTAATCCCTGAATCACTGCATAACTTCTTGAAGTCACCTGAGGTGAATTCTCCACCATTGTTGGATCTGAATGTTTTGATCTTCTTATCAGTTTGGTTCTCCATCAAGGTTTTGAATTCCTTGAACTTATCAAATACTTCATCTTTGTTCTTCAAGAAGTAAACCCAAGTCTTCCTAGAGAAGTCATCAATGAAAGAGACATAGTAAACATACCCACTCAGAGAACTGGATGACATCGGGCCGCATACATCGGAGTGGATAATTTCCAAGATAGCTTTTGCCTTGCTTTCACTGCTTGGAAATGCCTTCTTTATGTTCTTTCCTTTTGCACATCCTTTGCAAACACCTTCATGCTTGGTCTTAATTTCAGGAAGACCTTCTACAGCCTTACTTGCAATTGGTAATGCTCTGTAGTGCATATGTGCAAGTCTTCTATGCCAAAGTTCAATTGGCTCCATGGATTCATGCACCATGGCATGTTCAGGTTGTCCCTTTAGTTTATACAATCCTCCCTCTTGCTCTCCAATCACCACTGCATCATCAATAGTTTTACCCTTTGGCCACATTAGGACTTGGACATCTCCAAATGCAACCCTCATACCTTTTGCATCTAATGCAAATATGGAGAGTAGATTCTTCTTGAGCCTAGGTACAAATAGCACATCTTTCATCTTTAAGGACTTTCCAGATTCTAGGTTGTAGGAGGCTTCCCCACTTCCTTTGATAAGGTATTGATAATCATCCCCAAGTTTCACCTTATGGGGTGATTCATGTTCAAATAGGTTTACAAAAGATTCTTTAAAACCAGTCATGTGTTTGGAAGCCCCACTGTCAATTAACCAATCATTAGAACCACGAGAGATAGTACTTGTGAGAGCAAAGATTAGAACATACTCTTCTTCGCTTGATGAGTCGTCATCATCACTTTCTGCTCTAGCTTTCTTCCTGGGAGGTTCATCATCCTCAACAGTATGTGCATGATATCTTCTTTTGTTATTCTTCTTCTTCTTCTTCTTGAAGTTGTTCTCTTTCTTCTTCTTGGGACAAGTTGAAGCAAAGTGTCCCATTTCATTACATTCGAAACATCGAACATGAGATAGATCTTTCTTCTTGTGATAAGAGTGAGAATGTTTCTTGTTATGAGATTTCTCCCTCTTAACCTTGCTTCCCTTGGTGTGAGTTCTGAGAGCTTGATCTTCATTCCCCATCTTTTCTTCTCGTGCCATAAGCCTAGCTTCTTCTTGAGATCATTCCTCCCACAGTCTATTGAAAGAGATCAATTTCTTTCTTGCACAGATTCCTTGAATAAAGGAGTCCCATGACCTAGGTAGGCCATTCAAAGTAGTCATAACAACTTCACCATTGTCCACTACTTCATCCACAGCTTCAAGTTGTTCCTTGATCTGAGAGACCTTGGAGAAGTAAGATTGAATGGTCTCTCCATTCAACATCTTGACCTCTTTCAATTGATTCCGCAGAGTCATCTTCTGATTTATGTTCTTCCCTTCAAATAAATTGGTCAGGGACTCAAACATCTCCTTGGGTGTCTTTAGAGATGACACATGTGGTATAAGATGGTCTTTGATAGAATCAGCAATGATTCTCTTTGCCTTGACCAAGTTCTTCTTATGCAATACCTTAGCCTCTTCATCCTCTGGGATAGGGACCTCAGAGCTGATGTAGGAGTCCAATTCATTTTCTTCCAGAATTAACCCAATCCTATACTTCCAGGCTCAGAAGTTATCAGCCCCTTCAAGCTTATCCTCAAGCTTGGTGTGGTGAGACATTTTAAAGAGTACTTCAAATGGAAATAGAAGAGATTTAGGTCTTACCACTTGCTTTACTGAAAACTGGATCTGGTCCTGGATTAGGGTTTGTTAGAGAAACCCTATAAATTCAAAATGTGAATTTCAACTTTCTGAAAGGATAGAAAGATGCGCCTTGATGAGCTGATCATCCTGGTGTATTCAGAATTTGAGATCTGCAAAGCTTCACCCTTCATAAATGCCTTTTAGTCTTCCCGGGTTCACTAGGGAGGACCCTGAATTAGGGTTTAAAATTCCCAGAGATTTACCCAGCCAAAAATCTCGATCCAAAGCTCTAAAATTCGATTTTTACAAGGAGCTTCCAGCTATGTCTTCAGATTTCAGAAATTCCTATTTTTGTGGAAACCCTAATTTTTAGGGCCAAATCTGAAAATGCTCAGAATTGAATTCTGATTGGATAGATAGATTCTCCTTGATGAGTAGACTCAATCTACTATACGGCTTTTCCAAAATTTGTGGAGAGAAACCCAATAAACAAGAAACCCTAGTTTCTGTCATTGCACAATGTCTTCTTCTCAGGTTAGCTCTGATACCATGTTAAATTTCGAGCATTAATTCACAATACTCTAGGATCTTTACCGAGAGAATAACATATACAGTATATCAATGCATATCAATCATATCAAGCATGCCAATCATCACAAGAAGCAAAATCATGAGAGACAATAGACACACAAAGTTTCTGTGGGGAAAACCCTAAGGTGAAAAACCCCATAGCTTCCTCAGAGATAGATAGAGCAATAGCTCAACCAAAGTACAACCAAAGTACAAGAGATAGACTCCTCTTAGTAGCTGATCCTCCTCCTCACATGTGCGCCACTTTCCAAGTGAAGGAAGTGTGAGTTCTGAATGATCCAAATAGAGATCTCCTGATCTCTATTTATACTTGTCCTGTTTGCCCAATAACCTTATGGGGCCGACTTGTCTAGCTAGGTACAATAACTTCATATTACATTATATCGGGCCGACCCCTTACAAGGTGGTCTAATAACCCATCGGAAAGTTAACATACTTGCGACACTTGTCAATACAAATGATGACACTTCCGTATAGAGGAATAATACATCTCTATAGGAGTACAATAAATATATAAATGAAATACATTCTGAAATTACATATACATCAACACCTATGTCTAGTCCCAAGGCTACCACCTTCAATCTTGAAGTGCAACTGACAATGGGAGACCAGCTTCAAGCAGCTTGATTCATTCTGCATGCATTTCACAATGGGAGACGGTGGGCTACCACCTTCAAGCTTGATTCATCATGCATGCATTTCACTATGCAACCGTCTCAAATTCTCACTGCATTTTCCCTCAATTAGTTTCTCAATTCAGCATGACCCATGCCCGTCATCCGAGGAGTGCTTCCAGTGGTCTTGAGTTTCAACCTAGCAATGGTGATGATTCATGGTATTATGTTTCCCTTCGGCGGCAATATGACAAACTCAAAGTTCACTATGAAGGTTTTTCTGACAAATGTGATGGTTTGGGTTCCATAACCCTGGTGCCGTTCGGGGACACTTTGAGGAATTGCTCTGGGGTAACGGAACCCAAACCATCACATTTGTCAGACAAACCTTCGCAGTGAACTATGACTTTTCCATATTGCAACTGAAGGGAAACATAATACCATGAATCGTCACCATTTCCAGGATGAAACTCAAGACCTTTGGCAACACTCCTTGCACGGTGGGCATGGGTCATATTGAGTTGAGAAACTAATTGAGGGAAAATGCAGTGAGAATCTGAGATGGTTGCATAGTGAAATGCATGCAGAATGAATGAAGAGTATTGGGTTTCAAGAGAAATGGTTGTGGGGCGTCGTATGAGAGGAAATGGCGATGGGAATTGATCGATAAGGTTAGGCTTGAAGGTGGTAGCCTTGGGACTAGACATAGGTCGTAGGTTCAAATCTCCTCAGTTCAGTTCGTACCCTGTTATTTTTTCGATGCAAATTATAGGTTTTGTTTATTTTCCTTTGTCAACTTTATGTATCCCTTTATATTTTTTCTTTAGTTTCCTTTGTCAACTTTATGTATCCCCTTGTGATAATGGGGATTGTTAATATCGAGTCACTCGAGAATGAACATAAAGAGGATTTCCACAGTAATCTGTTCCATCCAAACCTATCAAGTGTACTTATAGGTCAGTAATATTCTTGTAACAAAGCGATGAAAGATCTTAGAAGCAAATGTAACAAATCCCTGAAACAAGTTCGCGTAACATAGTGGTTTGTGTTTGCAGGAATCCTTAAATTTACAGGGTGAAAATGGCCAAAGAGATGCCACAGTTCGGAGATGACAATATTGCTGACCTAAAAGTGCACTTGATAGGTTTGGATGGAATATATTACCATGGAAATCCTCTTTATGTTCATTCTAAATTTTTGAGAAAACCAGAGATATATGAAACAATGCTTTATGACAGTTCGTCTTCACAGCGGCCTCTTGAAATCAAGGTAAGAAATGGTTACGGCGGGAGAAGTTCATATGATAGGGGGAGTAGTTGAAGCAAATGAAGTAAAATTTCATTTGCTTCAACTACTCCTCCTATTGACTGAGCTTGATATTGTGTCTTGTAAATTATCCTTGTACCTTGCCATCTTCATCAAAATTTTGTTGATGGTTTTTTCATGCTAAAATGATCCCCCTTATGCTACTTCAAACTTCAACAAGGTTATGTCTAGTAAATTCATAAAAGGTAAGCATGCATCATCATTACATACTCCCCCTATCAATCATATCATTTCTCAGTCATACTTCTTGTCAAATAAAGATGAAAGGTTATTCTCTTCCACAATCTCTAGCACATTGCTTCATTGAAGCTTCCTTTTGCCAAGAGTAACAAGCCCGAGATTGTCCACTTTATCCTTACCGACAACTGATTTGACCTTCTCCAATTCTATTATAGCATGTTGAACACTTAGATATGTGTAATATTCAATTTGACCATGTCTTCTTTGCATCGATAACTTCTAGCGATCCCGAGTTTGTCCACTATCTCCTTCAACATTCTTCATTCTTTGAACAATTTTAAGGCTTCCGTGTATATGCTTACTGATCCACACTTTTCACATTAGAGTTGAGAGGAATGCTCCTATTTTTTCCATAAGGCATAGCTTACTACCATGGATGCTACCAATCACTCAATACCAATTGATGAATATAATTTGTGCCATATTTATTGAACTCATACTTGTCAATTATATCTAGTAAATTCATAAAAGAAAATCCTCCAATCATCAAGTTGCTTTTATTTCATTTGCTTCAACTACTCCCCCTATCATATGAACTTCCTCAAGGGCATCACCTTCACATAGGGTCAAGTGACTAAATTAGAGGTAACCATAGCCAGACTTGTATAGATGTCAAATGATGAGGATGAAGAGTCAACTTTGAATCACCCACAAGGTCTACCTCCTACCAGACTTTTATGAGACCTTCGTGCAAACAATAGACTCTAATTAATTGTCCAGACAATCTCTAATTAATAAGACCCACCATACAAATTTGATCACAACATAATTTTTTTTTTTTTTAAATTCCATAATGACGTCAGATATCCAACTTCCATTGCTAAGCCATCTGACGTTCTTGCCATACCACCAACGGCTAAGAATGTCAAATGGATTTTGTTTTTACATTATGTTGTCGTTGGTTATCCGACTTCAATGGGATAAGGTATCCGAAGTTCCTGCCATACCACCGATGGCTAAGAATGTCGGATGGATTCCATTTTTACATTCTGCTATCATCGGATATCCGTCTTCAATGGGCTATGGTCTCCGACATTCCTGCCATACCACTGACGGCTAAGAACGTTGGATGGCAGGAATTTTTGCATTGTGATGTCGTCGGTTATCCGACTTCAATGGTCTAAAGTACTCGACGTTCCTGCCATACCACCGACGGCTAAGAATGTCGGATGGCAATAATTTTTGCATTGTGATTTCATCAGTTATCCAACTTCAACGGGCTAAATTACCCGATGTTTCTGCCATACCACTGACGGCTAAGAACGTTGGATGGCAGGAATTTTTGCATTGTGATGTCGTCAGTTGTCCGACTTCAACGGGCTAAAGTACCTGACGTTTCTTTAATACCACCGACGTTTAAGAATGTCAGATGGCAGGAATTTTTGCATTGTGACGTCGTCGGTTATCCGACTTCAACAGGCTAAAGTACCCGAAGTTTCTTCCATACCACTAACAGCTAAGAACGTCGGATGGAAGGCATTTTTGCATTGTGATGTCGTCGGTTATCCGACTTCAACGGGATAAAGTACCTGACGTTTCTACCATACCACCGACGGCTAAGAACGTCGGATGGCAATATTTTTGCATTGAACGGTTGTCAGTGATCCGACATCAACGTCTAAGATATCCGACTTTAAATTAAGTGTTGACCGTCGGATAACCGACTTCCTAGTCGTTGGTGGTATGTGTCGGATATCCAACGGGACATCCTACCTTCGGATTTCAACCAAATTTAGAACGATGTTTAAAAAAGATGGATATTGTCGGATGGTCGATAGCAAGATGTAGAAAATCCGACGTATATGCCATTGGATTTTGGGTCCAAAAAACCTAGAGGAAGAACATGTTAAATTTTGAGCATTAATTCACAATACTCTAGGATCTTTACTGTGAGAATAACATGTACAGTATATCAATGCATAAAAATCATAATAAGCATGACAAGCATCACAAGAATCAAAAGCATGAGAGACAAGAGACACAGAGTTTCCGTGGGGAAAACCCTAAGGTGAAAAACCCCACAACTTCCTCAGAGATAGAGAGAGCAATGACTCAACCAAAGTACAACCAAAATACACTGAGATAGTCTCCTAGTAGAAGATGATCCTCCTCCTCACTAGTGCGCCACTTTCTGAGTGAGAGAAGTGTCAGTTTCCAAGTGATCAAATAGAGATCTCCCGATCTCTATTTATACTTAACTTGTTTTCCCAGTTACACTATGGGGCCGACTTGTCTAGCTAGGTACATCCACAATATAATAAATATTTCAGGGATGACCCCACACATGGTGGTCTAATAACCCATCGGCAAGTACACACACTTGCGACACTTGTCAATACACATGACGACACTTCCTTATAGAGGAATAACACATCTCTTATAAGGGTACAATAAATATATATGAAATACATGGATGAAATACATTCCGAAGTTACATATACATCAACAGAACAAGCGATGAAGACTCAACAAATCTAGAAAACTACTTATTGAATATATTGAAGAATATGAAGCTCCTGGGATCTAGGATGCAGTAATGGAAGTATTCCATGATCGAGTAGTACCAGTCGATCATGAAGAATGATGTTTGGGATGTAGTCCCAAGACCAGAAGGGAAGTCTATTGTGACTTCCAAGTGGATCTATAAGATCAAGCATGCTGTAGATGGCAGCATAGAGAAATACAAGGCAAGGTTTGTGGCTCGTGGATTCTCCCAGAAAGAGGGGATAGATTATGAAGAAACTTTTGCACTTGTATCGATATACACTTCCATCAGAACAATAATTTCTCTCACTGCAGTAATGAAGTGGAAGATACACCAAATGGATGTCAAGACAGCTTTCTTGGATGGTGTAGTTGAAGAGGAAGTGTATGTCGAGCAACCACTCGATTTTGAGACACATGACAGGGATTCATATGTGTGCAGATTGAAGAAATCCTTGTATGGCTTGAAACAAGCACCCAAGACATGGTGCGGTAGGATGGACAGCTTCGTGTCTAGTTTGGGCTTTACCAAGAGTAAAGCTGATTCCAACCTTTACTATAAGGTTGAGGAAGGCAATCTAGTGATACTCCTACTATATGTGGATGACCTATTTGTGACAGATGAGGATAGATTGATTGCCGACACAAAGAGGAAGCTTGCTGCTGAGTTCGAGATGAAGGACTTGGGTATGATGCATTACCTTCTAGGTATGGAGGTGTGGCAGAGTGCAGATGGAATCTTCCTTGGACAAGGGAAGTATGCAGTAGAGATCCTGAAGCGGTTCGGGATGATGGACTACAAGGCCATGGCCACACCTATGGCATCGAACTTGAAGCTATTGAGTGATGCTTCATCAGAGTCAGTTGATGCCACGATGTATCGTCAGATGATTGGGTCCTTGATGTACCTGACAACCACAAGACCAGATATTTTCTTTGCGGTGAACACATTGAGCCAGTTCCTGACGGATCCTAGACATGTTCACCTGATTATTGTGAAGCATATTCTGAGGTACCTAAAGGGTACGGTTGATTATGGGCTCAAGTATGATGCGAATAAAAAGTTTAACCTGGAGGGTTATGTTGATTCATATTGGGTAGGAAGTGTTGCAGATAGGAAGAACACTTCGAGGTGCTGCTTTAGTATGGGATCAGGTGTGATCTCTTCGTTTAGTAGGAAGCAATCCTACACAGCACTGAGTACAGCCAAAGCAGAGTATGTCCCAGCTTGTTCGGATAGTTGTGAGGCAGTATGGCTAAGGAAGCTATTGTCTAATTTATTTGATCTCAAGTTGGATGCTACTTGTATCTATTGTGACAACTAGAGTTGTGTGAAGTTGTCAGAGAACCCGGTGTTCCATGACAAGTCAAAGTATATTGAGATCAAATATCACTATATCAGGGATATGGTGCAGAGAGGAGCAGTGAAGCTCCAATATGTTGCGACGGATGAGCAGATTGTAGATGTGTTGACCAAACCACTAGCCAGAGTGAAGTTCGAGTACTTCAGAGAGAGGTTTGGTGCTCTTCAAATAGAAGATACTTCGAGGAGGAAGTGATGGGACACATTTGCAGGAGCCATTCCAAACATGGTGGTAGGAGGATCCTTCCCATGGATGTGGATATAAGAGCTGTGTGATGAGCATCAGGACAATGCTTCAGATGATGTTCTACATGATGATCAGGATGATCATATGTGATGAAATGCATTAGGACGATGCTATGCTATGATGATGATCAAGATGATCATATGTGTGATATGCATCAGGACAATACTATGATAATGATCAGGTTGATCATGTGTGATGAGCATCAGGACGATGCTCCAGATGATATGCATCAGGACAATGTTTTGATGATGATCAGGATGATCATGTGATGATATGTATCAAGATGATGCTATCATGATGATCGGGACAATCATATGTGATGAGCATCAGGTCAATTCTCCAGATGTTGTACATCATGATGATATATTGTATGATGATGATCAAGATGATCATATGTGATGAGCATCAAGTCGATGCTCCAGATGTTGTGCATCAGGAGGATGTACTGTATGATGATGATTAGTATGATCATGAGCATCAAGATGATGCTCCATGCAAAGAATATGATCAATGGGATCATGAGTATCAGGATGATACTTTGTGGCCGTGGATAGGTTGTGCAGTTGCATAGAAACGATCCTAGAGATCCGGACAGGTTGTGCTAGGCATGGAAAAGATCCTGGGATGCTCCTTAGAGATCTTGCAGGAAGCAAGATACTCTTTTAATTTTTTTGCAAGGGTCGCATAGAAAATATTCTGGAGATCCAGACAGGTTGTGCTAGGCACGGAAAAGATCTTGGGATGCTCTTTAGAGATCTTGCAGGATGCAATATACTCTTTTAAGGTTTTGCAAGTTCACATGTAAAAGATCCTGGAGATACGGACAGGTTGTGCTAAGCACAGAAAAGATCCTGGGATGCTCTTTAGAGATCTTGGAGGTTGCAAGATATTCTTTTAAGGTTTTGTGAAGGTCACATGTAAAAGATCCTGGAAGATCTGATAGGTTGAGAAGTAAGCTCGTAAAAGTCTCGGGATGCTTTTTCGAGGTTTTGTTGATGCACGTAATCAGCCCTGAGAATTCCACAAGATGGCACACTCGCAGAGATGATGAAGACCTACAGGAGGCTAGGCCTACATCCAGAATGAAAAAGGGTAGGCTCTCTAGAACTTCCTGTGATGAGAGGAATTGAGAGATAGCACCAATGATCAAGATGACGAGTACAACAGCAGTGACAATGATGCTCCGTGATACAATGACGATGATCCAACTCCAGAATTGAAGACTTGTGGCTATATGTATTGATGACTTGTGTCAATAAAATACCTTCCTAGTTAAGAGGGAGTGTTGATGTATTTGTAACTTCAGAATATATTCACTTGTATATTGTATGTATTACATTTGTACTTTACTGTATCCCCAACAGACATGTATTATTCCTCTAGTTGGAAGTGTCATCATTTGTATTTGCAAGTGTCGCAAGTTATATTGTAAGTGTCGTAGCTTATATTTGATGGGTTATTAGACCACCTTAGAGGGGTCGTCCTAGTGTGGGTCAAAGGGTTATTAGACCACCTAGTGGGGTCATCCCAGTGACAAGTGGTAATGGGTTATTATACTCTCCTAAGGGAGGTCATCCGAGTTATAGTAAAAGGCAACTCAAGTCATTGTATAAATAGAGAGTGTATGTCTCTCATTCTATTCATTCACTCACTCACTCACTTCACATTAGTGAGAGAGAGGAGGAGTGTGCACAAGTGGAGGAGGAGTAGCTGCTGCAGACATTTATCTTTTGGGGATTCATCTTTGTGATCTTTGTATTGGTGCTCATTCTATCTCTGAGGAAGTTGTGGGGTTTTTCACTTTCTTGGTTTTCCCCGGTGAAATGTTTTGTGTCTCTTGTCTCTTGTGCTTGTTATGTTGTACATGTTGTTCTCTCAGTTAAGATTCTATATCAGATTGAATTAAATGCTAAAAAACTAACACTCACAACATTCAACATATATGGGTTGTTCTTCTTGGGCTGCCTATGGTGTTCTGGCAGAAGCATATACTGGAAGTGATAGAGAATAAGCTGGGCAGATTCATCAAACCTGAGGACGATTGGGAAACAAAGGTAGACAAAAGATGCGCTCGCATCTTGGTGGAATTAGACTTAAGGAATTGTCTATACGAAGAAATAAGGATTAAAATGCATGGTAGTTTATGGTTTCAACAGTTGGACTACTGGAAGATGCCCTTCCAATGCTTCACATGTAGGTAGGTCGGGAATCTACAGAAGGAGTGTTCCTCTTCGTTGATTGTCTCCTCGAATTCTACAAAAAATGTTGGGTTTAAGAAAGTTGGGGTAAAAAAATCTGCAGAGAAGCAGCCATGCAAATCTATCTTGTTTAACGATTTGTCGTCAAAGGTGACGAACCATAAACTTAAGAGTGTCCAAGTCCCTCCGGACCTTAGTGAAGAGTGCCATCTCATCGAGAAAAGGGGTAATGAGGATGCAGCAGGCCCAAGCTCGTCCATGTCAGTAAAAAGCTTATCGAAAGAAGTCCATGACCTTCTAGTCTCAAGGGATGAGTGCCAAATCATCTTGAAAGAGACACGCCCCGAGTATGCCCCAGTCTCAGGCACGTCCTCGTTATCTAAAGGTACCACTGTTTCCCTATTTCTAACTCTTCTCCCTCTTTACCCTTGTCAGACTTCAAGACTAAAGATTTGAACATTCCCCCCAAGCAAGGAATTTCTGTGAATATAGCATTGGCTCACAAAGTTTACGATCTTAGGTCTAATTCGAAGAAAGAAGACACCCTGGTCTCCACGGGAGGTTTAGACGCAGGCCAAGCAAAAAAGATGGTGGCAGGCAAGAAATCCTTTTTATCATTGGCCCAGGCACAAGCATCAAAGGATGTTAAAGAGGGTAAACAATCAACTATTGGTCGGGCGCTTAGAGCAAAGAAAGCCCCAGCAAAGGACTCGTGATGTTAATTATTTCCTTTAATGTAAGGGGGATAGGGGGGGCCTCCAAAACAACAGCCCTCAAAAGGATAACATCCTTGTTCAGACCTAGTGTGTTAGCCCTCCAAGAAACTATGATGGAGGGGGGGAAAGTCAAAGAGATACTTAGCAGTTTTTTGAGAGACTGGAAGATGGATGTCGTAAGCGCGGTAGTTCATTCTAGTGGTCTAGTGATGGCCTGGTACCCTAACATTATCCATCACTCCACGGTTTTTTATAAAGATGTGCTAGCCACAGAGTTGGAGGATTCAGAGACAGGGTTAATTTTCTCCCTTCTAAACGCATACGACCCTTACTACAATAGAAGAAAACACTGGGGAGACTTGGACTCTAATGGAGCTATGGACCTTCCTAACCTAATTCTTGCTGGAGACCTAAATCTTACCATCGCAGCTAGGGAATTGTGGGGTAAGAATGCACGTTCTGACTCGCTATTGAATTTCTTTAGGGAAATTTTCGAAAGGAAGAAATTGGTGGATGTGCATCCCTTAAAGCGGGAACCAACCTGGAAAAATAACAGAGGAGGGGATCAAGCAATCGCTAAAGACTCAATCGTTTTCTGATGGCAGAGTCCCTAATCCTAAATTGTCATGTGGTGAAATCAACGATAGAGATTGGTGGGATCTTTGATCATAGACCAATCACACTATCTTTCTCTATAGAAGAATAGAAACCTCCTCCCCCTTTCAAATTTAATGCAGCGTGCTTAGAAGATGAAGATTACCTTTCATTGGTAATTGCTAGTTGGAAACCCCTGGAAAGAACCCCAAATTCTACTTTCATGCAACAAATGATGGATAAATTAAAATCCATAAAAAAGATAACAAAGGACTGGCAGCACAAACATAAGATTTGGTTCCAAAAGGAGTTGAGAGAGGATGAAAAAAGGATTGAGGTTCTTCATACATCAAATACCTCAGGAAATTTCTCAATCGAAGCCCTGCAGGCGCTAAAAAATGAAGAAAAATTCCACAGCTCCCTGCTAGAGAAGGAGGAACAACATTGGCACACAAAAAGCAAAGCTCTCTAGTTGGAAGCAGGTGAGAAAACACCAAGTTTTTTCACAGATTTGCCTCGCATCGGAAAAACATTAACACCATTATGGAAATCAAAGATGATGAAGGCAACACAATCCGGAGCTTTCAATACAAATCAAGGGAAACAACCAATCACTTCCAAGCTCGGTTCAAGCCCCTACAGGATGCCCAATCTCTGAAATTTTGGAGGTTCTCTCTCTTTTCCTGCGTCTAATAACAGAAGAGATGGAAGAAGCCCCAGTAGAAGAAATCACAGAAGCAGAGATTGCAACAATCGTTCACTCCTTTCAAAAAGGTAAGAGTCCCGGCCCGGATGGTTTTACTCTGGACTTTTTCCTTGGTTTCTATGATCTTCTAAAGGGCGATTTACTAAAGGTGGTAAGAGAGTCTCAAAGCTCAGGGAAAATATTAGGAGCAATGAACACCACATTCATTTCCCTAATTCCAAAAAAACAAAAGGGAGAGACTTTTGAGGACTTCCATCCTATATCCTGCTGTAACATGATATATAAAATTATAACTAAAACCATTTCTCTAAGATTGAAACCAGTCCTCAGCACTATGATTTCAGAAGAACAATTTGGTTTTTTAATTAATAGGCAGATACATGACATTGTATCTTTATCCTAGGAAGCAATCCATACCATGAAGAAGGAGAAACAGTCAGCATTCGCCCTCAAAATATATCTTTCGAAAGCTTTCGACAGGGTCAACTAGACCTTCATACACCTACTCTTGATCCAAATAGGAATTCTTATGCAAATGGCAGATTGGATAATGGGCTGCATACAATCCACCTCTTTTGCAATACTCATAAATGGATCCCCTTCGCATTTCTTTCGCTCATCTAGAGGACTAAGACAGGGGTGTCCATTATCGCCTTTTTTTTTCCTCCTAGTAGCTGAGGCATTGAGTCGTATAATCCACAAAGCAAGGATAGACCGAACTTTGAAAGGAATCCGGATCTCGAATATGGTGGAACTTACACATGTTCTTTTCATGGATGATGTACTGCTAATGGGTGAAGGAACCCTGTCCAATTTCTAGAATTTGGCTAAAAGTCTGGAAAAATATCAAAAGGCCATCGATATGGCAGTGAACATCGAAAAATCCAAATTGATCTACAACAACATCTCTGAAGATTTATTAAGCATGGAAAAAGTATTGCTTCCTTATTCAACAGTCCCAATCTCTGAAGGTTTCAAATATCTAGGCTTCACTTTAAAACCAAATGCACATGCTTTCCAAGATTGGACCTAGTTGTACAAAAAAATAGAAGCTAGGATCTCTATTTGGACCAATCATTATCTCTCAAGAGGTGGTCGTTTGGTGCTACTCAAGGCCGTTCTTCAAAGTATTCCAGTATATTGGGCCACAATAGCCTACATTCCAAAAGGCATCTTAACAAAGATCAGAAGGAAATACTTGTCATTTCTTTGGACAGCAAGCACCAAACCAAAGGGTATCCCATTAGTAAAATGGAAAACATTGATGAAGCCCAAGTCTATGGTAGGTTGGGGTTTGAACAACCCTGAACTCTTCTGCAGAGCTCTAGTAGCAAAAACAGTTTGAAGACTAGTTGAAAAATAGAATTCTCTGTGAGGGAAAACTATGAGATCCAAATACTGTCCAGACTCCTCTATTGAGGAATGGTTTAGACAACCCTTAAAATCCCACAAAAATGCTTCGATTGGGTGGAAGGTTTTCATTCTAGCTTTCCCACTAGTCGAAAATTGGGCAGCTTGGCATATAGGTGATGGAAAGAGGGTGAGAATTGGTCGCGATCCCTGGACCGGGGCAGGAGAAGAGTTCAGGCTCTCCGAACAACTTCTCACACATCTCTCCAAAAGAAACATAAACGTTCTAGCAGATGCACAAGCTTACCAACTTGGGCAAGGTGGAACAGTATGGAAGTCAGCTATTTCTCTGGGTTTATCAGGATCAACATCAACAGAATGGAATAATTTCATATCTAAACTTCAAAACTCCTTTATCCAGCTACAAGAGGGTGAAGAGGATAGACTCATATGGTCCAAGAACGGGAAATATGGAAAATATACAGCCAAGTTGGGATATGATGCTGCCATGGAAAGAGAACATGATGGCTCAAAATGATGGTGGTGGAAAAAACTGTGGACAATTCCGGGCCCTTTAAAAACGGTGCTCACTCTGTGGCTGGCGCTTACCAATAAACTATTAACATGGGAAGTCCTAATGAAAAGGGGCTTCCAGGGGCTAGGAATTTGTCTCCTTTGAAAAGCAAACACTGAAACAACTTCTCATCTTTTTTATTCCTGTGATTATGCAAGATCCCTTTGGCAAAAAACCTCTTCCATTCTAGACAATGCCACATCAGCTAATACAGACTCGTTCTTAGATAACAGATTCAGGAGTTGGTGGTACAATGAAAGAGTACGTAGCCATGCTGCCCTCCTCGCTCTTTTTTATCTTCACAATCTGGGAAGCAAGGAACAAAGCTGTGTTTTCAAACATTTGGATGCCAATAGAGATAACCTGCACACTTCTTTTGCAAAAATTAATGGAGCACCAAGAGAAACCTAATCCCACAACTCAGAGACTACTAGTTGCTCCCGAAATCCATAAATCTCTCCCATGGGGCTTTTTCGATGGGGCAAGCCAAGGGGATCCACCCTTAGGAGGAGCAGGAGGAATTCTATTTTTAAATGAGAAGGAAAAAACTGAATTTATGTCCGCTCCAGGACAGGATTCCAATAGCAAGGCGGAACTAGTAGCACTTTGGGTTATTTTAAGAATAGCTATAAATTTTTTTTTACAAAGGTTACAACTATTTGGAGACTCCAAAATGGTTATAGACTAGGCAAACGGGAAAATTCAGATTAAGGCTCCTCATCTACAACATCTTCTGAGAATAATCAAGGAACAGATAGCAGCTTTTGAGACAATCTCCTTCACACATGTCTTTCAGGAGCTTAACATGGAAGCGGACAAGCTTTCCAAAGAAGCTCTAACAATACACCCAGGGCAAATGGAGATCAGGGAGAGCAAAGATTAACAGACTGTAAACCATTTAGTCTGTCTATAGAACACTATGTTTCACTGGTTTACACAGACTTGCAATGGATTTCTTTGAAAAAACATTTTCTGTGAGTTCATAAAAAAGACAAGGATATAACATTTTTGTATCTTTAGCATATTATAATGAGAATCCTTCAAAAACAGTTCATGATCACTCTTTTTTTTAGAGTGATGGATATTTTCCTATTGAAAAATATATACATGGTAAGGACGAGTCAATATATCTCAACAACACATATACAAAAATATCACAACTAGTTAATTAATGCAATTATATATACATGATTATATATAATTATACGTATATATATATAGTTATATAGTCACTCAAGAGGTCTAAATGATCAATTATATGCTGACAATGGGAACTCTGTATAATATATATATATAAGATAGTGGATCCACATATATATCCACTATCTTATATATATATATATATATATAATCACGTATATATAATTGCATTAATTAACTAGTTGTGATACTTCCGTATATGTGTTGTTGAGGTATATTGACTCGTCGTGACCAAGTATGAATGCGTAATCATCGCACTTATCCTAGGTTCATTCAGTAATAAGGAGTCAACGAAAATTTGTTGGTGTATATCCTTCGTACAAAATCTGTTGATCAAACTATGCATATAAATCATGTCAGTCAAGAACTTGTAACGCTTGTATCGATAACGCCATCTATTAAAAGAATTAAGGAAATGTTATGATTGTCGTAGTTGTAGTTATACACTCTCAAATCACTAATGCTTACTTTGCTTTACTAAAATATTAAATGGGACTTTATGTTGTATACAATTTAGATTGAAAGGAAAATGAACAATTATTTCCCAAAAGGAAGCATACTTTATATATTTAATTGTATGAGTCTCTATGAGTATTGTTAGAAATACTTTTAAAAGCTAGGAAGTAGTAAACTTGAACAAGGATAGCTACTATTGGCTCTGTTTTTGGCCACCCTAGGAAAATATTTTTGCAGAATTATTAATAACTATTTTTAATCCTCCTTTTTATGAAGCAACACCAAGGCATGCATGAAATTGCAGTACCGCTACCTAACATCATACCTAGCTTTAATTGTGGTTGTCTCGATTCTGATTTTGCAATTTTATTATCGATTATAAAGTAAGTGATTGCAGTTATTTAGGTAGATTATCATGCAATGACAAGCTGATAGAAAGAAACTCCACTTCTGTTCACATTCAACAGAAGAAAGAAAACCATTTCAAGAACTTTAAAAAGTTTGAAATGAAGTAAGTTATTGTTCTAAAAATTATATTAACATTTATTACTAAATTTTTAATTTGCTACGATAACAACTAGTGGATGTTTTATTTGTTATATCACTGACAAAATTATTGCAATGCAACATGAAGCATTTCTCACTGGATATAGAGGTAGGTGCATATAATTAGATGAAATAACTCATTACTATTTAAAGGAGTAATTTTTCCTAAGTAGAAATGTACATTTATGTAATTTATGGAATATGTTTTTAAGATGTTTTTTGGTATGATATGAAAGTGTAATTCATTAAAAATAAAACTTAACTTTTTTTATTACA
The DNA here is from genome assembly GCA_027924585.1 of Larix kaempferi. Lineage (NCBI taxonomy): Eukaryota > Viridiplantae > Streptophyta > Pinopsida > Pinales > Pinaceae > Larix > Larix kaempferi. The sequence goes on from BSBM01000829.1 coordinate 1,342,339, forward strand.
TTTTAAAAAAATTGAAAGAAAATATATTTTCACTTATTACATTTAAAAAAAATTGAAAGAAAATATATTTTCACATTTAATTGTTTCTAATGTATAATTTTAGTGTAATGAAATTTTGATATGAGAAGATCTCCTCCTTTGAAAGGGCATGTTGAGCTTTATGAGACTTTTAACATTGAAATTATACCAATTTTATAATATAAGGGAATAATTCATTGTACAAAAATGAAATTAAAGTAAACATTAAAGACTCATCTATATCCCTGGACTATGACACCATGATCATCTTGAATTTAAGCTTGAAATGTATCAACATTGTGTAGTAATTATAATATTGGTATCTTCAACCAAGTAACTCATGGAGGGTGTATTGAGTTTCACACAGTGTTAGAGACAACTCTTGGTTGGTTTTGTGTAGTAATTATAATATTAGTATCTTTAACCAACTAACTAATGGAGGGTGTATTGAGTTTCACACAGTGTTATAGACAACTCGTGGTTGGTTTGATAGGTCAACAATGAAGAGTAAATGTCGCGACACATTAATATTGTGTATAGTGTTTTGGTATTGAATGACTCATAAAATTAATTTTTTTTTATAGAATTAACACTTGTATATATATATATATATATATATATATATATATATATATATATATATATATATTATATGTACCAAATTGTTTATATGACAATAAATATTGAAAAATCAATATTAAAACCTAAAAGCATGAAAAGATGTATTAAAAAGTTATGTACTATGTACATTGTACTTTTTTGTTGTCAGAGAATACTTCATGAAAAAATAGTTAACAATTACATTTCAACAGTGTTCCAATTTGTACATCCTCTTATAATTCTCCGTTACTACAAAGTATGTTAGATTTACAAAATAAAATTTAGTAAAATCTTGTAATAATAAAAAAAACAAATTCAATTTAGGACAATAAGACAATATTAACCATAGTAGAACCATAGTAGATTTGATAGTTTTACCAAATCTCTAATCATCATTTCTCAACTTTAATAACTAAAAACACTTCCAATCCTAATTTAATGTATAATTTAAACTTACATTTTCAACTTTATCTTTAAATTTACATAAAACATTATCATTTCATCACTATGAACATTAACTTTTGACCACATTATCCTCGTAGAAAGCATCTTTCTTCCTTTTCTTTTGAGTGATTTTTATAATCGACTAAGTATATGCGTTGTAATTACGTCGAAGGCGTTCACCGCAGCGAAGCGAGACCTTCCACCTCGAAAAGATTCCTTGTCTATGGATCCAATGGAATCCTGTCGCGTGTTTTGCCGCTTTCGCGCACGCCGACCAGATCACGGCGACCATGTCGTCAAAATTATTTGCATTACTTTGCCCCTTTCACGCAAACCCCCGTTCGTGTCGCAGCGATTTGCAGACTTCATGCTGACTAAAAATCCTCTGATAGATTCGTTGTCTATAAATCCAATGGAATCCTGCTGTGTGTTTTGCCGCTTTCGCGCATGCCGACCAAATCATGCCGATATTATTTGCATTACTTTTCCACTTTCACGCAAACCCCCGTCTGTGTCGCACCGATTTACAGACTTCACGCCGACTAAAACGAAGTGTCTATTAATTCGACGACACATTTAAGAGTCGACCAATTTTTAAAGGGTCGAACAACTCCACTATTGACCATATTTTTTTTAAACTAAAGTGACCCGACCATATCTTAGAAATATTATTGAAAACAAAATTACAAATTCATTACAATTGTTTCATATGTTGATCATGTTTACATAGTGAGAACTCCACGGTGACCATTTTTTAAAGGCTCGACCAACTCCACTATCGACCATATTTGTTTTTAACTAAAGTGACCCGACAATTTTGACTCCCTACCATATCTTACAAATATTATTGAAAAAAAAAGTACACAATTAACAGTCGACCAATTTTAACAGGCTTGACCAACTCCAGTATCAACCATATTTTTTTTTAAACTAAAGTAAGCCGACCATTTTGACTTCCAACCCATGTCCATCAATTGCACCAAACAGTTAAAGTCGACCAATTTTTAAAGGCTCAACCAACTCGACTATCGACCATATTTGTTTTTAACTAAAGTGACCCGACCATTTTGACTCTTGACCATATCTTAGAAATATTATTGAAAACAAAATTACAAATTCATATCAACTGTTTCATATGTCGATCATGTTTACACAGTGAGAACTTCACAGTGACCAATTTTTAAAGGCTCGACCAACTCGACTATCGATCATATTTGTTTTTAACTAAAGTGACCCAACAATTTTGACTCCGCACCATATCTTACAAATATTATCGAAAACAAAATTACACAGTTAACAGTCGATCAATTTTAACAAGCTCGACCAACTCTAGTATCAACCATATTTTTTTTTAAACTAAAGTAAGCCGACCATTTTGACTTCCAACCCGTGTCCATCAATTGCACCACACAGTTTAAAGTCGACCAATTTTTAAAGGCTCTACCAACTCGACTATCGACCATATTTTTTTAAAAACTAAAGTTACCCGATACAGTTAAGAGTCGACCAATTTTTAAAGGCTCGACCAACTCGACTATCGACCATATTTTTTATAACAAAAGTGACCCGATCATTTTGACTTCCGACCATATGTTACAAAGTGTCCTTCATTTCAACTAAATAGTTAAGAAGAGACCAATTGTTTAAGGCTTGACCAACTCGATTTTCGACCAAACTTGCCACCATTTGGGTTGATACAGTCTAAATAGTCGGTCCAGCTCTGCATGGAAAAAGCTTGCGAGATCTATACTTTTGATTAGAAATTTGAGCATTCAATGATGGATTGTACATTGAACAACCTTCTATAAGGTTACCCACGTGAACAATGATTTCTCTACGTTTAATCCATCACGAAGTTATGAACTTTGCTTCAATAGTACAGATCTGTGGCTATGGACATATATCTGGATTTGACGGATTGGACCTACTGAATATTCGATGTTGTGGAGATACGAGAATAGATTTCAATGCAACAACGGTTAAATGTGCCCAGACACTAATGCACCGCCTTTAATCTTGATCGTTTATAAAATTCGATGGGTAAAGCCTCTCTCATTCTTTTGTTCTTCGATACTACTATTGTGACATAATCCCATTTTTTTTCTCAGCATTCGAATCGCCTTCAATTTGTTGCTCTTTTACAGACCAGCAACTCTGTTAAGGATCCAAAGATTCTTGTTTTCTATTCAAAAAATAGGTTCTCCTCTCAAACCAAAACTCATTTCCCCTGCAATAATTATGTTTTTCTAAATCCTGTTACAGCCTAGAAGTAATGTTTAATTTAGTCATTTGGTATGTTGAAGGTTCTCAGAGTAAATTGACCTAGAATTATGTTCTCTTTTTTGTTGTTTTTTGTTGGAAAGTAGCTTCTTTTTTGTTGTTGTTTTTTGCTGTAACTTGTATTTGAGCATGTACCTGATTTATTCACTATTTTCAGATTCCTATTAACTTTGGCAAATAATTTGCACTGCAACAATCTTTTTTCTCCAATAAAAGTTCTAATAGCATATTAACTGAAATTGTGTTGTCTTTTTTGTTTTTTTCCTGTTGAAAACTACACTCTGTTTCTGCTGTCATTTTTGTGATTTTTGTTGGAAACTAGAAATGTTGTCACTGTTTCTATTCCATATTTAAAAACAAGGTTCTAACAACAAATTTACCTAAAATTATGCTGCCTTTTTTGTTTTTTTCCTGTTCAAAACCATAAGTCTGGTTTTGTTATCTTTGTCTCCTAGAAAAGTTGCCCTTACAGAAAAATAACTGATTTATTGATTGTTTTCAGATGAAAGGTCACTTGAATGGTATATATTCATTTCCTTGTAATTACCAATATATGATTCCTACTAACTTTGGAAAATAATTTACACTGCAACAATATTTTTTCTCCTAGAAAAGTTCTAACAGCAAATTAACTAAAATTGTGTTGTCTTTTTTGTTTTTTTCCTGTTGAAAACTACACTTTGTTTCTGCTGTCTTTTTTGTGATTTTTGTTGGAAACTAGAATTGTTGTTATTGTTCCTATTCCATATTTAAAAACAAGGTTCTAACGGCAAATTTCCCTAAAATTATGCTGCCTTTTTTGCTTTATTTATGTTGAAAACCATAAGTCTGTTTTTGTTGTCTTTGTCTCAGAGTAACTTTACCTAGAATTATGTTCTCTTTTTTGTTGGTTTTTGTTAGAAAGTAGCTTCTTTTTACTTCACTGGTATATATTCATGTCCTTTTGTTTACAAATATATGTTTCCTACTAACTTAGTCAGATAATGTGCACCGCAACAGTTTTTGTCTCCTATAAAGTTTCCATTATAGGAAAATAATCCCAAAACTGAAACCAATTTCAAGCCCTTCATTTTTGTATCCTTTCCACAAATATTGCTATGTATTCCATGAAATATCAAATGATCTTTTGTCATGTTCTCCTACATCTTGTATCTTTAGACTTAATATCAATATCGCACATTTTTCTCCAGCTTACTTTTGTAGTCCAACTATTCGTAGTACCACGCTATGGACAGTCTATTGACCGAAAACGCTGTCTCAATTCTGATGAATGGTGCTGTTGACCTATGCCCACTTGTACAAGTTGTTTCTCTTGATCAACTAAGCTCTGTTAACTCAACAACTTCTCGCTTTCAAATCTCTATCTCTGATGGAATTCATAAGCACGACACATTGCTTCCAACTAGCTACAATAGCATTGTTAGCAAGTGTGCATGCAACACTATACATGATGCAACGTACGATTTGCTTTCCGCATCTTCCTTTTCACTTATTTCAGTTTTCACTCCTCATAATTGTAACATATTTTTTACTTATACTTACTTACGTTCATTCTTCTTGCCGGGACTATCACCTTGGGCACCTTTGAAATTGTCACCTTAGAAACAACAATTATTGGAGACCCATCCCCTTTCAACCTCACACTTAGCTTTACAGCCCACACCAGTTCATCTATTTTAGAAAACAATGCCCTTGACTCTGAAAATCATTCACTTGCAATACCTTCTCCAATGCCAAACCTTGTTGCACCTACTCTTCAATTCACATTGATCAACCCTTCCAACAAAACTTGGACCATTCAAGGACGAGTTACTGCAAATACAAGTATCAACATGTACACCAACCAAAAAGGTCCTGGTCAACTCTTTGGGTTTGACCTTCTTAGTGCTACCAGAGATGAGATTCATATGTCTGCGTTCAATGAACTAGCTACCTCATTATATGACCAAATACAAGTTGGCATAGTCTACATAGTCTCAAATGGCACAATCAAAATAGTTAATCCAAAATACAACCATTTTAAAAGTGCTTTTGAGATTTTCCTTAACTCCTCCTCAACAATTCAATGATGCTTGGAAGAGTGCCCACTTATTCCTTTTCATTGCTTCAACTTTAAATCTATCCATGACATTAAAACTACACCACTCAATTCCATGGTTGACCTTCTCGGAATTGTCATTTCTATTTCCCCTGCATCAACTATACGCAAAAGGGATGGCTCTGAAACCATTCGCCGAACAGTTGGATTGAGGGACATGTCTAGGTATAGCATAGATATTACACTTTGGGGGGAGCATTGCACAATTGAGGGTTCCCAACTTGGAAACCTTCGAGGTTTAGCTACTCCCTCTATCCTTGCAATAAAATGTGGGTGTGTTACAGAATTCAATGGAAAAACCATTGGAACCATCTCAAACACCAACCTCATTATAAACCTAGATATTAAGGAATCTAAAGTCCTCCAAGCATGCTTTGCTGACAATGGATTCCGTTCATCCTCCCCATCTTTGAGCAGAAAATCCAACTCGTCTTCTTCTACCTCCTGTAAACGCATTTCCATCTCTGTGCTACAAACTCTGCAACCGTCTGAGAAGGCAACTTGGTATTCAATTATTGCTACAATCACCCATATTAACATCAATGACTTTCATTTCCTTGCATGCCCTCTATTTGTCGATGGAATACAATGCATGAAAAAAATTTCCCACAAAGTTGGCAATGTTTGGCATTGTGCAAAATGTGATGGGGAGTTTACAGAGTGTGCTTACCGATACATACTCAAATTTGACATCATGGATGCTACTGGACAACTATACAGTATCATAGCTTTTGATGATGCTGCACAACAACTAATGGGGGTCTCTGCAAAAGATTTTTGTCTCCTATCAAATGATCCAACATCTCTCTTGGAAATTTTTCAACATGTTTGTGCTCAACAGTACCTTTTAACCTTATCAGTAAAGACATAGACTTTTAATTCAAATGCTCGCTTGAAGGTGCTTCTTGTTATGTCAGAAGAGGTTTCTCCATCATTGTCCCTTGTCGATACTCCTGATGAAGTGAACACATTGTGCTTAATAAACTGTCATGTCCCAAATTTGGTATTGGGTCACAATGGCCTAATCACATTGGCCCTATTCATTAGAGTTTGTCAAATTGATGCTAAAGGTCAAATAATTGTCAAGGAGGAAATTACTAGTTTCCTAGGTTTGGGGTGGAAGCTTTGGGATTTGGAATAATGGGGATAATAAATGATGTTTGAACATTAGAATGACATAAATATTTAATAAATGATCTAAATAAATATATACAAGTGAAAATCAAAGTGGCATTTCATCATGAAGACACATGGAGGAAGTGGGACCCACATATGGCTAGATTTCCCCACTACATTTGGCATCATTCTCTCACCAATTCGAATTCAAGGTGAATGGTAACATACTTGGGGGATTCCAAAAGGTATTATTCATTGCATGACTCATCCAAGGTCGAAATATAGAGGAAGAGTAACTCCCATGGAAGAGGAAGAGTCAATTTGGAGCTAGTGAGACACTTGGGCTAGATTCCCTAGCTCTATGACAACAATGATGAAGATGCTATGACACCTATGACACAAATCAGACCTGAAGGCTGACATATGACATATATTACATGACAGGGCTAAAACTAGACTCCAAGAGGGCGCTCAAGGGTGTTAGGGCAGTTAAGATGCTTCCACATGTGATTTGGTGGAAGTGGGAGACTAGGAATTGTTGTACAAGTGGCGTTCTTTGGAATCTCTTCCCAACATGAGTTGGAATGAGTCTCTTGGAAGGAATTCGACCCATGGAGGACATTAGAAGTTTATAAATGTCAATAACAAATAATGAAATCAGATTTTGATCATTTTTAGAATTCTCTATTGCATTTGTGAAGAGGGAGAGCTAGTGGATGACTAGTTTCTTGCCTTATCCAATTTCGAGGGTGAAAGATTCCCATCCAAGTTGGTAATTGGAAAGGCCATTCAGACCTTTCATTTGGAGCTTTAATGGAGTCTTTATTTGCAGGTGTAAGCTACAGGGTGGCTCATGGTTTCTTCTATTGCAACTCACTCCTTCAACCATTTCAAGTTTTGATGGCATATTCTTGATCCTTGAGGGAGGGAATTTTTGGTGAGCTATTGTACTCTTTGGGGAATCTTTTAATGCCCCATTTATTTTGTAATATGAATTAAATACTCTTTTCTTTATCTACAAAAATTTTCAGGTCGAAATTCCAAGTAGAAATGTATAAATCTCATTTTTAATGGAAGAACAATGCCATTTCCCCACTACCTTGTTGTGAGCCAATGTATTGATGATGATTTTGAATGAATGGATGATTCTCTGATATATTTGTGATAAATATACTGCCATGTATGTCTTCTACAATTTTCATGTACTGTACTTGAGCATTTGAATCATTTTTACTCAGTTTAGTTGTATTGGGAGGTGAAATAGTGTCATTTCCCCAAGGGTCGAATTGGATATTTTTGCAGTTAAATGGGAGAGGGTGAGAACAGTTGTAATAATCCATTAATGGTGCATATGAGACTTTAATAAAATACTTAACACATTACATACCTCTGTTCATAAATTTGAGTGGGTTTGGAGGCATTTGGGAAGCCATTTTCAGTACTTACCCCAGGGGGATTTGAACCCCAAATTACTAGTAAAATTGCATAATTGGTCCAGAATCTTAAGAGAGTTTGCAGAGGTCTTTTGGTGGACATATGTCATCCATAAAAATCATATTCAAGTTCTAATATCATTCATACACCTTCCTTGAATATTTGACGGCATTTGGAGTCAATTTGAGACCTAGAGACCAATACTAGTCAAAGGAAAATCACTAGTAAAGTTACCTACATTGATCAGAATTGAAAGAGGATTTGCAGAAGTATTTTAAAGGTTCAAAGGCATCCCTGAAACACATATTTATGTTCTAATATCATTCATGTACGTTCTTAGAATATTTGGGATCATTTGGGGAAAATTTGGGACCTAGAGATCAAAACTAGTCAAAGGTCGAACTAGGGAAAAAAGTGGAAAATTGCAATTTTAATAAAATTCCTAATAAGGGACATTACAATGGTATCAGAGCATGGTCCTTGCACCTGTGGATTAGGTACATACATTCAAGAACAATAGGCAGCCATGTCTTACTATTATGATTAATCCTATGAGTACAATTCTTATGAGGAATATGCAGATTCTTATGAGCAATATGAAGCAGAATGTGAATGGTACGAGGAAGAGGTGCCATCATGCAACACTTCTTATAATTTCAAGAGAAATGAAGATTATTCTTATGACTTTAAATCTGATGAATATGAGTGTGTCACACCAACCAAGGATAATTCTATGAGTGAGTTCCAAAGATGGAGAGCAAAATATAAAACCTTGCCCCAACAATATCAAAAATATCAAGAATATCTTGCTTTTAGCAAAAATACACAAAATGCCATGTCTTTTGAGTACTTTGCTGAACATGCTTTTGAAAATAGGACCAAAAATGAAGATGTGGAGTTAGTAAAGAAAGGTTTATGCCCTTCTTGTAAAGAACCTTGGAGTGAGTATCATACATGTGTGCATGAAATTATGTCCCACTTGAGGAGAGCTTTTGGGAATTCTTCAAAAAGAGATTCCAAAGATATTGATCATAAGGAAAACAAGGGGCAAAATGCATCATCTTGCTTGAAGGATAAAAATGAAGAGACATCACAAGAGCATGAAGAAGATTCTATTGAAAATATGGAAGATCATTTCGAGACACCTTCTAGCTTAGACATGAACCAAAGAGCATCTACTGATGGATGCTTAAACTATGAAGGAGTACCTACTGATGGGTGCTCACACCTCTATGTTGGTGACATAGAGATCATTTTTTAAAGTGTTGCTGCAAGCCCAAGTTCCATTAAGCATGATAAAGAAGACCTTGTAGCAGTTGAAGAAGAACCAAGATCAACTTTCCCATCACCACTTGAGCTTCATGAAGTTGGTCCAAGCAAAATTGAAGAAGATGAGGAGGTTCATTTGCAAGAGCCTCATTTTCTTGAAGGGTACTTAAAGATGAATGAAAAGAAGATCCAATATTCCCTTAGCATTCTCCATGACACTCAAGCATTGGTGTCAAATTCTTGTTGGAGAGCTACTTCATTGGAGGAAACATCCTTCATTGAAGACATGGAGAAGATTCAAAGAGCAATGTGCAACATCAAAGGTAATTTCATGTCTTTGCTTTTTGATATAAACCATTTGTTTGAGCTTAATGAATTGTTACATGATGCATACTTGAAGAATAATGAGGATATTCATAAGCTCACAATTCAAAATGAGCAACTTCTTGAAACGTTGCAAGATACTTGTTTTTCCTCCTGTGTTTCAGATTGTCAAATGGTAGATTATTTGGAGGATTCTCATGACATGGTGGATCATGAGAAATGTGGGAATTTGAATGTGCTTAATTTGTTTGAAGATGAACTTGAATATATCCAAACACTTGATGTGGTGGAAGAGGAACTTGAATTGTCTCTTGATGAAGGTTATGCAATTTTTAAAGAAGAGCATGATTCCTCTACATTGAAACCAATCTATGACAAAGGTTTCCCACTTTTGAAGAAGCTGCATGATACTACCAACATGGATCCTTTCCATGATGAAAATTCTGCACTTTTTGATCATTTGGGTGAGTTAGTTCATTCTCCTACATCCTATAATTCCATGTTTTGCAGTATTAGTCTCAATGAAGTATGGGTGAAAGGGTTCTTTTTGATGGTGTCACATGAGGAGTATGGAACTCCTAGATTTACCTTTTATGATGACATGGTTGGAGAACATTCTTCTTCACATTTGAAGCAACTTTATTTGTCACTTTATGATGATGCAAATCTACATGGATGCACCTATGATATGCATTTGAGTCACTTGAAGACTCATGGTTTTTCTTGCTCAACACTTGATTCATTTGATGTTGTACGAACTTCATCCAACACTTGGGAGAATAGATTTATGATTGAAGAACATTTTTGTTGGAAGCCACATACTTTGTTATATTTTTATTATTCTCACATTCATGGATGTATGGGTGAGACTTCTCTGATTCATTTGAAGTCTCCTTGTTTTTTCTGCTCATTATTTGGTTTAGATTTTAGTGGAGATTCTTCATTCACTTCTTGGATGAAAGAATATATGGTTGAATATTTTGATGCATATCACATCCTTTTTTAGCAGCATTATAGGACATGGGATCCTCACCTATGTCATTGGATCAGATTTGATTGGTCACTTGAAGCTTGTATGCACTTGGAAAATGGTGGTCTACTTGCTTGGAGGTATAAGCACTTTCATGACTCTTTGATGAAGCATATCCTTAATGTACATTTTCATTATGTTGTTATGTACTTTGATGATATATATTTGGTACTCATGATATTTGGAAGGATGCATACAAGAAAATGGGATCCAGGAATTCTCTTAACTAATGGTGTGGGTTGGAGAGCACTCTTAATTATTGGGGTGCAATACAAGCAATGGGACCCTGGAATAATTTTTATCTCATTGGTTTCATATTTTTTTGGAAAGCAAGCAGTATGGGAGATGGATTCCCCACTTAATAAAGTGATTTTAATCAGAGTAGTGCAGCAGCAAGCATGGTGGTTCCTATCTAAAATATTCATGGAAACTCAAAGACTCAAGGTTGGGCAATTCAATGGCAACTTCAAAGAATTATACAGAAAGCATGTTCTTCAACACCCACATTTAAAATTGCTTGAGGACAAGCAATATTGGGAAGGGAGGATTTTTCATGTCTCAAATTTGGTATTGGGTCACAATGGCCTAATCACATTGGCCCTATCAATTAGAGTTTGTCAAATTGATGCTAAAGGTCAAATAATTGCCAAGGAGGAAAATTACTAGTTTCCTAGGTTTGGGGTGGAAGCTTTGGGATTTGGAATAATGTGGATATTAAATGATGTTTGAACATTAGAATGGAATAAATATTTAATAAAGGAGCTAAATAAATATATACAAGTGAAAATCAAAGTGGCATTTCATCATGAAGACACATGGAGGAAGTGGGACCCACATATGGCTAGATTTCCCCACTACATTTGGCATCATTCTCTCACCAATTCGAATTCAAGGTGAATGGTAACATACTTGGGGGAGTCCAAAAGGTATTGTTAATTGCATGACTCATCCAAGGTCGAAATATAGAGGAAGAGTAACTCCCATAGAAGAGGAAGAGGCAATTTGGAGCTAGTGAGACACTTGGGCTAGATTCCCTAGCTCTATGACAACAATGATGAAGATGCTATGACACCTATGACACAAATCAGACCTGAAGGCTGACATATGACATATATGACATGTCAGGGATAAAAATAGACTCCAAGAGGGCGCTCAAGGGTGTTAGGTCAGCTAATATGCTTCCACATGTGATTTGGTGGAAGTGGGAGACTAGGAATTGTTGTACAAAAGGCGTTCTTCGGAATCTCTTCCCAACATGAGTTGGCATGAGTCTCTTGGAAGGAATTCGACCCATAGAGGACATTAGAAGTTTATAAATGTCAATAACAAAGAATGAAAGCATCTTTTGATCATTTGTAGAATTTGCTATTGCATTTGTGAAGAGGGAGAGCTAGTGGATGACTAGTTTCTTGCCTTAGCCAATTTCGAGGGTGAAAGATTCCCATCCAAGTTGGTAATTGGAAAGGCCATTCAGACCTTTCATTTGGAGCTTTAATAGAGTCTTTATTTGCAGGTGTAAGCTACATGGAAGCTCATGGTTTCTTCTATTGCAGCTCACTCCTTCAACCATTTCCAGTTTTGATGGCATATTCTTGATCCTTGAGGGAGGGCGTTTTTGGTGAGCTATTGTACTCTTTGGGGAAGCTTTTAATGCCCCATTTATTTTGTAATATGAATTAAATACTCTGTTCTTCATCTCCAAAAAATTTCAGGTCGAAATTCCAAGTAGAAATGTATAAATCTCATTTTTAATGGAAGAACAATGCCATTTCCCCACTACCTTGTTGTGAACCAATGTATTGATGATGATTTTGAATGAATGGATGATTCTATGATATATTTGTGATAAATATACTGCCATGGATTTATTCTACAAGTTTCATGTACTGTACTTGAGAATTTGAAGCATTTTTACTCAGTTTAGTTGTATTGGTAGGTGAAATAGTGTCATTTCCCCAAGGGTCGAATTGGGGATTTTTGCAGTTGAATGGGAGAGAGTGAGAACAGTTGTAATAATCCATTAATAGTGCATATGAGACTTTAATAAAATACGTAACACATTACATACCTCTGTTCATAAATTTGAGTGGGTTTGGAGGCATTTGGGAAGCCATTTTCAGTACTTACCCCAGGGGGATTTGACCCCCAAATTACTAGTAAAATTGCATAATTGGTCCAGAATCTTAAGAGAGTTTGCAGAGGTCTTTTGGTGGACATATTTCATCCATAAACATCATATTCAAGTTATAATATCATTCATACACCTTCCTTGAATATTTGAAGGCATTTGGAGTCAATTTGAGACCTAGAGACCAATACTAGTCAAAGGAAAATCACTAGTAAAGTTACCTACATTGATCAGAACTGAAAGAGGATTTGCAGAAGTATTTTAAAGGTCCAAATGAATCCCTGAAACACATATTTATGTTCTAATATCATTCATATACCTTCTTAGAAGATTTGGGATCATTTGGGGCAAATTTGGGACCTAGAGATCAAAACTAGTCAAAGATCGAACTAGGGAAAAAAGTGGAAAATTGCAATTTTAATAAAATTCCTAATAAGGGACATTACATAAACGTCCAATTGCTCGCAAGCTTTGAACTCCTACTCTTGAATTCTAAGTTTTGTGCTTTCTGGCTTGTACTTAGCAAGTACACATTTCTGTGTATACACTTTTACATAGGTGTTACTTGAAACCATCAACGAGCAGTATTGAATATTATATTATTTAGTTTTCTTGTACCATTGTGTTAAATCACATCTTTTTTGCAACCTATCTTGCAATTTTCAAATCTGTACTTATAATTTAGATTGCTTTGCCAAATCTATACTTTTTTTCTTCATAAACATTTTTCAAAAGTGTCTTTCTTTCTTTCTTGTAACAACTTCACATAAATTATGCATGTTCAATATATATTTTACAATATAACTTTTTTTACTCTTGCAATTATTACATGTATAGTATTTTTCTGTTCCACCAAATGCACCACAAAGTCCACAATCACTAAACACTTTTTTTGTAGGCATGTCAACCAATGATAACAATGATCAACAGAATGTACGCAGAAGACTTCTATATGCTCAAAAGAAAAATGAAAACAACAAGCGTCAATGCCTTCTATATAGAGTTGCTCGTCAACTTGTTCACATCCCTTCTCCGTTTCAAGTTACTCAAACTCCCCTTACACCCTCCACACCATCCATGGACCTACATGGTGCACAACAGTGATTCCGTACAATATTGGACAAATTAGCTCCCATGAAAATATGCTCCATATTCATGGAGTCATATCCTAGAATTAAAATAAAACACTCGTCAGGTGCATATGCATGTTCTCGATGAAATGCGGAACAAAATGGCCACCGCTATTCAATTGCAAACAATATGGATCCTGGGATACAACCATCAGTGCTAGCAGCTCTTACTCAAGTTGAAGAAATTCTCATTTCTTGAGTTAACCCAATTTTACAAGTCACTCATGCTCGTGGGGGACAATATTCATATTCTAGCCACACTATAAGCTTCCCACAAAACATTACAAGCATTGCCACTTTCCTCCCTCATTTACTCTCAGACATTGATATCCTTATTGTTCGTAAATGCAGTTCTATGAAGAAGCCTTATGACTTCTTTGTTAGTCGAACACGTCTTGTTCCTTCTCTTGAATACAAGCTTACAAATGATCCATACTACAAAGATGTCCAAGTTAACTCAACTGCATTATCTTCTTTGCCTCTTGAACCAATTGACATTTCAGCCCTCCTTCTTCATGTCACAGCCGTTGAAACCCCATCTGCTGAACATACCTCAACTTCTACTACTCAAGCATCTAACTTCCTCGAACCCCATTAACAACAATCATCCTCCTTTATATCTACACAAACAAATTGTAGAACTGAGGTTGTTGAAATCAAACTCTTCTTAGGAGCAAGCCATGCAGGCACTCTACCTTGGATTGATTTCCCCCCAATAGACATTTGCCCTATCAATGAGTATAACACAATAGGCCTTCTCTCGATGGCCTTCCCAACCTTATTTCCCACAGGAGTTGCAATGCTTAAACAACCACACATTCAAGAGGTTGGTATGGACAATTATGCACTGCATCTTCTTAGATACCATGATAATAGGTTTGGCCAACATCCTCATTTTCGTTATTACATATATAACCTGATGATGCGTCATCGTATCCAATCTACTACTTCCGTGTTTGTAAAACGTAACATTGAAGATACATTGCCTCCAACCATATCAGAACTTGTACAACAATTACAAGACTTACCTGATGCTAAAATTGTTGAGCAAGTCATGCGTTTCGTATCCACACTTCATGGGACACGCTCCTACTGGAACAAAAGCAGGGGTGAGCTAACTGACATGATCACTCAACAAGGGACACCTACATTCTTATTCACGCTCAGCCCAACTGACACAAAGTGGCCAGATTTGCATTCCTTAAGGCCTGGACAAGCTCCATCCACCTCAAAAAAACAACACCAATGGAGAATTCGCAACCTTATATCCAATCCACACATTGTATCTCAATACATGGACAACAGATTCAAAATATTCCTAGAAGAGGTTCTTAAAAAATGGCTTTTTACAAAAGACTACTGGTGCAGGTTGGTAACAACTCATATTGCCATGAAAATTCAATGTATTTAAAACCTAAAATATTTGTTTCTGATCTTTATATTTTACATGTAGGTATGAATGGCAACACGGGGGATCTACGCATATACATGGATTCTTATGGCTAGAAAATGCACCGAATATGGACACGTTAGACTGGGAAAATGCTACCAAGGTTGAATATGCCAAATTATACTTTGACAAGTTTTTAACAGCATGGAATCCTTGTTTCAACCATTTTCAAACTCCAACCTTACAAGCCTCTACTATAAATTATCCATGCACCATTAGATCACATTCCATACTTCCAACTAATCACTTGGATGACTATGAAGAACTTGTTAATTGTGTCCAAAGGCACACAAAATGTTCAGAACCATCTTGCCTACGTACAAAAGGATCATCTCTTCAATGTCGTTATAGGTTCCCCTTTGATCTACAACCTACCTCTTCCTTATTCATTGATGTAAAAGGTCGGAAAACATACAACCCTGCAAGGAATTATGCCCTTCTAAATATTCACAACCCTATGATGTTGTCCATTTGGCGAGCTAATGTTGATTTCCAACCTGTTCTCTCTAGACATGTTGTCCTCAAATATATTTCAAAATATGCAGCAAAGGCAAAGCCTAAATCAGAAAGCTACCATGCACTTCTTTCTCGACTTGCACATGCAACTCCACATGATGCCCCCATCCTTCTACCAATAAGACGTTTTCTATCAGAAACTGTTGCAGAAAGAGACATTGGTGCACAAGAGACTTGCCACATGCTCCAAAAACTCCCTCTTTGTCTTTGCAATCGTTCCTTTATGTCCTTAAATGTTAGCCAAAGTGTTTTCCGTCGTATTTCCAATGACTCTGCTGACATCCCAGCAACACCCACCTTCATTTCTGCATAAATGCAATGCCCACCTGCACTCAAACAACTTACCCTTCTTGAGGCTGCACGCTCTTGGTCATACTCACCTTGTAGAAAGCAATCACAATGGAAACCAAACTACCCTCCCAAAATTGTTTTTGTCTTTCCTCGCTTCACCACCATTCCACCCATTACTGCAGATTCATTTGTTTCCTTTTGCTGGAGTGAGCTCCTCCTATACAAACATTTCCACAACCTCCACAATGACGTTGGATCCACAACATTGGCAATAACATCTAATTGGGTTCGCATTAAAGACACATATACTGCATGGCATGTTGATCGTTTTCCAGAACCCCCCGGTACCCCTCCCTCTGATGACTCTACCTCTACTTCAAACCACTTCCCCTTAGCCCCTTCCATTGATGAATGGGAACTCCTTTCTCAACTTTTCCTTGGAAACAACCTCTATGTTGATGACCTTGACATGCTTGGTCATCGTGACTTTGACAAAGACCACAATTGGACCGAAAACCATATTCCTTCAGGCATGCATGCAATAGCTATATCATTCATTGACGTCATTCAAATGTCTACACATGTAGAACATAACACATTGTCATCTTCATGTTCTCCTGCCTCCTTGTCTCCCACACAACACATGGCCTTTTCCCTTATCATCGCACACTCAACGAATGCTACAACCCTTCCCCCACTCAAGATGGTCATTCAAGGCACTGCAGGAACAAGAAAGTCTTTCTTGATTTCTTGCCTTAGATCTACACTCCAACATGCCTCTGGCGATAACCCTTCACCCTTGCTCCTCCTTGCTCCCATCGGTGTTGCTGCTTTTAACATACATATGTTAACAATACATTATGCTCTTCGCATACCCATTACAGAGATGCATCCTCTTGAAGGAAAATCCCTTTCAAGCTTCCAACAACAATTCTTCCATATCCGATACATAATCATTGATGAAATGAGTTTCGTTGGCCCAAAATTGTTAACCCGAATGGATGACCGCTTACAACAAGCATTCCTGTCCCAGTGTACAACTCCATTTGGTGGGTGCTCCATCATCTTCCTTGGTGATTTTGGACAGCTACCACCTGTAAAAGACATCCCCATGTATGTTGATGCATCATGAGGGAATGCTCTCCGGCGTACTTTTGACACTTTTGTCACTCTTTCAACCATCTTTCGACAACAAGGAAACACCCCTTCTCTAGTTTCCTTTTGACAACTCCTACTCAATCTTCGAAATCCAATACCAACTATTGAAGATTGGACACTCCTCATGTCAAGAACAACTTCATCCCTTTCACATGAAGACAATCATACATTTGACCAATGCACTCACTTGTACGCAACTAATAGCTATGTTGCATTGCACAACAAACAAATGCTAAAACAACTCAACATGCCAATTGCACATTGCTTTGCACAGCAAAAGAAACAAGATGTACAAAGCTCAATAGATGATGAACAACTTCGATTCAAAGTTCTACTAGCAATGGGTCAACAAGTCATGTTGATAGCCAACTTGTGTGTCTCAGCAGGGCTTGTTAATGGCTCACTTGGGAAACTTATTGCAATTGTCTACAATTCCAATGATCGACCACCTACATTGCCATCTTATGTTGTAATCAATTTTCTCCACTACAATGGCCCCCCATGGGATTATTCCAATCCAAATTATGTCCCCATTCCTCCTATAACAAGGGGTTCACGAAGGCAGGTACCACTTCACATGGCATGGGGTTTAACAATCCATAAAGCACAAGGGATGACCTTGCAAAATGCAATAATAGATATTGGCAACACTGATCGACAAGGACTTACATTCACTGCAATATCAAGAGTAAAATATCTATCAGGCCTTCACATATCTCCACCTTTTTCCTTTAGTAGGTATTCTCGAATGAAAGATAGTCCCTATGTGCAGCGTAGAATACAAGAAGAGAACTTACTTGCTTCAAAGTCTTTGCAGCCACATGCTCCATAAAGTTATATTCATGCTCCTTTGCAGCTCCATTTTTTTCACATCTTGTATTCTTGTTGCTACCATCATTCAATATTCGCCTATGAAAGACAAGAAAATACTACTCTATAAAGAAGACAAGAAATTTAATCTTCGTATCAGCACTTTTCTTGTACTAATCTATCTTATTTACTTCAATGTGTTGTCATTACTTTTTTTAAAGCAACCACATCAACACATTTCATCCCATCTTAGTGTTTTTTCCCCTAAATATAAAATGTCACTATGCTGTCGAGCCTTTACAAATTGGTCGACTATTAATTGTATCGGGTAACTTTAGTTTTAAAAAAAATATGGTCAATATTCGATTTGGTCGAACCTTTCAAAATTGTTCGACTTTTAACTGTGTGGTGCAATTGATGGACACGGGTCGGAAGTCAAAATGGTCGACTTACTTTAGTTTTTAAAAAATAATGGTTGATACTGGAGTTGGTCGGGCCTGTTAAAATTGGTCGATTGTTAACTGTATAATTTTCTTTTCGATAATATTTGTAAGATATGGTCGGGAGTCAAAATTGTCGGGTCACTTTAGTTAAAAAAAATATGGTCGATAGTCGAGTTGGTCGAGCCTTTAAAAATTGGTCGCCCTGAAGTTCTCACTGTGTAAACATGATCGACATATGAAACAGTTGATATGAATTTGTAATTTTGTTTTCGATAATATTTGTAAGATATGGTCGGGTCACTTTATTTAAAAAAATGTTGTCGATAGTCGAGTTGGTACAGTGAAGTTTGCAAATCGCTACGAAAAACTAACACTCTCGGTCGTTATTTTCTATCTTCAGAAAACTATTAAATACACATGGTTGTTGTATCCAAGTCGACAACCAACTAATTGTCTTCCTTTTCGACCGGAAACAGTTTCAATGCAGTTCTATCGACTTAATCGTCGACTTCTTTTGCTAGTCACTCTTTTTATATCAAACGAACCACTCTTAGTGGATTCTAATACTGACCAATTTCCATAGTTGACATAAGCAATAATATCATCATGGTCGACGGTCAATGATCCTGGTCTCCGCTCAAGCAACAATATGTCGATCATCTTTACACAGTAACATACTTAAGAGTCGACCAATATTTAAAGGCTCGACCAACTCTGACCATTTTGACTTCCGACCATATCTTAGAAAAAATGTTGAAAAACAAATTAAATATTCATATCAACAATTCAATATGTTGTTAGAGATCCATTGAAGCGATTGCTTTTGATTGTATTCTTTCCATTTATAGTTGTATAACTTATATTGATTCAACATTTCATTACTATTGTTTAAGCACAAAATGTACTATATCCTCTGCTTACAACAGCAACAGAAGTTTATAACTTATCTATGTCTAAGCTTACACATTTAGAGAAATAACACTCATTCCTCTATCTTCAATACTAAGTACCTTGTAAACATATAAATCAAGATTCCTCATTATTCACACTGTATGTTTTCAAATCAAGTTGCAAAAAATCGACAAAAGGCTGAACATATGGTATCTTGAAAAGGAAATGACTCAAAAAATACAAATGGAAACACTATTTAAAGACACTAAACCCATCATAGGTCGCAGCACTGAGTTCAAATGGGGGGAGTTGTACATAGCTATCAGAGACGGAAAAATACCTAATTCAACCTTGGATGAAACCATAATTTACGAAAACATCAAGAGTTCCAACCTTCACAAGGAAACTATGCGGCTAGAACTATTTCACTGCTCAGAGGTTATTGCATGGATCTTGCCCCATGTAGATACTACGACAAGGATAATTTCAAACGCCAATGGGGAACGGCTCGCATCCTTCCAACCAACGCACCTTGCAGCCGCATACAAGCTTCCTACCTCCAATGTATTTTTAACTGATGATTGAGTAAGACGTGCCAATATAAATAATGTTGAATGTGCAAGGGAAATGTTGCTACTAGACAAACAACTTAGACCCAAACATACCAAGAAATATGCCACCAAAAACTTAAGGACCCCCTATAGAATCATAGTCCTATTGTTGAGCAGACTCTTCGATCTACCAAACACCAACAACTATAAACTCAATTGGGTTCCATTGATATACCATGTTGCCACACATGGTACAATCTTCAATTGGGAAACTATTATTTCAGAAAGTATGGTGTCAACCATTTCTACAGCTCAAATGGGCCTTTCACAAGGGAAATCAAAATTCTTCATGGCTAGCTACCTTATGGATTGCATATTAGTCAGCCAACCTTTCCCTAATTTGGGATGTACTTGGAATCGAAATAAAACTCCCATTCATGTATCATATCAGCTAACTTGGGCTCACCAATATGCAGGGTACTACAAATTACTATGCAAAGAACTAATCATGCCCCTTTATTTACTTGTCTTCGATAAAGAAGCAAATTGTATGTCAAACAATGCCTTGGATGTAATAGGTGAATATGGAGACTATTACTTCTCATCAAAAGGGACATACATTAGAATGTATGGGGGCACAAAACCTCTTTCTCTATTGCCAAAATATGCTACAGATTACATTGTGCATAAAGAAGCGATCAGACAAGTGTTCATCAATGGAATTGGTAACTATCTCGATCACAACAAAACAACCTCTTACCCACTTGTACCATTCAACATTGGTGGATACAAATTTCATAAGATTAAGACAGTGGAAGCCTTTATTGTAGACTTGGAACTTTTTCACTTTGGAACAAAACTATTTGTAAGAAATGACAACAAAGGCAAAGTGGCTAAACATTGTGCTTCTTATAAAATCACTTTTGAGTACTCAAATCACTTTCTGAAAGAAGAACAAATATATAAAAGGGTACACAATATGATAGAGCTACACAGCAAATTATATTCAAACATTGCATCTACTTCTACCCAAACTACAACCAAAGAAAAGCAACCAGAAATACATAGGCAAAGTGAAGAGCCAGTAACAGTTGATCCAATTCATCAATCGCCCGCGACTACCCACAGTTGACAATTTCTACAAGCAACAAGCAGTCGGGATCGCCGACAAATAGATGGGAAAAACCCACATTCACGCGACAAAGCATAGATAGACTGTCAGTTGGAATTAAATAGGTTGTCAAATCATTATTTAATGCAGTCATCTACTTCTAATTCACATGCACCAAACGCTTCATCCATAAATTCCGACCTAGAAGATTGTTGGATACTCTTTTGCCAAGAACTGGAGAACCAGACTTCAAAGAAAACAGAAGCTTTTGCGAACCTAAGAGTTCTACAGAAACGATGGCACCCAAGAAAGGTCAGACTACAACCAGTTCAGCCATAGCTAAAGTCCATGAATTGGAGATGGCCCAAACACCGCTGGAAACCCATTTACAGTTGGTTCGAAACGCTAAGGTACATGAACTACACTGGCTGAAAACTTGGAAAGATATTCTTGCGTGGGAAAAGGAATCAAATGGTCATTGGAGGGAGCCATCCCAAAGACTGCGGACTGCTACCATTCTGCAATACATGAACGCACCTCTGCTGGAACAGTTTCGTTGACTGAAAGACATTATTGCTCGATTCATAGTAAGTAGATATCATAATGGAAAATTCTATTTTGACATTCCAGTCGAAATAAATGGTGATATTATCAAGATTACAGGTTTATCAAACAAAGGTGCAGATGTACCTAGTCGACAAAAACCAGAATTGATCAAGGAGTTTCTAAACCACCCAACCAGAAAGAATTCTCGAGGGTTATTGGTGACCCAGATAAAATATGAAAATTATAAAATAGCTGCGTGAATCGTGTCCACCGCTTTGTTAGCCTCTGGTTGAGGGTCCGACTTCAAAATTAAAATGCTAGAGCCTATACAGAGCATGGAAAAAGAGGGAAAAATATACAACTAGGCTAAGTACCTTGCTGAAATTATCAAGAACATATGTATGAAGTGCCAAGAGGTTGGGGCGCCCATTTTCTATCCATCTCTAATCATCTGGATAGCAATGACGGCTATAAGACCAATAAGAAACAAAGACTTTACTGAAGAAGGACCTGTGTTAATGAGCAACTTCTGTTGCTTTACGAAAGGAGGCAGTAGACTTGGGCCGTCAACAGTAAAGATTTGGCTAGAAGCTTGGTTCGAAGACTTCAAATTTCAGTCGACCAAATGGAGAGTATCTCAGAATATTCGACGGAGTCTACCTCCAACAGCTCACATTGAACTTGCACTGGACCATACAAAATTTTGGTACTTGGAAGGAGCAACCAAACCCGCACAAGATCTTGACTATTACCCTTTGGTCGAGGAAATATTCAATGAGCTTCAAAGGAAATCCAACACAAAATTGATAATTCCTACTATGGCAAACGAAGTCGACATTCCCATAGTTGAACCTTTAATGGATCCAGAGAAAGAAGAAGTGTATGAAAGCCGCCTATATATGGACAATTTTACTTTTTAACCTCAGCCCACGGGAAGATCAAAACCTTTAGCACTTTCGCTAATTTCACACCAAGATTCACCGGATGGAGCTGAACAATCGAATGAACAAACCCTGTTGGACAATCCTGAGTACGCATTGACAATCGGAAACATCCACCAGATGGCCGACCAATTATCCATAAGTTGACATTCAAGACTTGTACAAATACAGGGCAAGGGCAAAAGAAAAATTACCATTGACGAGCTGATAGTGGAAGATGAAACTGAATTAAATGACAACGCAACGTGAATATTGGAGGATGCAGCTAAGAACAAAATACCTATTGACGAGCAGTTAAAGAAATTTTTGGAAGCTGAGCACCCTCGACCCAAAAAGAAAGTCAATCTTATCATCGACGATGTTGTCGACTTGTCAGATAACTCAACTCCACCATCGCTAACCATTGTCATGCAGGAGACTATTTTTTCTACACCTATGGTAAGTACCCCACTTGCACTTCAACCTCTATCTCAAGTTTCCAATATTGTACAAACTCTTCCTTCCTCACTTCGAGAAACATTCCAAAATGATAGCGACATTACCCAATTCATGACCCAACTGCTGCCCCAAATTAGCGAAAAATCGTAACCAAGAAACTTGTATTAGCAAACACTGGTTCACCAACAGATTCTGCTCCCCCTAGTGTCATCCCAACCAAACTTTTGAATCCATCAGATACCTTAGCACTGCAACCAATTGGCATACACCATACCCATCTACAGCGAAATCCTGATACAAATAATCCAATTTTTGCTCAACAGACTTCTTCATTCATTCCTTTTCCAGAAAATCCATCGATAGAAGCCCATTCACCTCCCCGGCATGTCGTGAACTAACCGCAACATTTCCTCGACGTTCAAGTTTTAAATACAGTCTTATCCCCTGTAGTCAGTCGGGAACTAACTGCCAGTTTAAATTCTAACCCTCCTCTTCCAGTCGACGAAACACGTGTATCGTCGACAAGTGAAATCATTACTACTGTACCATTCCTCTTGAAAGCAGCAGTTGAGTCAACAGCAGAAACAACTGATGTAGCAGTCGAGTCAGCAGAACAAACAACTCAAGCAGCAGTCGAGACAGTAGAGAAAGCAAAAAAAGTAACAAGTGAAGAATTAATTTCGACCAACATAGTAGAAATACCAAGCAGCTCAATACAAGTAGAATAGTCTACTGAAGAAGCACGAAAATCGACAAAACAGGCATCAACAATAGTGGAGACTCAAAAAGAATCAGAACAACAATTAGCGGCGCCAAAATCTAAAGAAAAATCCAAGAAAAGGAAAAAAACAAAAAACGATGCCAAAAGAAAAATCTTCAGCAACAACAACAGCATCTACAACACATATCTCAATTGAGTCGCTTGGCTATACATCTCGACCAATTTGGGTTGACCTCGACATACCATCCACAATAGGCACCACAAGAATAGCTCGACTTACTGGCTGATGCAATCAACCGAGAACAGCGACATAGACAACTGGAAGCAGAAGACCGCATTCACAAAGTGGAACAAGACCAAACTCTATTTCTAACAAAGTGTCAAGACTTAGTGCAACAGGTCATACCAATTCCAGTCACCTCCGACACAACAAGCACACTTGATAAAGCATTTCAGTTGTTTGAATATGTCGTGTCGGCACTATCTGAACAACTCACCAAGGACTAAGAAGAACAAGCCACAGTAACAGCGTCATTGATGTCGCAACAGTTTGAAACATTCAACGCAGCACATGGTCAGCTCATACAGTATAATGACGAAGCAGAGACAGCAAACAACGTTCTCCGCAATTGGTACAAGCATTATGGCAACGTGTTTAGAGAAATGCGAGAGACAAGAGAGACAATTGACAATCTTCAAAAAGAATACCGAGTAGCTGATGAAACCATGGCCAAAAGTATTGAGGAACAACTGATAATGGAAAATAGGAAACTGGAGAAATTGGAAAAAGGTGAAGCACAGTGGCTGAGCCAGGCTCCTCATAACCTTAACAAAGTAGAGCAACTCCGACCACGTCTTCAAACACTGCTTTCAGCTGCAAATAAGAAAATAGAGCTCTTCAGTTCCGACCTAATTCATCTACAGGGAAAAACTACTAAAGAACAGATAGCCCACTTGTCGGCCCTTACAACACTTACTATCGACATCGAGAACACACTGCATCATTGGGAGAGCTTCCAACACCAAATGTCAGTTTCAACTGAATCAATTGTCGAGGTCTATCTGCAACAACCAACAGCGCCCAATTCCACTCCAGGCAACTCATAACAGCTGCATTTATCACTTAAAGCACAGTTATACACAATTTTGTTTAGTAATTTTGCATTTTGCAATATAAGTGGACAAGACCCGTCAACCAGTCTAAATATGTCGGTCAGTTGCACCAACAATACAGTTGTATAATTGAATGTAAACATCTATATATACGTTGTTCAGCCAATATAATGATTAACTAAGATCTATTGATGTATATTTTTACCCTTGATGTTCAGCTCAACATCTTATATGTTGAAATTTTTGCAGCATTATTGGGTTTAGATTCTCTTATCCTGCACATTTCCCAGTATAAATTTATTGTTTTTATTAGTTAAAATATTTTTTTATCTGGAATTTTTTGTCTCATTACGGTTACAAGGTATTGAAGAAAAATCTTCGAGTTATTCGATGCCTTTGATTATAGGAGTATTCTGCAATGTGAATAAACTACAATACTGGAATAGATTTGCTTATATTTTTATGGTAGGTGTTAAATATCAAGTGATGAAATTTTAAAAACATTAAGCATTCATTCATCCTTATTTGTTTTCAAACTCACCACGCCGGAAATATTAAAAACTGACACAATTGCAAAAGTTCATCAACTTTATAAGGTTTCCAGACAAGTAAAAAAAAAATTATGTTTAATGAAAATTAGGTCAGACGACGTCGGATAGGTTGGACGAGGTCGAGGAGGTCGGAGGAGGCACGAGAGAGATGGGAACAGGTCGAACAAGTCGGAGGAGATCCAGGAGGTCGAAAGAGTCGGTTAAAACTTCAAAATGGTCGTTGTCTTCGGTGGGTAGTAATATGGTCGACTATTTTAATGAAGTCTAGAGTCAATTTTATATTTATAGAATTCTTTTTTTAATTCAATATATAATTTCTAAAGGAAAAGCGTATGTTTTTAATAGTTACACCCACTTAAATGATCCAAATTTCAGGGGGCACATGGTCTAAATTCAGATGTATAAGCCATAAAAGCATTAAATGGAGAGGCCACCCTCTCCCATTTACCATAAAAGCATTAAATGGAGAGGCCACCCTCTCCCATTTACCATAAAAGCATTAAATGGAGAGGCCACCCTCTCATATCCATGGTGTTTAGTAACACATGGTTTTGGCCCATGGTATGCCCTCAAGACACATTGTAATAATGTTATATAAAGGCCTAGCAAGCCTTCTCATGATAACAAGTTACTCATTTGGTTTCTATCCTACATTTCTCTTATTGAGTTATTATTGGGGTATTGGTTCTGAGTGTCTTTCTTAGTATAGTTTGAGAGGTGAGGCTCAAAGAACCCTCTTTGAGCCTCACCCCTCCATGTGGCATATTTATTCTATGTTTTTCCATCTATGCTATTCATAGCCCAGATCTCACTACTTTGTATTTCTCACAGCTGGTTCACTGTTCGCTTCAGTTTTGAAGCTATCTCTTCTCATCCTCTCTCAGCATTCAAGTCTTCCGGGTCTCAGCCCCCAAGATCCGGATCAGTGGTATCAGATCGGGTATGCTCTCCATCGAGATAATATTTTGAAGCATGATGCGGGTTCAACAGAGGTTCCACAACCTTTACAACAACGCATGCTTCTCTACAAACCCTTGGCATCTCTATACTCAACACTCTCACATTCAAAAAACTTTGAATAGGTTCCATCGACTGCATAGGATTGTTCAGATTCTTTACCATATCTCATCAGAAAGGTATTTCTGTCAACTCAAATGGGTATTTCACGGAATTTCATTTCGTTTCTCGGTTTCTGAGATATGCTTGTTTGAAGTAGCACATGTTTGTGCATAATGCGGTCGGACATACAACAACTTTAAACAAGTTCTATAGACTCCACAGAATGTCTCATAGGCTCTACCATATCTCATTCGAAATCTCTTTCCGTCATCTAAAATGGGTATTTCACGGAATTTCATTTCATTTTCTGGTTTGTGAGATATGTTTGTTTGAAGCAGTACATGTTTGTACACAATGCAGCCGGATGTACAACAACTTTAAACAAGTGCTACAAAATCCACAAAATGTCTCATAGGCTCTACCATAGCTCATTGGAAATCTCTTTCTATCAGCTAAAATGGGTATTTCATGGTTTTCCATTTGGCTTTCTGGTTTGAGAGATATCATTGATTGAAGTAACATATGCCTGCAAAATAGTATGCGCGAGTCTCTTAAACTTCAACAAACATTTTCTCAATCTCTGAGCCACCCCAAAGCAAGTATGTTATATGGATGGAAAGGTCTCTTCGAGATCTCAAATGGGTCATCAATGGAATTCAATTTCAGTACATGCATCAGAATCTATGAATGGATTTGAAGCAAAACATCAACTGCACCAAATATCATGATTTTTTTTTAAATCTTAATGTAATCATGGTAATGGTTAGCCACACAAAACCCACATTTATGTATTGTAATCATGGTTATGGATCAACCACAAAAAAACCATGGTTATGGGTCAACCACACAAAACCCACAATTATATGTTGTAATCATGGTTGTGGGTCAACCACACAAAACCCGCGGTTATGGGTTAACCACACAAAACCCTTCTCTTCAGTGGAAACAAGCTTATCATTGCCACCATGGTTATGGGTCAACCACATAAAACCCACGGTTATGGGTCAACCACACAAAACCCATGGTTCTGAGTCAACCACACAAAACTCTTCTCTTCATTGGAATCAAGCTTGCCATTGCCATCATGGTTATGGGTCACCCTTGCAAAACCCACGGTTATGGGTCAACCTCGCAAAACCCACGGTTATGGGTCAACCACACAAAACCCTTCTCTTCATTGGTAACTAGCACATTGTAATCATGGGTCTCTTTTTAGCATGAAATGATGGGGACCATCATTTTCTAAGGGGGGAGGAATGATCCGAATTTCAGGGGGCACATGATCTAAATTCGGATGTATAAGCCATAAAAGCTTTAAATGGAGAGGCCACCCTCTCCCATTTACCATAAAAGTATTAAATGGAGAGGCCACCCTCTCATATCCATGGTGTTTGGTAACACATGGTTTTGGCCCATGGTATGCCCTTAAGACACATTGTAATAATGTTATATAAAGGCCTAGCAAGCCTTCTCATGATAACAAGTTACTCATTTGGTTTCTATCCTACATTTCTCTTATTGAGTTATTATTGGGGTATTGGTTCTGAGTGTATTTCTTAGTATAGTTTGATAGGTGAGGCTCAAAGAACCCTCTTTGAGCCTCACCCCTCCATGTGGCATATTTATTCTATGTTTGTCCATCTATGCTATTCATAGCCCGGATCTCACTACTTTGTATTTCTCACAGCTGGTTCACTGTTCGCTTCAGTTTTGAAGCTATCTCTTCTCATCCTCTCTCGGCATTCAAGTCTTCCGGGTCTCAGCCCCCAAGATCCGGATCATTAAATTACAATTTCCTTATCATTAAATATATAATGTCTTTTTGTTTATTGATTCGTTGTAAAATATTCTCTAACATTGTTACAAAATTCACTTTTACTAACTTCGTTCACTTTTGCACCTCCTGGGGCAAATGCTAGTATTATATCATAGGATGTGAGGCTTTCAATTTTATTCATTCTTGTTATTAATTTTTTTTAAGATTCTATATATATTAAAGTTAATATAGTTTCTTTTTCCTCACAAGAGAGTTTACGGCGAAGTAAAATGGACTTATTTAAGAATGATCCTAATTCAGCTATGGAGGGTCTTTTATAAAATGGGTTATGGCAAGTATTACTTTAGTTTCCTTTGTTTTTTGTTTTAGTGAATGGTGTAGCTTCATCCTTTTTCCGACCTAACAGAGGAATATGACAGGGTTATCCATTAGCCCCTTTTCTATTTCTTCTTTGTAGCAGATGGACTCAGTAGAGCTTTAATTTTTGCAAAATCTCAAGGTCATTTTAAAGGAATTCTAATAGGAGGTTCCTACAGATTATCCATATCCTCTCCGTCGACGACATTATAATATTCTCCGAAGGATCGGTTAAAGATTGGGAACATCTGGCAAGTATTCTAGACCTTTTATGTGAAGCAACATGTATGCAATTAAACCTTCTTAAATCATCTCTCATAGGTGAAGGTATAAAGGAAGATGAAATGCTTATTTTAAAAAGGATTTTTCCTTTTAGAGAACAAATACTGGAAAATGGAATGAAGTATTTAGGATTCTACCTAAAACCTGTAGCTTACATAAAAAATTATTGGAATTGGTTGCTAGCTAAATGTGCAAAAAGAACAAGTAACTGGAGCCATAAATGGTTATCAAAAGATGGGAGGCAAGTTTTAGCCAAATCAATCCTCGAAGCTACTCCAGTATATTGGAGCTCCATCTCTTGGATATCCAGAGGTGTTCGAATCGCAATCAGGAATATCTTGTTCATTTTTTTCTGTTCAAGCTCCACAGATCATAAAAAGATGGCGTGGATAAACTGGCAGGAACTTGCAATACCAAAAAAACAAGGTAGATGGGCTCTAAAATGACCTTTAGTGTTTTCCAAAGCCCTAGTAGCGAAGAATATCTGGAGGTTAATAGCAAGTACTAGCCTTTGGAGAGAGATTGCAATTCAAAAATGCATAAAACCTCTAAGATTAATGGAGTGGATAAGATGCAATTCAAAATCAATACAGAATGTCTCGAATATTTAGAAAGCTACAGTATCTTCTTTTAATGTGATCAGGGACAACCTATCATGGAAAGACAGAGACGGGAAAAGCATAAGACTAGGAGAAGATTCCTGGGTGGAAAGTGGTGATAAGTTTTTACTGCCTATTCAAATGATTTTTAAACTAATATTTAAGGGTTTATTTACGCTAAATCAGGTTGCAAATAACAGAAATACTTTTTCTTTAGGTCAACAGTGGAAGAATGCAGAAAGATTGGGCTTTAGAGTAGAAGAGGCTACTGTTTGGAACAACTTTGTTAAACAATTAAAAATTAATGATATCTATCTATCTTCCTGTGCAGATCAATTGGTTTGGTCTTATGATCCACATGGCAATTATACTCCTAAAAAGGGATACGAAAGTCTATTGGGAGTGGAAAAAACAATTCCTATTTGGTGGCGGCGTCCGATCTGGAAGTTTAATTGTCCTCCGAAATCAAAATTGATCACATGGTTCTTTCTTCGAGACAAGACTCTAACATGGGATCATCTACAGAAAAGAAGTTGGGAGGGTCTAGGAAGATGTGTCTTGTGCAACATAGAAGAAGAATCGAACCACCATCTCATAGTCACATGCAAATTCCTTTTACAGATTTGGAAAGAACTTGAGGTTCTATTGAAACACAATTTCAACTGAACAGGAAACATAGTCCAATATTGTTTAAAACTATGGATCCCTAACCCAAAATATAATAATTTCAAAAGCCTCCCTCTAATAATTTTCTAGTAGTTATGGATAGCAAGGAACCAATCTTTATTTGAAGATATTTCAGCAGGGCCACTACAATGTGCAAGAAATGCAACATCTATTTTAAACTGCTATCCACATGCAGATAAAGTTTTAAACAACGTACATGTGGATGCATAAATAATAAGGAAGGACATTCCTTGGTCCTACTTCGACGAGGCAACACAATCTAATCCAAGCAGATCAGGTGTAGCAAGGGTTGATCTTCATCGACAAGGTTACTATTCTAAGAATCAAAGCATGCCTAGGAGTTGGAACTAATAACTATGCATAATTATGTGCAGTAAAACTCCTCCTTAAATTGCCTTTAAAGAAAGGAATTAAATCTATACAGGTCTTTGGAGATGCACAATTGGTAATTGATTGGATTAATGATAAAAATCAATTTCTTAACTTAGCACTACAACTGATTCTAGAAGAGATAAGAAGGCTAAAGGATGCAATGGAAGAGACCTCCTTCAAAAATATATATAGGGAAATAAATACCGAAGTAAACCTCCAATCAAAAGTAGGGTTGAAGCTAAGAAGTAGGGAGTAGCTAGTTCAGAAGGAACTAGAATGTAACATAATGGAAGAACACTTATATTTCTTTGGGATCCCCATTGAAGGACTTCCAACTCTCAGGAAGAGAGCTCTAATTACAATCTATGACACCTCTTTTGTTATTAAAAGATACTATATTAAGAATTTATGAAAGAATCATTGATTGTAGAAGAACTTGAATACAACAATTAATATGTAAATTGTTGAAAGTATTCAAATAACTGAGAGGGGGGGGGTGAATCAGTTATTACTGTGCTTAAACAATTTTACATTCCTTTTCCCTTTTAACTTTGATGAAGTGTGACAATCAATATGATATGAGATGTTCTATGCACATTCCTTTATAGTAGGTATATTGTTATAACAGAATTAAATATAAGGCATATAAACAATGTTCAATCACATAAATATGCAGAGGCACTGATTTTCCTGAGGAAACCCATAAAGGGGAAAAACCTCTTCTTCTTAGGATGAAAGGAAAGCTCCAACTTCTCTTTACATTCTATTTTATCTGAGCTACAACCTAGATGAGGCTGCTACCTCTGTTTCTTCAGTACCAACTAAATGGAAGCTACAACTCCCAAATGTACAAGCACCAACATGCAAAGAAGACTTTACAGTCTTCCCTTGCTCCTCCCTACCACCCTATGTAAGAAAATTTTCAGTCAATTATATCACACTGGTTCAGATATATTAGTACATAACCTTTTTATTTTGTTTTGTGTTGCTACAACTTGAGTTTCTGGGCATTCTGTTCTTCATTAAATCGAGCCATAATTTTTTCTTCTCATTTTCTTCAAATCACAGCTTCATCAGCAACCACTCCTCTTCATCCTCTCAATTCTCACACTGATTTTATTCTCATCAATTGTTTTTTATAGATGCTGAATTTATATGCCTCGGTCTCTTTAACTTCCAGATATACCAATTCTAAAACTGAAACTGTCTTTTTAACTCCCAATTCAAAAATTGAACTGTCTCTTTGACTTCCATAATTTACACGTTGTAACTGATATTTGAACTGTCTCTTTGAATTCCATAATTTACACGTTGCAACTGACTAATTAAAAAATAAATAAATGTTTGTGAGTCACAGCTTTTCTGAGTCACGGCTGTTTGAGTCACGGTCGTCTGAGTCTCAGCCGTCTGAGTCGCAGCTGTCTGAGTCATGACCGTTTGAGTCTCAGCCGTCTGAGTCACAACCGTATGAGTCGAAGCCGTCTGAGTCGCAGTCGTCTAAGTCGCAGTCATCTGAGTTTCAGCCATCTGAGTCACAGCTTGTATAAGTCGTAGCTATCTGAGTCAGCCGTCTGAGTCGCAGCCGTTTGAGTTGCAGCCGTCTGAGTCACAGTTTTCTGAGTTGCAGCCGTTTAACAACATTCTTTTCTTGTATTTTAATCTCAGTCGCAGCTTTAGTAAACTGAATTTGGTATGGTCTGAGTCACCCGCCTTGTCTGCTTTCCAACCATCAATGACAACTGAATTAAAGTGCCAACAATATCCCCCTTTGTCATTGATGGAAACCTAAAATTTATGATGTTGCAAGTGCAATCATCGACTGCTTGTTATCTGCAACTACCTGAACTTCTCCCCTTTTGACATCAATGTCAAATTAAACATGACAATACATCTCCCCCTATCAAGATTAACTCAGAAATTAGCAAAGAAAATATTCTGGAATCATCTCATAATTACATCAGATATGCAATAAGCACAAACTCCCCCTGCCAAAGTGAACAAGTTAGTTGGAACAAGATATGACACCCAACTTCTGCCATAGATATTCAAACTGTATTTTGGATAAGGGTTTAGTAAAGATATCAGCAATATGTTCTTTAGAAGGAATGAAATGTAATTGGACAACTCTATTTGTAGCCTGCTCCCTTAAAAAATGATACTTGATTGGAATGTGTTTGGTCTTGGAATGAAGAACAGGGTTCTTTGACACACTAATGGCACTTGTGTTATCACAGTGAATAATTCTTGAAGAAGGTTCTTGAAGAAGGTTTTACTGGTTGCTACTGTGAGTCTGCATCTTCATTCTCTGATTCAGATTCTTCCTTTTCTGATTCTCGGACCTGATCTTCTTCATCTTCAGTTGTATCCTCTGTACATGATTCATCACTGTTTATCTGAGTGGCTTTTACATGACTCCCTTCATCTACTTTAATGTCAATGCAGTCAACCATTTTATGCAACCTCTTATTGTAACATCTATATTCTTAATTGTTTGTAGCATATCCTAGGAAAATACCTTCATCATCCCTATCATCATATTTGCCAAGATGTTCATCATTATTCTTGATATAACACTTACTCCCAAAGACTTTGAAATGCTTGATTGTAGTAGGTCTCCCAAACCATAATTCATAGGGGGTTTTATCACTATTCGGCCTTAAGTGAGCTTTGTTAAGTATATGAATAACTGTATGAATTGCCTCTACCCAAAATCCCTGACATATATTCTTTTCTTTCATCATTGATCTTGCCATCTGCTGAACTGGTCTATTATGTCTCTCAACCACTCCATTTTGTTGTGGAGTCCCTAGAATTGTATACTCTCTTTTGATACCCTGTTCATCACAAAATTCCTTGAAATGCCTTGAGCTAAACTCTCCTCATGTATATGACTTTACTGCTTTCAGTCTTGTTCCTGTTTGATTCTCGGTCAGAGCTTTAAACACTTTGAATTTTTCAAACGCTTCAGATTTCTCTTTCAGAAAAGCAACCCAAGTAAGTCTAGAATAATCATCTATAACCAGCATAAAGTAATTCTCGTTTCCTGTACCTTCCTTCCTTGATGGTCCACACAAATCCATATGCACTAACTGAAGAGGTTTATCTGAAGATGGAAAGCTATTGGATTTGAATTGTGTTCTAGTTAGTTTTCCCATTTGGCAAGGTTTACAGACAACATCATACGGTTTTGATATCTTTGGGAAATCTTTCACTGCTCCATTGTTTCTAAGTTTGATTAAATGATCAAAATTTAAATGTCCAAGTCCTATATGCCATAGCCAGCTCTCATCATACTTGCTTAAATGGCATTCCTCCTTTTCTTCTTTCAAGACATAAACATTGTTTTATGTTCTTATACCTTTGGCAACTAATTGACCTGAGTTTACAAGAATTAATCTTACAATCTTTAGCAGTGAAAACCACTTCACATCCCCTGTCACAGACCTGACTGACACTAAGAAGATTATGTTTTAAACCATCCATAAATAATACATCTTGAGCTTTCCCTTTGCCATTGCTCAGACTTACCATTCCTTTGCCTTTGATTTTTCCTGGAGCATCATTTCCAAAAGTTACATTTCCTGATTTGTGTTCTCTTAGAGACAAAAACTTACTTTTATCCCCAGTCATGTGTTTGGAGCATCCACTGTCAATATACCATGAGTCCTTCTGTCTTTGAGCAGAAAGCACTAAATCACATTGAATGCTTTCTTTCCTCTTCCACACTTTTCTTTCAGCTGAATAATTCACTCTTGAATCTGTTTTGTAGTTCTTCAAATAACATTCTGTAGCCTTGTGTCCAAAGTTATGACAAACATAGCATTCTGGCTCATTGTATAGAAGATCAAAAGGATTGACATTTCTATCATGAATTCCTCTTCTGATTATTGATAGAGTATGATAGTTTTGATTACTCACTGACTGTTCCACTCTGTGTTGCAGCATTTGATTCTTACTAAATATTCTTTGTTGCATGTTTCTAGGATTAAATACACAGATTGCAGCTTTGTGACCAAAGCTAGAACAACAATAACAGTAATCATTAAAGAAATTTTGATACCTGGATCTTAGTTGTCCTCTTGGAATTGATTGCCTTGTCACTCTGTATTGTATATCTTCTTCATGCTTTCTTGACTGCAGAGTATTGTTTTTTTTTCCTGTAGCTATATCCTTTTTATCATTCATTAGATTGTCATTATTGTTGGTTTTATTTGCTTCAGCTTTGATGGAGGTTGCAGACTTTGTGAATTCTGATTTCTTACCGCTTTGAAAGTTGATCACCTTAGTTATTTATTTGTTCTCTGAGTGACTGCTGCTTGAACCTTGTTCATAGCCTAAACCAGATTTAATCAAAGGAGATCTTTGCTTACTCAAGATATTATTTAACTCTTCTGAGGCTTTAATACTTGAACAATTCTGATGATATAAAGTTTAGAATTTTTCTAATTCTTTCTTCACAGTCACCACTTCTTCCTCTAACTTTTCACATCTTGTTTTACTTTCAGCCAGCCGTTGTTTAAGAATGTCTTCTATTTTCTTTGCCTCTTTTAGTTCTATTTTTACCAAAATACAGTCTATACTAGGTTCTTTGTCATTCTTTTCATACTTAATCAACAATTGTTTTTGTTTCCTCTTCTTTAACCTGGGTCTATCAATTTCTTCCAATGCACTAATCAACTCACCTTCCATATCAACTACAACATCTTCATCATTCATGTCACTTTTTGCATATTCAATGTCAATATATTCTATGGCCATAAGGATAAAATCATTCATTCTATCTTCACAAGATGAATTGCTATCTATATCCTCTGAGGAGACATCATCATTTGCACACAAAATTTTCTTTTTACTATATTTCTTAAATTTGTATTCCTCTTCATCATCAGAATTCTGATCTTTTTTCTTGTGAGGGCATTTAGAGGCAAAATGACCTATCTTACCATAGTTAAAACATTTAAAAGGCAGCTTGTCTCTATATTTACCTGATCCTTTCTTCAATCTTCTTACAAATTTTTCCTCAATCTCATCTGCTCCAGAATCAATATTCTTATCTGCTTTAAAGGAGGCTTCTCTAGTGGCATTTTTATCTTTGCTGATCCTCATTTCATAGGCAGTTAGAGTTCCTAGGAGTTGATCAATACCCAGATTTTTAAGATCATTTAACTCTTCTATTGCTGAAACTTTGGGGTTAAATTTATCAGGCAAAGATCTTAAAATTTTCTGAATTAAGGATGCTTTTTCAATTGTTTCACCAAGGCCCTTCATAGCATTCACAAGTTCTTCAACCCTTAGGAAATATTTACTAACAGTCTCATCCTCATTCATCTTTAGTTGTTCAAATTTCAGCCTGTATGTTTGCAATTTGGCATCTTTTACTTTCTCATTCCCTTCATAGCTATTAATAAGTTTATCCCACATATCTTTAGCAGATTCATGATGCAACACTTTCACAAACTCAGATTCAGCAAGACCACTTAATATTGCATTCATTCCCTTAGCATTAAAACTGAATTCCATCTTGTCAACTTTGGAAGCAAGAACCACAGGTTTTGTATATCCAGTTTCTACAACTTCCCAAACATCAGCACCTAGGGACATTAAATATGTTCTCATTCTAACTTTCCAAAAGGCAAAATTTGTTCCATCAAACATAGGAGCTTTATTGGTTGAGCCTTCATGGCTTGTCATGTTTAAGCTTTCAGATCTACCTTAGACTAAAGGAACACTGCTTTGATACCAATTGCTGAAAATATTCAAATAACTGAGAGGGGGGGTGAATCAGTTATTACTGTGCTTAAACAATTTTACATTCATTTTCCCTTTTAACTTTGATGAAGTGTGACAATCAATATGATATGAGATGTTCTATGCATATTCCTTTATAGTAGGTATATTGTTATAACAGAATTAAATATAAGGCATATCAACAATGCTCAATCACATAAATATGCAGAGGCACTGATTTTCCTGAGAAAATCCATAAAGGGAAAAAACCTCTTCTTCTTAGGATGAAAGGCAAGTTCCAACTTCTCTTTACATTCTATTTTATCTGAGCTACAACCCAGATGAGGCTGCTACCTCTGTTTCTTCAACACCAACTGAATGGAAGCTACAACTCCCAAATGTACAAGCACCAACTTGCAAAGAAGACTTTACAGTCTTCCCTTGCTCCTCCCTACCACCCTATGTAAGAAAAGTTTCAGTCAATTATATCACACTGGTTCAGATATATCAGTACATACCCTTTTTATTTTGTTCTGTGTTGCTACAGCTTGAGTTTCTGGGCATTTTGTTCTTCATTAAATCGAGCCATACATTTTTGTTCTCATTTTCTTTGAATCACAGCTTCTTCAGCAACCACTCCTCTTCATCCTCTCGATTCTCACACTGATTTTGGTCTCATCAATTGTTTTTTATAGATGATGAAGTTATATGCCTCGGTCTCTTTAACTTCCAGATATACCAATTCTAAAACTGAAACTGTCTTTTTAACTCCCAATTCGAAAATTGAACTGTCTCTTTGACTTCCAAAATTTACACGCTGTAACTTATATTTGAACTGTCTCTTTGAATTCCATAATTTAAACGTTGTAACTGACTAATTACAAAATAAATAAATGTTTGTGAGTCACAACTTGTTTGAGTCACGACTGTTTGAGTCACGGCCGTTTGAGTCTTAGCCGTCTGAGTCGCAGCTGTCTGAGTCACGGTCGTCTGAGTCTCAGCCGTCTAAGTCACGGCCGTCTGAGTCGCAGCCGTTTGAATCGCAGTCGTCTAAGTCGCAGTCGTCTGAGTTGCAGCCGTCTGAGTCACAGCTTGTCTGAGTCGCAGCTATCTGAGTCACAGCCGCCTGAGTCGCAGCCGTCTGAGTTGCAGTCGTCTGAGTCATAGTTGTCTGAGTTGCAGCCGTCTAACAACATTCTTTTATTGTATTTTAATCTCAGTAGCAGCTTTAGTAAACTAAAGTTGGTATGGTCTGAGTCACCCGCCTTGTCTGCTTTCCAACCATCAATAACAACTGAATTAAAGTGCCACAATAAATTTCTGTTTTGAACTATTTTGAACTGAACAAAGGAAGTAAGCTTACAATGTTTTAATTGTTATGCTATACTAAATGCAAATTTTATAAACTCAGATTGCAAGAAATTGTAAAAGGATCTATAAGTGAACAAGTTATTAGAGAAATCTCAAACTCTATTGAGTAATAAGAGAATTTGAAGAATGTAACTTCTATTTTCAAATAAAATTATGATTTTTTTTTTTTTTTTTTAAAACATCTATCCATTCTAATTTCAAAAAAATCTTCTTATAATTCTCGATTTAATCATTTCATCTACATGTCTTTACAATTTCGAAGACACTCACTATATTATGAATATAATCAAAGTGTGTCCAAACAGAAGCGCACTTATAGACCAGGTAACAGAAAGAAATATATTCGATGTTCTTTTTCAATTCAGCTCTTGTAGGTAGTTTTAAAGTTTGGTAGGTTGCTCTATATTCTCCTTTGTCATCTCCTCCATTTCTGGTGCTTAAATCGGTCATGCTCTGTCGCCTAAATAAAAATCTAAAATGCATTACAGTTCTTGAAATAATATTACATCTAGGCGTCATGACCGCCTTTAAATGGTAGAGGAGATTCATAAGCTAATGTCGATTATCAATACAGGATAATGAACCCAGTGATATATGGACCAGTTTTTCCGACATCCAGTCTGCCATCATGGTAAAATAATCTCATAACAAGATACACTGCATAAGATATTTTACAGTTGGGCTGCTAAAATGCCCTATTGTACACTATACTCGCCGGTCAAGGGAATACAAAGCTCAAAGGATGGTTTGTAACCCATTGTTTGTTTGTAGGTTATGCTGCGGGATAACAGCTCATATACATGCTACTATGGAGACACTGACATTCCAGCCCTGTTGTTACTTGTTTCCAAATTTGGCTGAATTCCTACTGTCTTTGTTGAATACCCAATGGGCCTATTTTGTGCCTGAAATGTTGTTCTTGGTATTTCGGTGCGTAACAAATGCTTCTATGCAAGGAACTGATGAAATGCTTGCACTGGGGTAGAAGAATTTCCTGTTTGGAACAAACTATTAGAATCAATATAGCTATATCTGGTACGGCTATACTGATCAAATTCTCCTGCAGTCCAGCGAGGGAAAGAGCATCACTGAACAATGCTTCTAATATCGGTGATAAAAAGGTCACATATCTATGCCACAAGTATTGTCATGGAAAGGATATGCACTAGTGTGTGCAGAAGAGGAAGTATATGTAGACTTGGATGTAAAAGCACTGGGATTCCTCTTGAGATGGGGGGGCAAAGTGGCCGCTACTGCCTTCCTAATCTGCTCATCTGGGCTGCAGAGAAGCAGCATTTCCACAACTTCCCTCATGGAAGGCCTATTGATGGGCAGCGTGCTTGTGCATAACAGAGCCAGCCTTAACATGAACTTCATTTCTTCTCTATGGGAGTCTGCTATTCGTGAATCCAGGACTTTATTATCATCG
Organism: Larix kaempferi; assembly: GCA_027924585.1. Taxonomy (NCBI): domain Eukaryota; kingdom Viridiplantae; phylum Streptophyta; class Pinopsida; order Pinales; family Pinaceae; genus Larix; species Larix kaempferi. The sequence goes on from BSBM01000829.1 coordinate 1,381,401, forward strand.
ATGTGAATCTGATTCCGAATCCAGTTAACAATTCCTGAGTCATCCCCAAACTCTACATCATTGACCTTCTTGCCAGTCACAAGCTCCAGCAGGACCACACCAAAGCTGTAAATGTCACTCTTCTCATTCACTTTCAGGGTGTAAGCATACTCTGCATACATATCCATAAACTAAGTCAATTCAGCTATAATCATTCTTTTCTGTTGAGTAATACATTTCGTTAATACAAATACATATTTTCATAGGCATGAATCTGTTTGTCTGGAAATTCTTACCTGGGGCAATGTATCCATAGGAGCCAGCAACCACCGACATGGCATCCTCCTGACCCAGCTTCTCCACAGCTTTAGCTAAACCAAAATCAGCAATATGGGCCTTCCATTCAGAATCCAGCAATATATTATATGGTTTAATATCCCTATGTACTATTGGAGGGGAACAACCATGATGCAGGTAGGAGAAACCCTGAGCAGCACCAAAAGCAATCTTATAACGAGTAGGCCAATCCAAGGGTTCCCCTTGAGAACTATGAAGCTGTTCATACAGGCTACCATTTGGCATGTATTCATACACTAACAGATTAGAAACTGAACTAGAGATGCAGCAGAGCAGCTTGACAATGTTAGCATGCCTGATCTTCCCTAAAGTCTCCACCTCTGTTTGAAATTCCTTGTCTTGGACAGACTGCAATTTCCTGTTATTCCAGATCCTTTTCACAGCAACAATATTACCATTTCCCAGTGTCACTTTGTACACTTTGCCTGAACCTCCACTTCCAATAACATTATTTTCTGTCAATCTCTTCAGAATATCTGATTCGTCAAATTCCACCCTGTGAAAGAGTCTGAGTTTCCAAACAATGGTACTTGATTTAACCTGAGCAAAATTCTTATATGCCTTATACAGGAAAACTATAACAATGAAGCAGACTATGATTACCACAGCAATAACCGCAACCAGTACCCTGTATTGATGCTTTTCAGATGCCTCTTTATGGTGGAAGCAGGAAGGAAGCTTTAATGGCCCACTTCCACAAAGTCCCGGATTGTTAAGAAAACTTTTATCGTAGGCCGGATTGTTGTAACCAACAGGAATAGGACCAGACAAAAGGTTGCTAGACACATTCAGAGAACTCAGCTTGAGATGATCTAATTCAAGAGGTATTTTCCCTGAAAGCAAATTGTTTGAGAGGTCAAGGCTGTTCAGAACAGGCAGCGACCCAAGTGACGTAGGAATCGATCCTGTGATGCGGTTGTTGGCAAGGTTAAGCTGAGAAAGACCTTTCCATGATATTATTGTCCTAGGAAGCTCCCCAAACAACATATTGTGATCAAGAGAAAGCCTCAGCAGTGAGGATAATTTAGTTAGTTCCACTGGAATAGTCCCTGATATATTGTTGTGACTGGCCAGAAAGTTGCTGAGACTCCTCAGATGTCCAATACCAGAGGGAATACATCCACTGAATTGATTGTTCGATATCTCAAAAGCCCACAGATTGGCTGCTTTGGTGATTTGAGCAGGAATTTGGCCATGGAAAGCATTGTTTGTCAATCTGAATTCTCCAAGGAATGGAGAACTCCATAACCCCAGAGGAACTTCACCGCTTAGTTGGTTGTCCTGGACTTGGACACTGGTTAGACTAGGACAATCTCCTAGAAAATCAGGCAGGCTGCCAGTAAACTTATTGTTAAAAGCGATGAAAGCTATCAGTACTCCACCTTTACAGACATTCTGCGGAAGAGAACCCGAAAGTTCATTCGTTGATACATCAAACTCAACAAGTTTAGAACCCATCCCAATTCCTGGGGGCACTTGTCCTGTAAGCCTGTTAGTAAAAAGCTTGAGATGGACTAGATTAGTAAGCTTATCAAGCCCAGAGGGTATAGACCCAGAGAGCTGGTTGTTGTATAACTGTAGTGTCTCTATGTTTGTCAAGTTTCCAATCCCATTGGGGATGCTTCCATTTAGCTCATTGATTGACAGATCCAAATTCACAATACTCTTAAGATTGTTTATATTGCCTGGAATTGGTCCAGATAAATTGTTCTTAGATAAAATCAAATCGGTCATGTTTGAAAGGGCCATCAATTTGTTGGGGATCCTTCCTGTCAATTGATTCTGTGAGAGGTCCAGGTAGACCATATCTGTTATATTCCCTAATGACTCTGGAATTTCCTCTACTAAATTGCAATCTGTCATCCACAGATGCTGCAACCTTGACAAGTTCCCTAGTTCATGTGGGATCACCCCTTGAGCCAGAGGGTTGTAGGCCAGTGTTAAGAATTTCAACGAGGAGAGATTTCCAATGAAGGAAGGAACAATTCCATTCAACTGATTAGAGTTAAAGAGCAATACCTCAATCTTAGGCAACCGTCCAAATCCAGCAGGAATGTCACCGGAGAAACCGTTGGCTGAGAGGTCAAATTGCACCAGCTCCTCCAGTTTATATACCTCATCCGGCAAGGACCCAACGAACACGTTCTGAGACAAATTCAGGCTTCGCAGACGAGTGCAATTCAGTAGCCCAGACGGAAAATCCCCACCAAAATAATTCATGTACAAGTTCAAGTCCCTCAGATTACTCAATTGACCGATACTGGAAGGAATTGTTCCATTGATATTCAAGTTTTCAAGGTTCAAACCCACAACAGACTTGGTGTTTCTATCACAGACGACTCCAATCCAGTTACAGTGGTCGTCACCATTTGAATCACTTCTCCAGTCCCTCAGTTCCCCATTAGTATTCCAACTTCGCTTGACTTTTAACAGTATCTGGCCTTCTTCTGATAGGCAATTGCATTGCAAGCAAGGCAATAATACAAGTAAAAAGACAAGGCCATTTGCATAATTTCCCATTTGGCTGGCGGCCATTTTTCTGAATCTCTCCCTGCAAATTCTCTCATCAGTTGTCTATGGAGGCCCGTTGTTCATCACATGACACAGCGGGATGAATATATTTGCAGGACGAGTGCTCCATGGACGTGTATGGACATCGTTTGTGGGTCAACAAATCAATGGCTATTGTCAGAAAATTAGGCCACTACAAAGGGGTTTGGACATTTGGTAACGTGCTGCAACAAATCAAGAAGAGTTAAATTGACATCATCAACCTATGGGCATCACTGTTCTTGTCTTTTCTCAGAAGCCCGCCTTCCTACACATTTGATAAAGTATCAAACATACGCATGTCACATTCTGTCTACTTCACAGTGGAAAAATATGCAAGCCTGGAGCCGGCAGAAGAATTTGTGCTGAACATTCCTAGTAGGATACAAGAGGTCGGTATTGGTGGTAGATTTCTGTCCACTTTGACTGCAAAAATATCAAAGCTTGGGCCCGCAGAAGTTTTCCTCGTTGAATCCAAGGAGGTAAGATATTGGTGGTAGATACTAAGACATAAGTAATCTATTGCCATGGGGATGTGGATCTGTTGTATTTTTCTTTTCGATTTTTTTTTATATAATTTTATTTATGCAAGATTTGATACCGCTGATCAACAAGGTATCGGTTGGATTTTATTAAATAGGTTCTTTCCAGGATTGCAAGAAATCATTTTTGGCTTCATTTATCTGAAATGACTCTTTGTTGAGAAAAATTGGATCTTGAAGGAAAAGAAAACAATCCTTTATTTTAATTATCTAAATTAAAAGAAAGTGAAAATCACTCTATTCCACGAATAAGCCACCAATTTTTTTGACAATATGTTTTGTTAATATTGTAAAGAGTTTAATAATTCCATTCTTAAAAAATTATTAAAAAATGAATAATACAAAATATATATAAGATAAAGGAAGTCCAGTTAATGTATATAATTTACCATGATTTAAAAATTGATTATTCTATGTTTTTTTAATTAAAAAAATAATAATCAAAGAGATATTGGATATATTAGGCTCTTTCATATAAAGAACTAGAATAAAGATAAAGTCTATAATATAAAATAAATTGTAATTTGAAAAGAAAATGTGCAATTCTCTAATTTGACCTTTAGAAAATATTGGATCAAATTATATATAAATCATAATAACAAGATTTAAGTGTATTAAATATTATATAAAAATTCAATGATTTATTAAGCAAGAATGTAAAATTTAAGTGTATTAAATATTATATAAAAATTCAATGATTTATTAAGCAAGAATGTAAAATTTAAGTGTATTAAATATTATATAAAAATTCAATGATTCATTAAGCAAGAATATAGTATAATCAATTTATATTTCATAATATATCTTATATATTTGATTCTTGTCAATTCATAAATTCTTCAAAAAAGTTCTTGAACGCAACTATAAATATAAATAAGGGCAAAATTGCAAGAAATTTTTTATCTTATCAACTATAAATATAAATAAGGGCAAAATTGCAAGAAATTGATTATCTTATTGGGTATTCTTGAGGTTGAAATTGTTCTAAAATTTGGAAGAAATAAGGATATCCTTATTTTAGTGTCTATGAGATAAATACTAACACATTGGAGCCCTACTTGATTTTTTCATTATGTATTTTTCTATATCAAATATTGTTATTATGGTATAAATTGTAAATATACATTTTTCTTGAGAATGCGAAGGTCATTGCAAGAGAAGACAACCTAATTAAAGTCCGCCCTAGCTGAACAAGCTCACCTTACCCAACACCACATTTGTCTTGAGAATGCTAAGGTCATTGCAAGAGAAGACAACCTAATTAAACGAAAAATAAGAGAGAAGATAGAAATCAACATGACTAATGATTGCTTAAATAGAGATGACGGCACAAAACTTAGTGACACATGGCTTCCCCTTCTACACTCACTCAAAAAACACTCCTCGTCGAACCCCTAAGGCCCAAAGAGGATATCTTTCCCTCACTTTGTTAGTTACCCTTGTCCACCATTAACCTTAGAGTCCTCAAGGAAACCTTAGAAAAACCTCCTAAATCTTAATTCAATCTTACTTTCCTTAAAATAATACTTTTAATTAATTTATAAATTTATATTCCTTAAGGCAAAACATTTTTAGAAAATTAAAATTAAAATCATTTTAAAATTAAACCTTAAGTCAAAACATTTTTCAAAAATGAAAATTAAAAAGAAAAATTAAATTAAAAATTCTAATAACCTTTACAATATTATTATTCTTAATAATAAAAATAAATTAACCCTTGACTTGGAATTTTAAATATTAGAAATTACTAATACCTAACTCCATTAACCCTAATAGAAATATAATACTTTTAATAATTGTATCCCAACCTAACCGACCAGGTCGATATTAACCTCACACTCACATAAAACCAAAAACCAAACCATATATAAGCGGATCTTTGGCCTCTTGATCATCTTTTTGTTTGGTAGACACTCCTGATGATGATCTCAAAGAGATCGAAACATCGAGCCTTAAAAAGCACCAATGCAGTTTCCTCTTCATTGCAAACAAAACACTGCATATGGCTATATTTTCACATGTAAATGTACACTTATAGAAAAAAAGTGAAATTTCTAAGTTGTTTCGTATATGGTTGTGAGAAGAGAGTTTCATTGCTAATTGATTGTTGGATGAAGTCTCTAGAATGTTCTATAGTGAGAAGATTGGACAAGTGACAAAAAAATGGGTTGGGTTGAGTGTGCTATAAGCATGTTGAAGAGTTGATTTATGTGTCTTTGTGGCATTGTAGTTTTCGTTCCGCTTGAGTGTACCATACCACTTAAGAAACCTAGTTCCCATGTGGCACCAATGTAGCGTTGCTTGTTGGCCATGATCATCAACTGCTTGTATCAACCAATCCCAAGCCAAGCACCTTAGAGTGTGCGAAATGTTCAAGTGCTCATTTCATCACATGCAATGTTGCATCATTGCTCCCCAACCATTTGCAACCTCTTGTCACCTTCCTCGAGCCAATCACACTTGAACAATTGACTACCCAATGTAAGACCATGTTGTCATCCATCTAGGACAACCCATGATAGTCCTCTGAATATCATGTACCTTGTGTCAATAGTGTTCCACATACCTTTAATACACTAATTAATGATGTTTCCTTACCATAGATAACACAATATACAACACATTGGTAGATTGCCCCATCCTTAGCCAATCTTGCATTACAACCCCTTGTCAATCATTCACCCTTAATAAGCTACACATTGTTGATCCTCCTAGTCCATACCAAACTAGTACACCATTCTAACCATCTCATGAATCACCATGAGTCGGTCACCAAGGCTACCAAATATATACACTCACCATGCACCCTTAACTAGGTTTTCTTGGCACACAATATGTCATGTCACTGCCAGTGGAACCTCAAGTAGGGTTTTTTCATTTTCCCTCACTTGCATTATTGATGTCCTCGTCAACATGGCCCAATTGACTCCTCTGATGACAGGGGTGTTGGTGGTGAAGAAACATTACCACAATTTTTATATTCAAATGTGTCACCGATACTATTTATCATGGGGATAAACTTTTTGTTCCACTTGAGAATCACATACTACTCAAGAATCCTCGTTGTCGCATGTCATTAGCATGATCATGCTAGTTGGGCTTGACCATCAACTGTTTGTATCGCCTAGACTATGCCTAATTGATATGCCCTGATTGAACCCAATCCAGGCACCTTAGAGTGTGCATAATGTTGAAGCATATGTTTTATCATATTAGGAAACATTACATCATTGTCACCCAACCATAGGAAACCTTCTATCACCCCCCACAAGATAATCACACTTGAGCAACTCACTACGCAATGTAAGTTTTTAGTGTCATCCATTTAGGCCAACTTGTGATAGTCCATTGAAGATCATGCATTTGGTGGCAACATGATTTCATGTACCTTTAGTTCACTTATTAATGATGTTTCCTTGCAATGGATAACACATTATACACCACATTGTCAAATTGTACCATTCTCTGTTGAGCTTATATTGCAACCCCTCGTTGGTCATCCCCACTTGCTAAGGATGGACATCCTTGATCCTTCTAGTCCACACAAAACTAGCACACTTTTCTAAAGGAATGGACACAAAGTAGTACTTGAATATTGTGGAAGGGCATTGCGCTTTGGGTGGAAAAAACATTAGCCTCATTAGGAGGACTTTCTTTGAGGGCATATTAAAAGTGATCCAACATCATGTTAGGAGGTTGTATATAATAATGTTTATGAATAATGAGAAATTTAGACAAGAAAGAGAAAGTGATTGTATGGTAGAAGTAATAATAAGCTTGCACCTCATTGAATGCTCCTAGTTATAACTAGGTGTTTTATACGAGAGATTGATAAAAAAAATAGATGATGTGTAAACAATGTATTAGTGTGAGTATTTTATTTGAAGCACTGAGATGAATATATAATAGTGTTTATCATTGTTGAGTGGACATGACACTGCGTTAGTAATTATATGGTAGGTTTCTTAAGACACCATGAGTAAGACAGTGTGGTAGATTAGGCTGATTTCCTATTGGCTTGTATTGTCATTCAATCTTATACTTAAGATGCATGATGAAATATATTTTTAGTGTTGAGAAAATTCCATGCTAGATATGTCTATTGATGTTATCTAGAATCTATTACCTAAGAGGACATAGAGATTATGTGTAAAGATAACTCTTTTGTTTACTTGATTGGAGCTATGGGATGATGTTTCTTGCAATGTGGGTGTATATATTGCTCCATAATTTAGACTATTGTTTAAATATAAACATAAAGCCTTCATTTATGTTGGTTCATGTTTACTACCCATTGACTAGTGGATAGTCGAACTCATGTGGATATACTAACACTATGTGTGATATGTAAATTGTCATGGATAGGAATAGTTCATCACAATAGATCTTATAATATTTAGAAATATTTTATTATGCAATGTTTTGCTTTAGATTCAAATTTAACATTACTAGCTTAGTGCACAAAATATTGAAATGAAAGAAACTAAGCAAATAATATATCCACACATTACACACAAGATGTACCATAGGAAAAAATATATGAAAAACCCAACTAGAAGGTGAGACCTAGATGCTCTTCATCTTTTCTTCTTAGTAAGTATAAAGAAAGTGCACTCTCTATGAAGTTGCCACAGATATTGTGGCATGTATCGCTGCTATAGGATCTTCCACTTCCTCTATATGCCAGATCTAAATGCAATGCTCTATTACAAAACAATACACAATACAATAAGATTGGAAATACTTCTTTTTTAGTGGCCCAATATTCAACATGGTCTAATAGTTGCATAACATTAGGGTTAGAGTTTTGCATTCCTTAACTATCAATTAGGGTTAGAGTTTTAGAACCTCTAGAATCTTCTTAAAATTCCATAGCTGACTAGCTCCACCTATACGAGTAATGTGAGTTTATATGGCATCATCTTAGTATCATGGTGGTCAACAAGATAGGTAAACTTACAAGAGAGAACTTCCACATACGAACTCTGATTTAGGTGATCTTCACGGTATTGGAAATATCTCAAATTCTAGAACAATGTCTGTTGAGATATTGTAACTTCTAAGAATATTATATTTGTACTTTATTATTCCGGAGATGTTCCATTCCTCCGAGGAGACCCTATTGTATATCCGAAGATGTTTATTCCTTCGAGAGATTGTGGTAAATAGGGTTATTAGATCTCCCATGTGAGGTCAGCCCTGAGTTAGCTGTTTAGGGGTTATTAGACTCTCTTAAGAGAGGTCGGCCCCATTAGGGTGAAAAGTCAGTTAGAACATGAGTATAAATAGAGGAGGTGTGTTCCTCATTTATCTCATTCATTCACTCCCTTGTGATTGGCGCATAGGAGAGAGAGAGAGAGGTCTGCATAGGAGGAGAAGGAGATCTTGTTGAGGACTACATCTTGTATTGGTTGATTATCTATATTGAGGAAAGCTATGCTGGGTTTTCTACCCCATGAAGGTTTCCCAGGGTAAATCTTTGTCTATCTTGTGATTGTGTTTCTTTCAGTAATCTTGCTTGTGAAATTAGGCTAAACTTAACATGGTACCAGAGCTAGCCTGAATAAGACATCTTTCACAAGGTGAAAATACCTCTCTCTCCTCCTCCGGTGAAAATTGGGGTTTCTGCAAAAGTTGGAATTTTTGGATTCTGATTGCATGGTTGGATACCCCTCCTCAAAATCGAAGTTTTGAGCCCTAGATCAAATTTTTTGAGTGGGTAGAACCTCGGGCTTTGTCAAACCCTAGTTTGACTTCTGGACCAGAAAAACCAGTAAACCAGAAAAAGTGTGCACCTGTGCACCAGTAGACCAAAAAAAGTGCGAACTAGAAAACCAGAAATTCTGTTACAGATCTGAAAGTTGTTGATCAGATTTGAAGGGTGAAAAGATGAAGTTTCCAAAAGCAGAGTTTACCAGTCATCTCAATTCAATCAAGCACATCTCCTAGTAAGTGTTATTCTATCTTTTGAGAAAATTCAATTTATGTGACCTCCTGGATAAGATGGATCCAAGCACTAAGCTTGAAGACAAGCTAAAGGGTATAGAGAATTTTCGGGCATGGAAATATAGGATTGGTCTCATTCTTGAAGAGAATGACCTTACCCAATATATCAAGGATGAGGTTGTAGAACCTGAGGAAGATGAAGCCAAAGAGAAGTATAAGAAGGACTTGATTAGGGCAAAGAGAATCATTGTTGATTCTATCAAATACCACTTGATTCCCCAAGTGGCATCCAAGAAGACTCCAAAGGAAATGTATGATTCCCTAGGAAGAATGTATGAAGGAAGGAACATCAATAGAAATATGAATTTGAGAACTCAATTGAAGAGTACCAAAATGAGTAAAGGAGAATCTATTCAAGATTACTGCACAAGGGTCTCCCAGTTCAAGGAACAACTAGAAGCCATTGGAGACACTCTTGATGAAGATGAACTAGTCATGACTGCTCTCAATGGTGTCTCTAGACCTTGGGATTCATTCATCCAAACCATGTGTGCAATAAAGAAAGTATGAAGTTTTATGTGGTATGGGAGGATTGCATTCAAGAAGAAGCTAGGGTTTCCAATAGAGAAACCTTGCTCAAAGAAGATGACCAAACTTTGGCCACCCACACCAAAAGAAGGAGTCATTTCAACTCCAAGAAGAATGGCCACAAGGAATCTCATCCTCCTCATAGATTTAAAAGGAGAGGAGGAGTAAGTTCAAAAAGAGACCTCTCTTCAGTTCAATGTTATAGTTGTCACAAACTAGGACACATTGCTAGAAATTTTCCTTCAAAGAAGAAGAAAATGAATTTTCACAAAAGAAATCAAGCACATTTGGCAGAAGATGATAGTGAAGAAGAGGAAGAGGAAAGGCCTCAAAAGAAAAGAACTAAAATAGAAGAAGAAGTTGCAGAAGAATATGTTCTCTTCTCTGCACTCTCTAGGTCAATAACACCTGGAGAAGATACATGGCTCATTGATAGGGGTGCTTCAAAGCACATGATAGGACAAAAGAAGACTCTCTCAAGTCTAGAATAAAAGACCTCTCCACAGAAGGTATCTCTCGGAGATGACTATCAATATCCCATCAAGGGAATTGGTGAAGCAAGCTACAAGCTTGATTCTGGAACTCCATTGAAGATGAAGGAAATCCTATATGTACTAGGTTTGAAGAAAAACTTACTTTCTATCTCAGCTTTAGATAAGAAAGGTTATAGGGTTGAATTCATAGATGGACAAGTACTCATGTGGTCCAAAGGAAAATCAATTGAGGATGCAATTGTTATTGGTGAAGAGGAAGGAGGTCTATACAAACTCAAGGGTCATCCTGAAGCTTCCCTTGTTCATGAAGCCACTAGCCCAAGTGAGCTATGGCATAGGAGACTTGCTCACATTAACTACAAATCACTACCTCATGTGAGCAAGGTAGTCATAGGACTACCAGATCTAAAGATTGATCATAATGGCACATGCAAAGTATGTGCAAAAGGGAAGAATATAAAAAATCCATTTCCAAAGAGTGAAACAAAGACTAAGAGTACTTTGGAATTGATTCATTCAGATGTATGTGGACCAATGCCATCCACATCCTTGAGTGGGTATGAATATTACCTTGCATTCATTGATGACTACTCAAGGAAGACTTGGATATATTTCCTGAAGGGAAAAGGTGAAGTCTTTGGAAAGTTCAAGGAATTCAAAGCCTTGATAGAAAATCATTCAGAAAAGAAGATCAAGATACTTAGGATAGATAATGGTGGAGAATATACTTCAAAGGATTTTGAAGTCTTTTGTAAAGAAGCTGGAATCAAGAGGGAGCTAACCACTCCCTACAATACCCAACAAAATGGTGTTGCAGAGAGAAAGAATAGAACCATTATGGAAGCAATAAAAACAATGATACATGATCAAGACCTACCTATGTATATATGGGCTGAAGTAGCCAGGAAAGCAGTCTATGTGCAGAATAGACTATATGATAGTGCTCTTGATTTCAATACCCCAGAAGAAGTGTTCACAGGGAAGAAGCCCGAGGTAAGTCACCTCAAGATCTTTGGATGCCCAGTATACATTCACATTCCAAAAGAAAAGAGGACCAAGCTAGATCCCTCTGGGAAGAAAGGAATATTTGTTGGATATTGTGAAGCATCCAAAGCATTCAGAATATACATCCCAGGATTCCATCATATGGAAATAAGCAGGGATGTGACATTTGATGAAGAGGCAGCTCTCAAGAGATCTAAGAAGTGCTAGTATGAAGAAGTATATGAGGAATATGAACCTTCCAGAATTACAGAAGCTGCACCCACCCCTGAAGAGACAACACCTTAAGACCATGACACGATGGAACCACAAGAGTCCCCTGCCATGAACATATCAAGGAAGAGAAAACCAACGTGGGAAAGAGACATTATACTAAGAGAAAAAAAGTATGGAGCTCCTGAAGGCTCCACTAGGTTGAGCAAGAAACCAAAGACATTCTCCAGCTATATGGCCTTGATGTGTGATCTTGTAGATCAAGAACCCACTAGTTATGAAGAAGCATCTCATAAGAAAGAGTGGGTGGAGGCAATCATGGAGGAGTACCAATCAATAATGAAGAATTATGTTTGGGATATAGTTCCCAAGCCAAAGGACAAGAGTGTGGTATCCTCCAAATGGATATACAAGATAAAGCATGCTGCGGATGGCAGCATTGAAAAGTATAAGGCAAGGTTTGTGGCCAGAGGATTCTCTCAGAAAGAGGGAATTGACTATGAAGAGACATTTGCACTGGTTGCAAGGTACACTTCCATTAGTACCATCATGGCACTTGCATCCATGATGAAGTGGGAATTACACCAGATGGATGTGAAGACAACCTTCCTGAATGGTGTGATTGAGGAGGAAGTGTACATAGAACAACCACAAGGATTTGAGGTTGGAGATAAAAGAACCCACGTATGCAAACTAAAGAAGGCTTTGTATGGGTTGAAACAAGCTCCCAGAGCTTGGTATGGAAGAATTGACAGTTTCTTGACAAGCTTGGGCTTTACCAAAAGCAAAGTTGATCCTAATCTTTATCTCAAGGTTATGGATGATGAACTTGTCATACTATTGCTATATGTGGATGATCTATTTCTGACAGGAAATAAGAAATATATTATCGAATGCAAGAAGAAGCTCTCTTCAGAATTTGAGATGAAAGATCTCGAATTGATGCACTACTTCCTAGGTCTGGAAGTATGTAAAAGCCCAAGAGGAATCTTTCTCAACCAGGGAAAGTATGTTGTGGAAATCTTGAAGAGATTTGACATGTTGGAATGCAAAGCCATGGCCACTCCCATGGATTCCAACTTGAAGTTGTTAGCTGATGACTCACCAGAATTAGTGGATGTGACTCTATACAGGCAGATTATTGGGTCACTAATGTATCTGACAAATACCAGGCCAGATATATGTTTTGTTGTGAACACCTTGAGTCAATATCTAGTGGAACCTAGACGTGTTCACCTGATAGCTGCAAAACATGTGATGAGGTACCTAAAGGGTACGATAGACTTTGGTCTATGTTATTTTGGAGATCATGATTTCAGATTGTATGGCTACACAGATGCTGATTAGGCAGGAAGTGTATCAAACAGCAAGAGCACATCGAGAGGATGTTATTGTCTAGGATCTGCCATGATCTTGTGGTTTAGCAGGAAGCAGTCTAGTGTGGCTCTCAACATAGTTGAAGCAAAATATATTGCTGCTTATACTGCTAGTTGTGAAGCAATATGGCTTCAGAAGTTGTTATCATGATTATTTGACTTAGAGATGGACCCCACTGTGATCTTGTGTGACAACCAGAGTTGTATCAAGATGACAGAGAATCCAGTGTTCCATGACAAGTCAAAGCACATAGAGATCCGATATTTTTATATATGAGATATGGTGCAGAAAGGAGCTATCAAGCTCGAGTATGTGAGCATTGACAAACAAGTTGTTGATATATTGACCAAACCTCTGTCTCGAGTTAAGTTTGAGTATTTCCGAGACAAGCTTGGTGTAATTCAAAAGTACCCTCCTCGAAAGGGGGAGTGATATGGTCACTGCTGATGAGATTGCCTGCATCGACGGAAGGTCGATGATGTGGATACTTGTATCGATGATGTGGATACTTGTATCGATGATGTGGATACATGTATTGATGATATTTACTATGAAGTCAATGATACCGACGATGAGGTCGATGAGTGGTCCTTAGATTTGGTCTGAGTTGACGAGTGGATTGTATCACCCCTGGAAACATGTCCTAAAAGAGATCCGTAGACTCTGATCTCCGAGAAAGATGTTGATAAATCCTAGATATGATCTAGGTCACATCTAGTATGAAAAAGCACTGGCTCTGTGGTGGTAAATCCTAGATCTGATCTAGGTCACATCCAATATGAAAAAGGACTGGCTCTGTGGTGGTAAATCCTATATCTAATCTAGGTCACGTCTAGTATGAAAAAGGACTGGCTATGTGGTGGTAAATCCTAGATCTGATCTAGGTCACATCCAGTATGAAAAAGGACTAGCTCTGTGGTGGTAAATCCTAGATCTAATTTAGGTCACATCCAGTATGAAAAAGGACTGCCTCTGTGGTGGTAAATCCTAGATCTGATCTAGGTCACATCCAGTATGAAAAAGGACTGGCTCTGTGGAGGTAAATCCTAGATCTGATCTAGGTCACATCCAGTATGAAAAATGACTGGCTCTGTGGAGGTAAATCCTAGATCTGATCTAGGTCACATCCAATACGAAAAAGGACTGGCACCGTGGTTAGGACTGCATCGTCCCTGAACATTTGGTTCAAAATGTACGTGATATGACTGCATCGTCCCTGAACATTTGGTTCAAAATGTACATGATAGGACTGCATCGTCCTTGAAAATTTGGTTCAAAATGTACGTGATAGGACTGCATCGTCCCCGAACATTTGGTTCAAAATGCATGTGATAGGATTGTATCATCCTTGGACTTATGTCCTAAAAGCGAGCAGGATTGATCATCCTCAAATTGGATCATGTGTATTACAGAGTATGTTGATACTGTTGATCGAGATGATCCAAATGCTATTGATCGAGAGGATCCAGATGTTGATACTGTTGATCGAGATGATCCAGATGCTGTTGATTGAGACGATCCAGATGTTGATACCGTTGATCGAGATGATACAAATGATGATGCTATTGATCGAGATGATTGAGATGATGATGTTGATCGAGATGATCCAGATGATGTTGTTGATCGAGATGATATAGATGTTGCTATTGATCGAGATGATCCATATGATGTTGTCGATCGAGATGATCTAGATTGCTCAGATGTTGCAGAAGACGAAGACTCAATACTGAAGATGTTCCAGTATTGAAGATTTAAAGATGTTCCAGTAACTGATTGAGTTATTGATGATGTTAGAGAAAGCTTCCGATGATTTATAGATGTATCATGTATCATGTACTATGTAGTTGATGACTCCTTGCTCCTGCATATATTGTTATAATATCCTTCTCGTTAAGGGGGAGTGTTGAGATATTGTAACTTCTAAGAATATTATATTTGTACTTTATTATTCCGGAGATGTTCCATTCCTCCGAGGAGACCCTATTGTATATCCGGAGATGTTTATTCCTCTGTGAGATTGTGGTAACTAGGGTTATTAAATCTCCCATGTGAGGTCGACCCTGAGTTAGCTGTTTAGGGGTTATTAGACTCTCTTAAGAGAGGTCGTCCCCATTCGGGTGAAAAGTCAGTTAGAACATGAGTATAAATAGAGGAGGTGTGTTCCTCATTTATCTCATTCATTCACTCACTTGTTATTGGCACATAGGAGAGAGAGAGGTCTCAATAGGAGGAGAAGGAGCTCTTGTTGAGGACTACATCTTGTATTGTTGATTATCTATATTGAGGAAAGCTTTGCTGGGTTTTCTACCCCACGAGGGTTTCCTAGGGTAAATCTTTGTCTATCTTGTGATTGTGTTTCTTTCAGTGATCTTGCTTGTGAAATTAGGCTAAACTTAACAATGTCGAGAGGATAGGGACTTTTTTTTCAAATATTTTACCCCAAAAATGATTGTTCAAGGCCTCAAACGAGCTTTGTAAGGTTTTGGACCCCAAATTCCCAAAGCGAGACCTGGCCATAAAATAATGGTTGATGTGATTGTTTTCATGTCTCTCTGTATTTTTATTAATTTTGAAAACATATTTGTTGGTATTGTTTATGGATTTGTCAATATGCTAAGTAAATTTAATTTATTATTGTTATTTGATTCCTTTTTTATGTTGTATAACATAATGCTCTTGTTTATAATGTTGAAATTTGAAGCAAAATCAAATGACAAATTTTATTTCACACGGTATTGAATTAATTTGTATTATATTATACATGTAGATAGCATCCCAAACCTTTTTTGGTTGATAATTTTA
This sequence comes from Larix kaempferi, assembly GCA_027924585.1. NCBI lineage: Eukaryota > Viridiplantae > Streptophyta > Pinopsida > Pinales > Pinaceae > Larix > Larix kaempferi. The sequence continues at coordinate 1,397,251 of BSBM01000829.1, forward strand.
TTCCACACAACTATGAAACAATACTTTTTTACAATCCTTAATTTTCGATTAGTTAACATATGAATATTTGAGCTTGCTTGTGGAAGGAGTTGCTCGAGGCGATTCCATTGCATTTAATTCCTTTCTTGGCTCATTAATGTTATACCCTAATAATTAGGCTATTATGCGCTTGCCTACAAGGCCTAGAATTATACCATCAGGTAATGGATGGGATTTGGGTAAAATCATGGATGTGGGTGTCTATTTTGGTGGTGTTTTGAGAAAATAAATCTAGTTTTCCTAAGTTTTTCAACTTTTGGCAAACAAAAGTTATTTCTGTGTTTAGAATTTCTCTTTTCAGTAAAACAAAACTGTGAAGAATTATGTTAGCTTTCTATTCTTTTTTTTTTTGAGTTGCTATGCCAATTTAGCAAATGTTTGACAATATGTTCTTATAAAATCAAAGGGTTGATAAATAGTCATGTTTAAAGACCATAATGTATTCATTGTTAAACTTTTGTTTACAAACAAAAAAAATATGACAATCTAGACAGGGTGTATTAACGTATGGCTATACTTTTGCATCAAACAAGTGACTATACTAATTATTTATAATAAAAAAATAGAATTGGATCAATGTGGACAAATTGCAGAATATAAACATGTTTATGAAGATGCAAACTCTTCCCTAATTTCCACTAAAACTAAAAGAATCTAAGAGTACCATTTTCAAGTAGACACTCCAACGACCCGTCCCATATTTTTTGCATTTTTTTAATTATTTTTTTTGAAGTAATTAATTTTTCATTTCACAGAATTTCAATAGCAATTAAAACGAAATAGAAACATTTTAACAAAAACTTAATTAAAATTAGCAAATCTCAACCAAATTCAACAAAAATTGTACCTACGAAAAATAGATTCAATGACAAAAATAATTGTATCAGTTCTGAAAGTAGATTTACAATATTGAACATCGCCCGTACCTTCCGAATTTGGAAAAGGATGAAAATGACCCGAATTTTGAATACTCACAGGTTTTTAGTTGAAAAAGAGTTCGGCCAAAAACTGAAAATATTTCAACAGAAAATGTTTTTTTATTACTCCGGCCATTAAATTTAACGGATACAAATGGTTAATCAAAAAAAAATTTCAACCGAAAACTTGATCTTAAAATTTTTATGTCAATCAGAGTAATGCGGGACCACTTTTAATAATTAAGGATCTTACGAACCTTATTTATACATTAAACCAATTCCACAATTTCACATCTTTCATTTTCATAGTGAACTTTACAAAAGGTTTTCTAAGGGATTTTTTAGGGTTTTTTTCTAAGGGACTTTTTCTAAGGTGATTTTTTTCTCAAAGGCTTATAGACATTTTTTTAAGGTCAAAGGCTCAAATACAATTTCTTTTAAGGTGTTTTCTCAAAGCCTCAAAAGAATTTTTTTAAGGTGTTTTCTCAAAGGCTAAAAGGCTCAAACACAATTTATTTTAAGGTGTTTTCTCAAAGGCTCAAAGGAAATTTCTTTTAAAGTGTATTTTTTCTAAAAGACAATTTCATCTTTTATTTTATGGGAAAAGATTTTTCATCAATTTCTTTTATAGTAAAAATTGGTGAAAATATTCTAAAATGTTTTCTAAGGTGGAGATTTTCTTATCCAATTTCCTGTACGGTGAGGTTATGAAATTATCTTTTTTATTTATTTTAAGATATATTTCTTTTAAACTAGATGTAATTTCAACATTTCACATACTATTCAATTTTAAATGACTTACAATTTTTTTTAATCTGAAATTTTTATTCTTTTGTTTTAAGATGTTGATTTTTTAAAAATCTATATAGATTGAATAGTCATGGGAAATAAAAGACAAAGCCAAAAAAAATTGATCGCACTCAAGATGATGTTGTTCATAATGAAAAACAAAGACTTTATCATAATAAAATACAGAAGCTTACACATACTGGAGAGATATTTGTTGAAGACATAAATAGAGATTTACATCCTAATGTTGATGAAATGAATATTGAAAATCAAGTTCAAGAATAGGAAATCAAACAAGGTATGTATATAAATTATACATATTTTAAATCCAATATTTTTTTTAGAATGAATTTTAATTTTGAAAATAATTCATAACAACAGAGAGAGAATTGTCTCACAATGTCGATCGAGTTGATGAAGATGTTGTTGAAATCCGTAATGAAGCAAAAATTGAGTCAAGCATGGGTATGTACATGTGTGTGGGGTGTGTGTGTGTGTGTGTGTGTGTGAATTTCCAGTATATTTAATTTCATTTATGATTGAATTTTGTTTTTTTAATACCAATTAATAAATGTGAATTATATTTTATCTTATGTTTCTAATTTAGTATATTTGATATGCTAAATTTAATTTAATTGAAATATATAGGCATTTTCAACATTGAAGATGAAATGTTGTAAAACAATGATCACAACAAATTTGGGGACAAAATACCCAAGAACGTTGCATGATATTGTGCTCAATAGATTTATAAAAAAGTTCTTGAAAAATAATTAGCAGCAGCACAAGCTCAAATTTTCAGATGTTTGTTAGTGTATAAAAGGTTAAAATATGCTACATCATTATTGGGTATTCAAAAGGCGATGAAAGATTCAAAGGTGAAACAAAATGTTTTTGAAAATATAACATGTGCAATAAAAACATTTGGAAGATCTAGAAGAAAGATACTATTGCAGCACGTAGAGCAATTCAAACAACAATGATTTCAGCTAGTACTAGACAAAAATGTTCGATGACACAATTGGAAAAAAAATAGGAACCTTGAGAAAAACATTGTACAAACAAACAACTTCTGATTGCAAATAGATGAAAATGATGAACTTCCTTGTTGGGCAATTATTTGTAGACAACCTTACAAAGATAGATTTGGAGAAAGTGTTAAATCTATGGTACATGAATATTGGCTAACAAATTCTTGAGTTTCACCAAATGCAAGAGATGTGATAGATGGATAATTTGAGGGGCGAAATTTAGCCCAGGGGCTATTTTTCCATTTTTTTCCAAAACAAATTCGCCAATTTGCATTTTTCTAAGCACCATTTCGCCCAATTTTGATGGGGTAAACTTTTTTCACTCTAAAAATCACCAAATTATTATATACTATATAAAATCCTCTTTTTTTTTTAAGCAAAAAAATAGAGCATCATTCTATTACGAAAGGAAAACCATTACAGTCATCATTTTTACAAAATCCTGGGGGCTGAAACAGCCATCCCAGATATCCCACCAGAGCTTGTCAACATAATTCTAGGACCAAAGCCTACACTCAGCCAAAGGAGTACTATCCACATAACCCCACATTCAACACCAGAGAGTCGCAGAGCTACAGACCTTACCAGAAGAAAACGAAGATCAACTTAACAAACAACTATAAGAAAACTACCAGCCAATGAAACCCCCATACCCATTACAAAAACGATGTTGAGAAGACATACATCCAATACCGAAAAAGACTAATACCAAAGTCAAAACAGGCGAATCCGTCGATCCCGCAAACAACACCAGCTAAAACAACAAGGCCATATCTAGTCCAACGTCATTAGGTCGCATTAGTACCCAAAACAAAACTGACCACCTTTCGTGCCAGCAACAAAACCAACATTTCGACAAGTCACACCAGCATCCGAACATAAAAGACGACAGGAAAAGAGCGAATTACGCAGACGGACCAGCTTCGTCGTTAATATTCACCACTGGAGGTATTTCAGCATCCTTGCCTTTGCCACACAGGTTTATCACCTGGGGATTATCAACATTCTTAGGCCGGGTAAGGAAAGAAAATCCCATATGGGCCACAAGAGCATCTAGTTTCATATGAATCTAGTTAGATTCATCAGCATTCTCCTTACACAGTTCCTCCAATTGAGTCATCCTCAATGAACCAGACAGAATGTCCATTTGAGTTTCCGTCACCTGAGCAATGAGGGTTTTAGTCACCCAAAGCATCACAACACATCGATTATAGAGGGCCATATGACCCCGGGTATTACCCAGATCGTGATTCCAATCCGCCATGGCTGCAGCCTCCGAAGGAATTTCCTGCGCACTGACCCTACGCCACAGGGTCTCTTCCAAGTTTTTGACCACCCTCTGCACATTCTAAGGGAAGTAACGATGAAAAAAGAGAGCGGTGGCAGCCGCATTCCACTGCTCATGGCTAGGACCATACTAGCCATCAATCCCTCTGTCCTCATTACCCGGCTCCACAGGAATGCATCTACCTCTTCTAGTAGGGCGCCCTCTCGGCGGCATGGTATTTCTTATCTTCCTCAAACTCTTCCCTCCACTGTTAGGATAAACACACTTCAACTCGACAACAACAGAATAAAGAGAATTACCACAGTTACTCAGAACATCCTGAGACTCCAAATTTAAAGGCAAGCCGCCTCCTGTGTCCAATAATGCCATTAAAACCAGCCACTTCGTGTAATTACTCATACTGTCCTGTATTACCGTTAGCTCAGCATTCATCTGCTCCGAATGACCCATCCCATCAGTATAAGGCCGATCCCAAATTAACTTCGCACGCATCATATCCCTAACCCTAGCCTTTGTAGATGAAGGGAGATCTACGGACGCTCGATCCATGGCATACTTAAAACAAGAGGCTGATGACCACTTGTCCTTCCCACCCTGTCGAAGGTACCATCTGTTAATAACCATCGGACTCAGTGAGGCTCCTATTATCTCCAAAAGGAGCCACACCACCCCTGTCACTTTCTGTAATCATCAAGCACTACTGACGACATCTAACTGACGGAATTCCCAAGGCATAACCTTCCCACCCATCATTATGGTTAAGAGCTCCATGATTAGCCAGCGCATCCGCAAGCCCATTTGCACTTCTCCTTACATGCTGGAACGTGACAGTGTTAAACGAGGTGATGAGTTGGCCAAGGCACGTCAACTTCCACGCAAGCCTCCACAACCTCGCCAGCTTCGCAGCCTGGGTCCCATGGTTAAGTTTAACAACTGTCTGAATCAACATGTTAGAGTCACCTTCAATGATTAAAATGATCACGCCACAACGCGCTTCCATGCATAACCCATACAGCATAGCTTCACACTCAGATACATTATTAGTTTCATGCCCCAGGTGCCCGAAGTAGCAAAAAAGAATCCTGCCATGATCATTCCGCAGAACACCTCCATATCCAGCCTGCCCAGGGTTCCCCTTTGACGCTCCGTCAAAATTTAGTTTAATCCACCCTTTCAGTGGTGGATACCAAAACATCGGGCTATCTGGGGGACGGACACCAGCCAGGGGCCGATCGATGTAACGAGGGATCCCCAAAATATCCCAGGTAAGCAGAATTTGTAACTCATTAGCAGGAATTTTGAGATCATGTTCATTCCATAGGGTTAATTTGAGAGTTTCGATGATAACACGTTGAATACCCTCCCATACCATCTTCCAGGCCTTGATCTTACCACTGAAGATACATTGATTCCACTCCTTCCATACTTCCCATACGAGAAATCCAGGGAATAGTTTCCAAACTCGGTTAAGTAGTCTTCCTTGAAAGGGATCAACCATCCACCGTTTCAGAGTTTCATCTGGGACATTCCTAATTCTATTTGGCATGTGGAATCTCATGGCTCCTTCATCCCATAGTGCAGAGATAAAACAACAACCATCCAACAGGTGTGTTGTTGTTTCTTCATTGCTACCATAGAGACTACATCATGAAGGTCCTTCAAAGCCCCGCTTCACAATATTGTCCCACGTAAGGATTTTCCTTTTCATAACCAGCCAGAGGAAAAGAGTGACCTTGGGCCACAATTTTGCTCCCCACAGATGCTTCCAAGTATTGTCACCCTGTAGGCTCGTCGAGGTAGTTAGCAGGCTATAAGCTTCCTTGATAGTGAACATACCTTTAGGGGTGCCCCCAGCGGAGGATGTTTTTACCTCTGAGATTTTATCATGCGAGTCGATATTATATCATGGATTTTCCCTCCAATATCAACCCCATAGGTGTCCATCCACCAGGATAAACGAAGCCAAACTCAAAATCCCCTGGAGTTAGAATCCACCTACCAGTAGCAATTCACCGTCCTCCAATTATGAAGCATAAAAGGGGGGGTAGCAGGGATATTAGTAACCTAAGAGGAAAGGGATGGTTCTTGTTTCCAAGCATCCATCCATAGGTTCGCTGAAGTCCCATCACAAATCTCCCAGAAGCTATGACTACGAATGAGCTCGCTACCATCCCTCGCCATATTCCAGATATGAGATCCCTTCTCCGGCCCAACTTCCAGGACCCAATCCTGTTGGTCAGAATTCACAACATATTTCTTACCCCAAAGACAAGCCCATTGTTCATTAGAGTGGATAAGCCATCACCACCAGATTTTAGCTCCACAGACCGTACTAAGTTTTTTCGGGTCCCACAGGCCTAACCCTCCCTCTTGCTTAGGTTTACACAGAGTTTCCAAACCCACTAGAGGCCACTTTCTATGATCTGATGTACCTCCCCACAAAAAGGTACGCTGCGACTGGATGATCTTTCTTATCACAGATTTGGGAGATACCAGAAAAGAGAACATATATAGAGGCATAGCTTGAAGCACAGATTTTACTAAAACCACTCTTCTAGGGAGGTTCAAAGATCTGAGTGTCCAATTTGAGAGCCTTTCCTTCATACGATTTAAAAGATCCTCCCACGAAGCTTTTTTTAAAACTCCATCTGTTAAGGGAGCCCCGAGATATTTGGTTGGAAGGGAGATCTTTTGGAAGCCAAGAATGTGAATAATATTCCTCTAACAGATAATAGACGTGTTGAAGAAAAAAACCAAGGATTTATCCATATTAATATTAAGCCCCGAGGCTCGAAGGAAAGTGTTCAAAACTTTCTTTATCTTCCTGGCTTCTTGGACAGAAGAGTGACCCATAAGCATGGTATCATCAACAAATTTCTGGTGGGTGATGGCCTTCTCATACGACAAAAAACGAAGCCCTTTAATAATACCTTGTTCGACAAAATGAGAGATGAGTCTGCCAAGCCCTTTTGTCATGATCACAAAGAGAAAAGGAGACAGGGGGGGCCCTTGACGAATACCCCGGGAAGGTTTGAAGGTGGAGGAAGGGTTTCCATTGATTAGGATGGAGAAGAAAGCAGAGAAAATAAGATTAGCAATCCATTGGATCCAAACATCACAAAAACCGAACGAGCTCATGATTTCTTTCATATAATGCCAATTTAGGTTGTCATATGCTTTGGAAAAATCCAACTTAAGCATCATCCCAGCTTTTTTAGTACTCTTCAAAGATTTAATAACCTCATGGGCTAGGATGATACCATCCATAATTTGTCAACCTTCCACAAAGCCATATTGCTCCATTGATATCAGTGAGGGAAGCAAGGGTTTAAGCCGATTGGCAAGGACCTTGGTTATGATTTTATAGATAATATTGTAGAGAGAGATCGGTCGAAATAATTCATCTTTCTCAGCCATAGGATTTTTGGGGATTAGGGTCAGAAAGGTAGATTTTAAGGCTGGGAGAACTCCTCTCATTCTTCAAGACTCCTCCACCACTTGCCACACTTCATGTTTTATCAGGTCCAAAAAGGCGTGGAAGAAATTAGTAGTGAATCCATCCAGCCCAGGGGACTTTCCATCTTCCATTTGATTAATGGTTGTCTCAACTTCCAAAAATTTGATAGGTCTGATAAGCATCTCATTTTGTGCTTCAGTGATAAGCCGAAAAATAACAGTTTTAACCTCCCTACAAGCCTCAGATCGGTCGACAGTCGGCTCTGAAACAACCTGCTTGAAATGATTCACCAGTTCATGTTCAATTTCCATATGGGATTCAACCACCCCCCCATCACCAGTCCTCAGGTTACTGACCTGATTTTGGTGTCTATGTTGGATAGTCGCTTTATGAAAAAACTTAGTATTCTGATCCCCTTCCTGCAACCAGAGGTTATGGGATTTTTGCTGCCACAGGATCTCCTCTTGTTTTTTACGATGAGAGATTTGTTCATCCAGACGTTTTTCTTCAGTTGCAAGCTCCGGGGTTACTCCATTCTGCATGATACATTCCTGGATTTTCTCCATCTCCTCCTCAAGCTTGGCTTTCCCTGCCTGGATGTTCCCAAAGACATCAATATTCCATCTCTTTATTTTTTGTTTTAGGGCCTTCAATTTTTTGTTAGAAACAAAACATTTTGGTTCCCACAGGAGGAGTAAAAGAATGCCACCATTCTTCCACATGAGCAGAAAAGTCTTCATGATTTAACCAAAACTTCTCAAACCTAAAGGGTTTGGTCATTTTCAGTCATATGTTAAGCCAGAGCAGGGAAACTGGCCAGTGATCGGATCCCAAAAAAACATGAGGGCGGGATGTCAAAGTACCTCCCAGAAGCATGATACTTTTCGATATAAGAAACCTGTCCAACTTGGCTGCTACCAAATGCTCCCCTCCGCACCTATTATTCCAAGTAAACATAGAGCTTCCAAGATCGACATCAATCAACTTACTATTCTCAATGAACTCATCAAACAGAATATTCTCCAGGGTGAGAACTCCGCATCCCCCTTTTTTCTCAGACAGGGATCTGATTAAGTTAAAATCTCCACCTAAAATCCAATGGGTTTCTTCACACATTTCTCTCAGATTGGCCAAACTAGTAATGAAATTCCATTTTTCAGGGTAACTGCTAGACCCATATACATTAGTGAGCACCCCTCTTACATTGGAACCTATGATATGGAAATCAGCCGACAAACTGAAAGCGGTAGACCAAAAGTTGTACAGAGAAACTTTCCCAGGGTTCCATAAAACCGCCAAACCTCCCGAGTGTCTAGTAGCATCTAAGGTCATAATCTTACAATGTTTCCATATAGTCAGAACCTTGGCTTCCAAAAGAGTTCCAGAACATTTAGTTTCTTGCAGAAAAACCACAGCATGTTGTTCTTTCATGATTTTGTTTTTAAGGGTTCGACATTTGTGAGGCCCATTGGTACCTCGAATATTCCAGGATAGTAATTTCATCAGGCACTATATCTGGCAGAGAGAAGGGCTTCCTGAATAGTAGGATACTGCCCTGAGTCAACCAATCTTGCTCCAATCTCCCCAATCCTTTCCCTATTAGAGCGCCTCCCCCACTTAGAGCTACCTTCTTTGAGTTTTCTTTTATTTTCTTTAAGCTTCAGTGGTCCTATCCCTAGACACGGAGTTGGTTTGGTTTTGAGGATAGCTTCCTTCAATAATTTGAGCTGATTATCTGGAATGGAATGGACCTCTATATTCTTGCAGGCCTCTTCAATGTTGTCTAAGTCTAGGTCCCCTAGTTCCATTTCTTCTAGATCCTACTCATTACACTCAATTTCCACACAATTATTACCAGTAGACTTGAGTGATAGGTCAGAAACAGGGATCTCCGCCTCCGGAACATCCTCATTCTGAGTTTGGTCCTCTGGACTTAAAGGATGAGGGTTTTCTAGTACATCATGATCCAGAGCGGCAAAGCTATTAGGGTTCACCTCCTTAGTCCCAATATCAAGGCCATTATGTCTTCACCCCGTCCTTCTGCGATTAGTGACCTTTACAAAGCCATCCTTGTCATTTTGGTCCATATTGTTACCACCGGGGATTTTCATAGGGAGATTCAGGTGGCAATCACTAGCCAGATGGCCATGGGTATGACAGCGGCGACACCTAAAGGGGATGTGTTCATAATCCAAAGTTTGAAACCATTCCAATTCGTCCCCGTTGAGAGTAATTCCCTCCGGTAGGGTTTTGAAGATATTCATATAGACAAAGATGCAGGGCATATGAAACATACCTTCCTTGCTTGGTCTAATCAGATATCTTGACAAAATGCCCCAGTGTTCCTCCTATAGATTTCAAGATGTCTAGATCCCAGTACTCCGTTGGAAGAGATTATAATTTGATCCAGACAGGGGCGATTAAGAGATCCTCCTTGTCCGGATTGAAATGATCCTGCCAAATACGTAGGAAAAGACCTACAGAGTAGTAAAAATAAGGTCCACCCTCAAATATTTTATCCTTGTCCTCTACATTCAAGAAAACCATAGTAAAGAATCCCTTAGAGCCCAGCAACAGGTCAAAATGTACTTTCAGTTTCCAGGTAGAATGGATCCACCATGTTAAGGCTTTCTCTGTAGGCCATATACCCATAAATTTCCCTATTAGGGTGTGGTCCGTCATATGCTGAATTTTCTCCTTCACCCGTGTAGGGTTCACAGAAATAGCTGGGATATTGAGTGATTTAGGGATGCAAATCCCCTGCCCCGCTTCACCACGACCGGAATCAGTCTTGGCTGCTTGAGTATCCAGACCCTCTCCTCCAATTCATGTTTCATGTGTTCGTATGGGTGAGTTCTCCATTTTCTGCACAGTATCCTTAGTCGGAGGAGGGGAGGGGCCCCTCCCCTAAGATCTTACCATTTGTTGACAGTTGAATAGAGCCACCAGCGCTTCGATCAGACAGACGGAGAGAAAAGTTTAAGAGATCATGCGTTAGAGAGTATCACTTCTTGGAGCTCTCTCCACATTCTCGTGACTTCTAATTTGCCCATCTCCACTATATAAAATCCCTAGAAATTGAAATAATTTTAGAAAAATATCACCAAATATTTTATAGTTGACATTTTAAGAATTGGTAAGATTCACCAAGGTTTATACACTTCTAAAAGTATGGGTCCTTAAAATTATCTGTAGTGTGATATGGTAAAGAGTATCTTGAAATGAATATAAAACCCATGAAAAACATATATTGAAAATTACATGAATACAATTGTTCAATAAATTCAAAGAGGATCACTGTAAAATTAATATGTCGATCAATACATTTGTACTACAGAAACCATGGTATGCTAGACCCATCATTATTAGTGAAACATGTTGTTGTTGTTATCATGCGGATTTTGAATTATATTATGACACTTTTCTTGAATTTGGTAAAACGTTTTGGCCAAATTCACCTCCTCCTTCGAAAATATGTGCTTTCATATTTGAAATTCTATGCGAGAGAGAAGGCAATGAATTATTTTACCATGAAAAATGTGTTAGCGAAAAAAATGTGATCAATGTGGAATTCTTTCTTTATTCCACTACAAATATTATATTGATAATGATCAGTTGCTATCAAATGTAACCATTGACTGGAACATATATGAACATATCAATTATGCTCCAAATGCTACAAGTTCTACATATGCTCTTCCCAAAAGAATTCATTTGTGAGAAGATAAAATATGCGTGATAGATTTTATAAATAAATTTGAAGAAGAAATTTATAAATACACCAAGCATTCACATAGAGCACGATGGCAAGATCTACAGGAGACAAATAGTCTCGTGAAGTTTTTCCACTATGAACAATTTTTTTTTGTGGTTGATTTTGCAGAAAACTACACATTTGTTGCACAAAAAGATATACAAAGCGAATACTATCATTCTAACCAAGTTTCTATATCTACCCATGTTCTATATAGATATGCTCGAGAAAATATTGATGACATAGAAAGCACGAATGACAATCGACATGTGATCAAAGAATATCACTTTCATATAAGTGGTGATCGTACACATGATACACATTTTATCCAACATTTTCTTGACAATGTTTCCTATGAGTCACTGAAGAAACGTAAATTTGAATACAATGGACATTGGATATGGTTAGATGGATGTGCAAGACAATTTAAATCTTCACAATCATTCTTTTGGTTATGTTAGCTTCATAGAACATTGAACGTTAGACATCATTGGAATTTCTTTGAGACTAGCCATGGAAAAGGAGAGGACAATGGTGTAGAAGCTTGTGTGAAATGAGCACTTCAAAGGTGGAAAATGAACCATTTTATCGATCAATTTCAATCAGCTGCTCAAGTCGTTGAATGGTGTCATTCAAATATAATCCATGAATACAATCAGTAATCAAAAGATGTGTACAGTTATGTACACATAATTTTTTTTGAAATTTTTATTAATTTTAAATTTAAAAAACAATATTTATAAGTCTTAAATCTGTCTTTAACATATACACTAACATTAAAAATTATCCTTCATAAATTGTTAACATCACAAGAGTAGATATTTGCACTCGATTAAATCAAAAGCCTTCCAAAATGTGTTTGAATTTGATAGTAGAAAGAAATCATGCTTTTGTCATATTTGCATAGAAAACACTCAATCTACAAAGGTCTGTGAAAACATAATGAACAACTATGTTAAACCTTGGAAACAAACTGAAATTAATTCAAAGGGAAAAATGCCACTCGTAAGCTTGGAGGAGTTAAAATCATAGGACATAGCAATATCAATTGATGGAAATAGAATTTCTGATATTGTTAGAGAATGTAATGTAATACAAATGTCAAAAAAAAATCAAACATTGTTCATTGTATACAATATATATAGAGTAAATTATTTGTTATAAAAAATGCATTTAAAAAATGGCCTTGAGTACAGAAGATGTCTTCATTGTGATTACACCCATAAACAACAAAGAAAAAGTGGAATATTATTTAATGAAATGCATTGAAAGGAAGATGAAGTTACTGGAGGACTATAACGACAAAGGATTTATATATGAGAGAAGATCCATTACATTAAAAGGTTATTTTTTCCAAGAAACCCATCAAAGTGAAAGTTATATTAACTTTTAGGACTATGAACATGATGTCATATGCTGCCAATATAGTTATTTGGTATGTGTAGCTCGGATAAAAATAATAGGAGTTCCATCAAAGAAAAAATTGAAAGCTAAAAGATGGAAAATGACCAAAGTTGATCATGAAAAAATAGTTGAAGACAACATTCCATTGTGATGTTTCTAAGAAATATTTTAGAATCAGCATCTTCTACATTACATATAATGGATATGTAGTGTTCTATCTTCATTAGATTTGTATTGTGACAACTAAACATTGTGATTTTCAATGGACTGATGTATTGTTGATTTCTGATGTAGATTGTTGATTATTGGATTAGTGGTTGACCTCTCTTGAAACATTTTTTGTCCATAATTTATTTGGTTGTATTTAATTATGGTAAATAATGATGTGTATTTAATTGTTGACTTGAATATATATTCGTTCCATGTCATGTACTTTGTATTATGTCATTTTTTTGGCCAAAACTGTCGATTCAGGTCCCCATATGTCTAAAAGGACCTTTAAGAGACGAGATAATGATCATGGATCCTCCAGTACCTCCTCGGATCTAATTTTGACCTTTAGTTGTCAACAGTCTTATTTTGAACGTTTTGTAAATTAAAACAGTTTGATTTAAAGTATCTGTCATTTGTCTTTGGTCTTGCTAGACCACCATGCAACTATTACTTAATCCTACATATGTTTAGCTACCTTTCCACAATGATATTTGAATTATGATGTACAAGTCATATGCATATCTACTATTTTATGATTTGACCTATTAAGAATGGAATAATACAATCCCTTCTGTTGGAGACCTAATCCTATGGGATTATGGTTCCACTACTAATTTTGTAAATATTTTTTCAGTTTCATAAGAAGAAGATGAAGAGTCTCATCGGTCTCCAATGGATCTCTTGGAAGCTGAAGACCAAGAGACAATCCCATTGTATAAATAAGGATCAAGTTTATGAATAAAATTCATTCGGGATTTATACTCTAATAGTGGTATCAGAGAACCTACCCATAACTCTTGCATGTTAGTTTCATATTCCCTTGCTTGCTCAGTCCTGCAAATCCTAATTATGGAGTGCATTATTCTTCTCTAGTGTATTCCTAGCTGAGAATTCATTTCTCTGTGCTTGCGTTGAGAGCCCAGTTCTCAAACCTCATCCTCCAGACCTTTTTTTCTTATTGCTATGCTTGAATAGTATGTGAGTCGAACGTCTTCCCCTCATTGAAGCTATGTGATGATTGTTCTCCTGGTCATTGTTCTTGACTGAGGGCTCGCCTCCCATCATTTTTTTTGTTGATGTATATGTAACTTCGGAATGTATTTCATCTGTGTATTATATATATATTTATTGTACCCTTATAAGAGATGTGTAATTCCTCTATAAGGAAGTGTCGTCATGTGGATTGACAAGTGTCGCAAGTGTGTGTACTTGCCGATGGGTTATTAGACCACCTTATGGGGTCGGCCCTAATTAATATATAATATAATGTGGATGTACTCAAGTAGACAAGTTGGCCCCAGTAGGTCACTAGGCAAAAAGGTGAGTATAAATAGAGATAGGAGGTCTCTATTTTACTCACTCGGAAAAGTATCTATCTCTCTCTCTGAAAAGTGGCACACTAGTGAGGAGGAGGAGGATCATCTGCTAGGAGACTATCTCTATATTATTTGTTTGTATTTTGGTTGAGCCATTGCTCTCTCTATCTCTGAGGAAGTTTTGGGGTTTTTCACCTTAGGGTTTTCCCCACGGAAACTCTGTGTCTCTTGTCTCTATGCTTTTGATTCTTGTGATGCTTGTGATGCTTGTCATATTATGATTGTCATGCATTGATATACTGTAGATGTTATTCTCTCAGCAAAGATCCTATAGTATTGTAATTTAATACTAAAAATTTAACATGGGATCAGAGCTTAACTGAGAAGAAGACATTTTGCAGTGACGGAAGCTTGTATTCCTTGTTTATTGGGTTTCTCTCCACAGATTTTTGAAATTCAGTATAGTAGATTCGATCTACTCATCAAGGCGCATCTTTCTGTCCAATCAGATTTCAGTTCCGAGCATTTTCAGTTTTGGCCCTAAAAATTAGGGTTTCCACAAAAATAGGAATTTCTGGAAACTGAAGGTACAGCTGGAAGCTCCTTGCAAAAATCGAAGGTTTGAGCTTTGGATCGAGATTTTTGGCTGGGTAGATCTCCGGGAAACTCAAACCCTAATTCAGGGCTCTCCCTAGTGAACCCGGGAGGACAAAAAGGCAATTCTGAAGGGCAAGACTTTGCTGATCTCAAATTCTGAATGTACTAGGCTGATCAGCTCTCCAAGGCGCATCTTTCTATCCTTTCGGAATTTTGAAATTCACATTTTGAATTTTTAGGGTTTCTCTGACAAACCCTAATCCGGGACCAGATCCAGTTTCAGCACTTCAATTGGTAAGTTCTAAATCTTTTCTATTTCCATTTGAAGTACTCTTAAAGATGTCTCTTCACACCAAGCTTGAGGATAAGCTTGAAGGGGCTGATAACTTCCGAGCCCGGAAGTATAGGATTGGGCTAATCCTGGAAGAGAATGAGTTGGACTCATATGTGAAAGAAGACATCCCTATCCCAGAGGATGAAGAGGCCAAGGCATTGCACAAGAAGAACTTGGTCAAGGCAAAGAGAATCATTGATGATTCTATCAAAGACCATCTTATACCCCATGTGTCTTCTCTCAAGACACCCAAAGAGATGTTTGAATCTTTGACCAAGCTATTTGAAGGAAAGAACATAAATCGGAAGATGACCCTGCGGAACCAATTGAAAGCAGTAAAGTTTCAGAATGGAGAAACCATTCAATCTTACTTTTCAAGGGTATCTCAGATCAAGGAACAATTAGAAGCAGTAGATGAAATGGTGGAGAATGGTGAGGTGGTGATGACTACTCTAAATGGCCTACCCAGGTCATGGGATTCCTTTATTCAAGGAATTTGTGCAAGGAAGAAGTTGATCTCCTTCAGTAGACTTCGGGAAGAATGCTCTCAAGAAGAAGCTAGACTTATAGCTCGTGAGGAAAAGATGGGAGGAGAAGATCAAGCTCTTGCAGCTCACACCAAAAGAAGCAAAATCAAGAAGGATCCCTCTCGCCTCAATAGGTCCCATCAAAAGAAGAACAGGAAAGACCTAAGATGTTTCACATGCAATGAGAAGGGTCACTTTGCTTCAGATTGTCCTAAGAACAAAAGGGATAATAACAAAAATCCTAGTAAGAAGAAGAAGGGTAGCAAAAGAAGGTTTCATGCTCATGCTGCTGAAGATGATGAACCCCCAAAGAAGAAGGCTAAGGAAGAAAGTAGTAGTGATGATGATTCATCAAGTGAAGAAGAGTATGTTCTGATCTCTGCACTCACTGGTACCATCTCCCATGGTTGTAATGATTGGTTGATTGATAGTGGGGATTCCAAACACATGACTGGGTTCAAGGAATCTTTTGTGAACCTTTCTGAACATGAATCACCCCATAAGGTGAAACTTGGGGTTGATTATCAATACCCAATCAAAGGAAGTGGTGAAGCCTCTTACAACCTAGATTCTGGAAAATCTCTGAAGATGAAGGAAGTCCTCTATGTACCTGGGCTCAAGAAAAACTTACTCTCCATCTCTGCTTTAGATGCAAAAGGTATGAGGGTTACATTTGTTGATGGCCAAGTTCTAATGTGGCCAAAGGGAAAGACTATTGATGATGCAGTAGTGATTGGAGAGCAAGAGGGAGGCTTGTATAAATTAAAGGGTCAACCTGAACATGCCATGGTACATGAATCCATGGAGCCCAGTGAACTTTGGCATAGGAGACTTGCTCACATGCACTATAGAGCACTTCCAATTGCAACCAAGGCTGTAGAAGGTCTTCCTGAAATCAAGACCAAACATGAAGGTGTTTGCAAAGGATGTGCAAAAGGTAAGAACATTAAGAAGGCTTTCCCAAGCAGTGAAAGCAAGGCAAAAGACATCCTGGAAATCATCCACTCAGATGTATGTGGCCCCATGTCATCCAGTTCCCTAAGTGGGTATGTTTACTATGTATCATTTATTGATGACTTCTCCAGGAAGACTTGGGTATACTTCTTAAAGGGCAAAGATGAGGTGTTTGATAAATTCAAGGAATTCAAAACCTTGATGGAGAATCAAACTGACAAGAAAATCAAGACATTCAGATCTGACAATGGTGGAGAATTCACCTCAAATGACTTCAAGAAGCTTTGCAGTGATTCCGGGATTAAGAGGGAGTTGACTGCTCCTTATAATCCTCAACAGAATGGAGTTGCAGAAAGGAAGAACAGAACTATCATGGAAGCAGCAAGGGCAATGTTGTATGACCAGGATCTTCCTATGCATCTATGGGCAGAAGCAACTAGAACAGCTGTATATGTGCAGAATAGAACACCCCACAAGATTTTGGACAACAAGACACCAGAAGAAGTCTTTTCTGGTAAGAAACCTGAAGTCAGCCACCTCAGAATATTTGGTTGTCTAGTATACACTCATGTCCTAAAGGAAAAGAGGACTAAACTAGATCCTTCAGGAAAGAAGGGCATATTTGTGGGTTATAGTGAAAGCTCGAAGGCTTACAGAATATATTTTCCAGGGTTCAAGAAGATTGATGTCAGCAGGGATGTAACATTTGATGAGAATTCAGCATTCATCAAATCAAGAAAGGCACCTACCGAAGTTTATGAAGAACCTAAGGAAACAAGATTTCAGGACACTACCATGACTGAAGCAGTTCCAGAAACTGCTCGTGAGTTTGAAGATCCACAAGAACCTGTAGATCCACCCCGTGAGGATAACTCTCACAAAAGGAAACCTGTATGGGCTAGAGAGCTCATTCATGATGCAGAAAGATTTGGCATTCCAGAAGAAGAACACAGAGCAAAGAAGAGAACCAGATCACACACCAGTTATGTTTCTTTACTCTGTGACATCATGAACAAAGAGCCTTCCAGTTATGAAGAGGCAGCAGAAAAGAAAGAATGGAAGGATGCTATGGTTGAGGAATATCAATCAATTATGAAGAATGATGTTTGGGATGTTGTCCCAAGACCTAAAGAGAAGTCTGTTGTGACTTCCAAGTGGATCTACAAAATCAAGCATGCTGCAGATGGCAGTGTGGAAAAATATAAAGCAAGATTCGTAGCTCGTGGTTTCTCTCAGAAGGAAGGAATAGACTATGAAGAAACCTTTGCACCTGTAGCTAGATATACTTCCATCAGAACAGTACTTGCCCTGGCTGCAGCAATGAAATGGAAGATACACCAGATGGATGTCAAGACTGCTTTCCTGAACGGTGTAGTAGAAGAGGAAGTATATGTGGAATAGCCACTCGGTTTTGAAATACATGACAGGGAATCTTATGTATGCAGATTGAAGAAAGCCTTGTATGGCTTGAAGCAAGCCCCCAGAACCTGGTATGGTAGGATGGACAGTTTCCTATCTAGTTTGGGCTTTACCAAGAGTAAAGCAGATTCCAACCTTTACTACAAGGTTGAGGAAGGGAATCCTGTGATTCTACTACTATATGTAGATGACCTATTTGTGACAGGAGATGACAGAATGATTGCAGATACCAAGAGGAAGCTTGCAGCTGAATTCGATATGAAAGATTTGGGAATGATGCACTATTTCCTAGGTATGGAGGTGTGGCAGAATGCAGGTGGGATCTTCCTTGGTCAAGGGAAGTACACAGTAGATATCCTGAAGAGATTTGGGATGATGGATTGCAAAGCCATGGCCACACCTATGGCATCGAATCTGAAGCTTCTTTGTGATGCTTCATCTGATCCAGTTGATGTTTCTATGTATCGTCAGATTATTGGGTCCTTGATGTACCTGACGAACACGAGACCAGATATTTGCTTTGCTGTGAACACATTGAGCCAGTTCCTGACGGATCCGAGGAGTGTTCACCTGGTTGCTGTAAAGCATGTTCTGAGGTACCTGAAGGGTACAGTGGATTATGGGCTCAGATATGAGGCGAATCAAAAGTTTAACCTGCAGGGTTATGTTGATTCAGATTGGGCTGGCAGTGCTGCAGATAGGAAGAGCACATCTGGGTGTTGCTTCAGTATGGGATCAGGTGTGATCTCTTGGTTTAGTAGGAAGCAATCCTGCGTAGCACTGAGTACAGCTGAGGCAGAGTATGTTGCAGCCTGTTCAGCTAGTTGTGAGGCAGTATGGCTACGGAAGCTACTGTTTGAGTTATTTGATCTCCCGTTGGAAGCTACTGGTATCTTCTGTGATAACCAGAGTTGTGTGAAGCTGTCCGAGAACCCAGTGTTTCATGACAGGTCGAAACACATAGAGATCAAATACCACTATATCAGGGATATGGTGCAGAGAGGAGCTGTGAAGCTCCTGTATGTTGCGACGGACGAGCAGATCGCAGATGTGCTGACGAAGCCACTAGCCAGGGTGAAGTTCGAGTACTTCAGAGAGAGGCTTGGCGTTATTCAGATCGAGGACACTTCGAGGAAGAAGTGATGGACACATTTGCTGAAGCCATTCCAAGCATGTTGGAAGGAGGATCCTTCACATGGCTGTGGATGTAAGCGCTGGATGATGAACATCAGGATGATGTTCTAGTTTCTGCTGGATATGATCAGTTGGATCATTTTATGTATGTATGTACGCATCATGTTGGATGCTGGATATGATCAGTTGGATCATTTTATGTATGTATGTACGCATCATGTTGGATGCTGGATATGATCAGTTGGATCATTTTATGTATGTATGTACGCATCATGTTGGATGCTGGATATGATCAGTTGGATCATGTGTATGTATTTTATATGCATCATGTTGGATGCTTGGACCATGTATCTGTATATGTATCAGGTGGATACATTGTATGGTGATATATATCATATGTTTTGTATTTGTATCAGGTGGATACATTGATGATCAGGAGGATCATGTATGATGATATGTATCAGGTAGATACTTGGCATGCAGCAGGATGTTGCATTGATGATCAGGAGGATCATATATGATGATATGTATCAGGTAGATACTTGGCATGCATCAGGATGTTGCATTGATGATCAGGATGATCGTAGATGACGAGCTTCAGGATGTTGCTCCAGATGACATGCAGCAGGATGTTGCAGTGATGATCAGGATGATCATAGATGACGAGCTTCAGGATGTTGCTCCAGATGATATGCAGCAGGATGTTGCATTGATGATCAGGATGATCATAGATGACGAGATTCAGGATGTTGCTCCAGATGACATGTAGCAGGATGTTGCAGTGATGATCAGGATGATCATAGATGACGAGCTTCAGGATGTTGCTCCAGCTGATATGCAGCAGGATGTTGCTCCAGCTGATATGCAGCAGGATGTTGCATTGATGATTAGGATGATCATAGATTACGAGCTTCAGGATGTTGCTCCAGATGATATGCAGCAGGATGTTGCATTGATGATCAGGATGATCATAGATGACGAGCTTCAGGATGTTGCTCCAGATGACATGCAGTAGGACGTTGCAGTGATGATGATTAGGATGATCATGGATGCATCAGGATGATGTATGGTGAGTATCAGGTTGATACTCTGTGGCCGTGGATCAGGTTGTGCAGAAGAGCATGTAATTCGTTGCCCTGGGAGATTTGCAGATGGTCTTGCGAGGTTTTTCCTATGGCATGTAATTCGTTGCCCTGGGACATCTGGCAAATGCTCTTTCGAGGTTTTGCTCTGGGAGTACATGTAATTCGTTGCCCTGGGAGATCTGCAGATAGTCTTGCGAGGTTTTGCCTATGGCATGTAATTCGTTGCCCTGGGATATCTGGCAGATGCTCTTGCGAGGTTTTGTCCTATGGCATGTAATTCGTTTCCATGGGAGATCCGATAGGTTGGGCTGTGTGCCCGTAATCAGTCCTGGGATGCTCTTGCGAGGTTTTGCCATGACCACATGTAATTCATTGCCCTGGGAGATCCTATAGGTAGAGCTGTGTGCTCGTAACAGCCTGGGATGCTCTTGCGAGGTTTTGTGGTGAGGTCACATGTAATTCGTTTCCCTGGGAGATCCTATAGGTAGAGCTGTGTGCTCGTAACAGCCTGGGATGCTCTTGCGAGGTTTTGTGACGCACGTAAAAGTCCTGAGGATTCCACAGTATGGCCAGTGATGACGAAGACCTACAGGTGGTGGGCCTACATCCAGTATGAAAAAGGACTGGCTCTGTAGAACTTCCTATGACGAGTAGAGACAGAGATTGGATGAGATAGCAGCAGCAGTGACGATGATGATGACGATGCATCGATGACGATGATCCAGAGAAGAAGACTTGTCTAGCAGATCTGTGTCGAGAAATACCTTCCTAGTTAAGAGGGAGTGTTGATGTATATGTAACTTCGGAATGTATTTCATCTGTGTATTATATATATATTTATTGTACCCTTATAAGAGATGTGTAATTCCTCTATAAGGAAGTGTCGTCATGTGGATTGACAAGTGTCGCAAGTGTGTGTACTTGCCGATGGGTTATTAGACCACCTTATGGGGTCGGCCCTAATTAATATATAATATAATGTGGATGTACTCAAGTAGACAAGTCGGCCCCAGTAGGTCACTGGGCAAAAAGGTGAGTATAAATAGAGATAGGAGATCTCTATTTTACTCACTCGGAAAAGTATCTATCTCTCTCTCTGAAAAGTGGCGCACTAGTGAGGAGGAGGAGGATCATCTGCTAGGAGACTATCTCTGTATTATTTGTTTGTATTTTGGTTGAGCCATTGCTCTCTCTATCTCTGAGGAAGTTGTGGGGTTTTTCACCTTAGGGTTTTCCCCACGGAAACTCTGTGTCTCTTGTCTCTATGCTTTTGATTCTTGTGATGCTTGTGATGCTTGTCATATTATGATTGTCATGCATTGATATACTGTAGATGTTATTCTCTCAGCAAAGATCCTATAGTATTGTAATTTAATACTAAAAATTTAACATTTTTGAGCTGTTGCATATCATTTTTTGAATCCTCTACATGGAAGAGTGACTAGGGATATATTACATAAGAATCCATGTCTTGGGTGTTGAGCCTAAACCCTAATCTATGGAGGAGACCTAGTGTGAAGATGTCAGTTGCTAATTGCTACGTTTTCATTTTTCAATGATGTCTCCACAAGTGTTGAGACTTTTGCATTGTTGATCAATTGAGACCTTTGCTTTTTTTTATTAGCTCTCTGTGTGTGTGTGTGTGTGTGTGTGTGTGTGTGTGTGTGTGAAAGAGAGAGAGCAGTGGAACACTGGCCAACAGGCCTTGTATTGGTTTGATGCGATGTGGACGGTAACTGTGATGGTGCATTTGATCTCTACCAGGTATGTTGTGAACCAGTGATGGTGTGTTTCATGTGAATGATATTTCCTTTGGTCAAGTTTGGTATAGATGCACATTGTAATAAAAAATTTAAGAATGGTCTCATTGCTGTGTGGATTATCTCTTGGTATCTTTTGACTAGAAGTGTGAACCCTAACTATTGAGTGTATCCTATTTTTTTATCTGTAATGGCTTGTGTTTAAACAATATAGTCAATGGTGAAGGCACCACTTTGTTTTAAGACTAAAAGCTGTGATAAAATATTGCTTGGTATCACATGGGTATTGTTCAGTGTTGACCTAGCATGAAGCTTGTATGCATACCCAACATGGACTTTATAGGCTTGAAACATTGATTCCTGCAATTGGTTGCTGCAGGCTTGATAAATTTGGGCGAAAACTAAGGTTGATTACACTACTAGTTCAAAGATGCATTCATTGGCATCTACAGTTGGAGTAGCTCCCACTAGAAAGACCCTTTTCCTTGCTCAGAAAGAAAAGAACCAATCAAAAGAATCTTCCAAGGAAGAGGACAGAAGAAGAGGACGAGGAAGAAGAAATTTCATAGGTAGTGGGGGGGGGACTCAAACAGAAGACCAAACTTACAGTGTAAGCGTCGTGGGAGGAATGGACATGAAGAATATCGGTGTTGGGCCCCTTGGGATTCCATCGAATAAAGATATAATTAGAAGAAAGAAGACAAAGATAAAATCCAAGAGGATAGTAAAGCTCCCGAATCTAATCATTATATTGTTACACATTGTAATATTGGAATAAATGAAATTACATCTTTTTCATCTTATAAATATGCTTGGATTCTTTATACTAGTGCAACATCCCACGTGACATTTATAAAAGAATGTTTTGAAGAACCAAATGACAATGTAGATGGCATAGTGTATTTTTCATAAAAATCCATCCTCAAACCAAAAGGAATTGGTTCCATCGGGATCAAACTACCTGGATGCCCTGAATTTATGTTGCATAATGTTCTTTATCTTCCAAAGTTGTAGAGAATCTTGTTTTCCTTGGTGTGGATTTGAAAGAAAGGCCATTCCATCCACATGTTCAATGGAATCGTAGAGATAAGGAAGTCCTTTGAGAACCAAGTCATCATGATCAAATATGATGATGGAAAATTGTTGAAGCTGAAGGGATCATCTGCAAGAGCTCAGAACGTTTCTTACCTCTCTTAGAATGAAGAAGGTAATATTTCATCCAATACTTTATGGAATGCTAGATATGTTCATCTAAACTATAACAGTCTTCGCTTGTTGAGAAAGAATGTTTTTTCTGGTTTAATTCCCACCGTTCCTAAGAAGATGAACAAATGTGATGCGTGCATACTAGGAAAACATAGTAAGCAACCATTTCATGAGTCAAAATTCAGAGCATGTAGAAAGTTAGAGTCGATTCACTCTGACCTATGTGGCCCCATGCATGTTCCTTATGCCAATGGTAATAAATATCTCCTGACCATTGTTGATGACTACACTAGAACGTGTAGGCTATACATGTTAAAGAAAAAATATAAATCATTTCAAACATCCACAAATTTTCATACATGGATAGAAAATGAAGCACAACCTCATATTGGCATACTTCATACTGATAATGGAAAAGGATACACTTCTAATTATTTTGAAGACTGTCTTCATCAACATGGGATTTCACAACAAACTACAGTTCCTTACAACCCTCAACAAAACAGTAGGATTAAAGAATGAATAGAACCATCATGAATATGGTACGCTCAATGATGTTTTTCAAGAATGTCAAATAGATGTTTTAGGGTGATGCAGTGTTATGTGCAATCTATTTTAAAAATAGAATTCTTGCTCATGTTCTTGGAAACAAGACTCTGCATGAAATGTGGTATGGTTGCATCCCTTCAGTGAGGCATCTCAGGTATTTTTGTTCCACCTACTATGCCTTGATACCAAAGGAACACAGAGACAAGCTTGGTGCTCGAAGTCAAAAATGCATTTTCTTGGGGTATTCAGACACCTCCAAGGCACATCGTCTTTACAATGAAGTAAAAAAGAAGTTTATTATTTCTAGACATGTCATTTTTCTCAAAATGAATAAAAATGACAAGTCTATTGAAAGACAACTTGATCGTCTAGATTTTTTTTCCCATGTAAAGACATATTATGAAGTTGATAATGAAATTCCACATCTTGAAGGGGGGGTCACTATCTTGGATCAATATTTGGAATTTCCTTTTGAAGAAGCAACACCCCCTCATGAAGAAAATCATGAAGAAGAAGTTTGTACCACTTCACCTCAACAGGAGGTTCAATTGGATGATGTGATTGAGAGGATTGGAAGATTGAATCTCGAAGAACATGAAGCAACACCAACTAAACAACATGGGTCATCACAGAAAATTTTGAAATGGGACACAAAGACACTTGAAAGCGCCTGTCCGAATGAAGTTGGAAGGATGGGAACAAGAATTTCAACCAAAAAAGAAGATGGAGGAATTGCAGATAACTCAAACTCAAGTGATGTAGAAGACATGGATGTCTCATATGAATGTGAATTAAATTTATCTTCTAAACTTGAACCAAATTCCTTTGAAGAGGTTGTTTCTCGTGATGAATGGAAAGAAAACATGCAGAATAAGTATGATGTGATCATAAAGAATGGAACCTGGGAGCTAGTTGACCCTCCAATTGGAACCAAACCAATTGGATGCAAGTGGGTATACAAGAACAAATACAGATCAGATGGCTCACTTGACAAGCACAAGGTGAGGCTTGTGGCTAAAGGCTATGCACAGAAGGAAGGAATTTACCATGAAGAGATGATCCCCCTTAGAAAAATGGGATACCATATGCACCTTATTGTCTTTGGCTACACAAAATGGGTGGAAATTTCATCAAATGGATGTGAAAACAACCTTCTTGAATAGAGAATTGAAAGAGAATATCTCCATGTCTTATCTAGAAGGCTTTGTTGTGAAAGGGAAAGAACAAAATGTATGTAAACTCATCAATTCATTGTATGGCCTCAAGCAAGCACCTCGCACATGGTATGAAAAGATAACTGAGCATCTTCTGAAGTTAAATTTCAAACATTTCAATCTTGATGAAGCAACACTATTTGTAAACAAAGTTGGAAGATTCATTTTGTATCTTGTGGTGTATGTAGATGACCTTTTGATGACAGGGAATAATGAAAGTTATTTTGCATCCATAAAGAAATATTTAAAGAAGGGCTTTGAAATGGCATATCTAGGACACCTTTACTTCTACTTGGGAATCAAATTGACTCAACATACTAAGTACATATTCATCTCCCAAAAGAAGTATGTTGGAAAATTGTTGAACATATTTTGCATGACAAAATGAAACCCTCTCTCAACTCCAATGGAACAAAAGATTAATATCACATCGAATGAAGGAAAAGAATTCAAGGATGCGACCAAGTACTAATAGCTTGTGGGAATCCTTAAATATACCTTACTACCACCAGAACATATATTTCATATGTTGTTGGAATCCTTTCAAGGTTCATGCACAAAACTTGTGAAGGACACTAGTCTACTTCTAAAAGAGTTCAAAGATACCTGAAGAGGACTTAAGATTTTGGACTCAATTAGTACTCTAAGGGGGATGACTTCAAACTTATTGTTCTGATTCAAACTTTGATGGCAACAAAGAGACAAGAGTGTCTCCTTCTAGATACACAATGAGTCTTGGATCAGTATTTGTCTCTTAGAGATCACACAAATAGTTAGTTCCAACAGATTCGAAAACAGAGGTAGAATATGTGGCTGTTTTGGAAGCAACAAATGAGATTGTGTGGCTAAGGAAGATACTTGAAGATTTGCAGGAGAAACAAGAGAACTCCACTCCCTTATTGATCGACAATACTTCTACAATGAAGTTGGCCAAGAATCCTGGATTCCATTATCAAACCATGCACATCAACACAAAGTACCATTTTGTTCGACGACGTCATGTAGAGGCCAAGACAACCCATTTATGCCATTGTTCCATGAACGAGCAAATTGCATACATCTTCACCAAAGTGCTTGGAAGAGAAAAATTTGAAAAGTTTAGAAACATGCTCAAACTCACAAACACCCCTTCGGATTAGGTGGGGGGGGGGGGTGTTGGAGACCTAATCCTATGGGATTATGGTTCCACTATTAATTTTTGAAATAATGTAAATATTTCTCAATTTTCTAAGAAGAATATGGAGAGTTTCCTTGGACTCCAATGGATCTCTTGGGAAGCTAAATCCCAAGAGACAATCCCATTGTTTAAATAAAGAGTTGGTTCATGAATAAAATTCATTCGGGATTTATTCTCTAACACCTTCAACAATGCCGAATGTTTAGAAATATTTCAAGTTTGGATTGTAACAAATAGACCTATTGAGAATCACTCGTGAAATGAAACATTTTGATTTAGATTAAAATTCTCATTCATATTTCAATAATTTATTAGATAATCTATTTTGTTATGATTTGACCTATATCTTAATCATGAAAGAGTACAATCCCTCCATTAATGTGGAATGTCTAGAGTTTCAGGATTGGATTGTAACAATTAAACCTATTGAAATTAACTTGTGAAATGAAACATTTTAATTTAGATTAAAATTGTCATGTATATTTCAATAGTTTTCTAGATAATCTATTGTGTTATGATTTGGCCTATCTTAATCATGCAAGAGACATGCATTCTCATAAAAAAGATATAAAAATATACCAATAACATGTAGTATACATATATGCATTCATACACTTCTCATTAGATGATCATTTCATTTATTCATTTTTAGTTTTTTAAATTATAAATATTTTAACTGAAAAGAGAAATTTCTTTGAGTTTTGTGGCATTTATCATTTTTTTAATACAACACCAGTTGAGATAAACACATGGATAAGTTAGCATGTAGAGCCACTCAACTGCGTTCATCGTCTTTTGAAATGATGTGTAATTCATTACATTTCGACTAT
The DNA here is from genome assembly GCA_027924585.1 of Larix kaempferi. Taxonomy (NCBI): domain Eukaryota; kingdom Viridiplantae; phylum Streptophyta; class Pinopsida; order Pinales; family Pinaceae; genus Larix; species Larix kaempferi. Next base: position 1,424,245 of record BSBM01000829.1, read on the forward strand.
TACCAAACGAACATGCCATATTTCTTGTGTCATTCTTAAGAATTATATTGATGCAAGGAAACTTGTTTTGCACTCTTCATGATGTCACCATTACAACCTATACATGCCATATTGATGCTCATTTTCTTTTAAATTTTTCCAAGAGAATTCAGAGCCAACGGGATCATAGGTGGATAGTTGGAGAGCTTGTAATTAATGAATGCAGAATCTAAACTGACTGCTTGTAAACTGTCGCAAACAAAATGATAAATCCATGCCATTTCTCTCTTTCCCTTTTTATCTCCCTGAATTATATTTAAAATGAGTCATTAAAACCTACTTGAAACTAGTGGGATAAAAAACATTGTTGAAACTAAATGACCAATGAATCTCAACGCAATATATATTACCATTAGATGGTACTTTTGGTACTCTTAATTACTACATAGGCACTTTGATTTGCCTGGGATGAATAATTGAATATAAAACATGTTCTTGCCATTATATATATTTGTTTCTTATTTTATTTTTTAAAATAAACTTAGAATAAGGGAGGTTGTCTTCTCACGTTGAATAAGTGTATCCTTAATCCCTTTTGCAAAAGGGAGAGGGAATATATAACCAAAACTATAAAGGAGCATTGTGACCATGAAATATTAAGAGTTCAATAAAAGGTTGTTCAATAATTCAATAGTTAAAGTTTGTCTCTCATGATTTATTTAGAGGATTTGTTAAACTCATTTCATTAATAGGATTTGACTCTTTTTTAAATTAGCTTTTTTAGGTTTGTTTTCACTATTTTTATCGAACTTTAATATGTAATTTTCATTGTTTCTAGATGCATTTCGTTATTCTCTTTATTTCATTGTTTCATTATTTATATGCATTGTACATGAGTCAATTGATAAAATTATGAAAACAACGAGGGTAACAACAAAATTAACAAGTCTTGGCAGTTGTGCATTTGGCGGCCAACAAAGCATCCACCTAGAAGGGAGCCTCTACATCGTTCGATGCACGTCCATGGTTTTTCAATTCACCCACTGACAATTGAAGTTGACTTACTAGATGGCCAAGGCAAAGTGAATCATCCTTATTTGGTGATGGACCACTTGATCCCTCACATCACAAAGGAGAACACAACAAAAGAGATGTATGATGCCTTGACCAGTCTATACCAGAGTGTGAACATCTCTCCCAAGACTCTATTGAAGAACAACCTCAAGCACTTTCTGGAGGTTACAAAATGAAGTGCTCATTCCATCAGAGGCTTAAAATTTATGTGAACAATCCCATTTTAGAGGCTTAAGAGTTTTAAGTTATCGATACTCTTCCTTACTCAAGCACTCTGTCGAGATTACGAAATTAAGTGCTCATTCCATCCGAGGCTTAAAATTTATGTGAGCAATATCATTTCATAGGCTTAAGAGTTTTAAGTGATCGATACCACTTTGGGAGGCTTAAAATTTATATCGTCGGCCACTAGTTAGTCTCATTCTTCTCTTTTGGAGCTTCCATAAGCTTCATTCTTCTCTTTTGGTTCACATCTTTTTGGCAGGGAATATGCTGCAACGCAGCTTTCCCTTGTTAGTAATCGTTTGGGATTTAGTAATATCAGGGCCTTTAGTATATCCTCTATTTATTATTATTAATTGTTTTGGCTTTAGTAATATGGGAGCATTTAGTATATCATCTATTTAATATTATTAACCGTTTTGGCTTTAGTGTTGCATAAGTACATATGTAAGGTTGCTTTGTTGGGTGCATAAACATTGGAATATTTAATATTAATGTATTATATTTTAATAGTATGCTTGTTATTCACTTATGTTGGATTGATTGTTTTGTTATTCATACTAGCTTTAAACATGTTCTATAATTACCTTTTGGTTCTTCTGCTTATATCATTTACAATGATGTTGTACATCTCTAGGACTTGGTTATTTCTTGTTTCCATGGAAAACCTTGGATCAAACAAGAATCAATGGTCCAATAATGTTATTTGGGCATGAGACAGGTACGGGAAAGATGTCTCTATATGTGTAAATTCATTTTATGGGAAAGATGTCTCTATATGTGTAAATGCATTTTATGGTTGATTATGTTTCTTTGAATTATATTTTAAAGAATGCAAGCATATGCATGCTAATGCATTCGGAGGACAAAGGTGCAATAAAGGTAATGCAATTGGATGGAGAAAATAGCCTCAAAAGTTTTTAGTGCATAATTTCTTGAGCACGTTAAATAAAATTTGTAATAAAAAAGGTACATCATTACCATTATCAAAACAAAGATGAGTCAATTTAATTAATTTTTATTGATATTATCTACAATTTTCACAATTTAAAATTACAAGTATGTTGAATTGGAAGAATTCAAGTATTTTAGATTAGGTAGTTAAGAAATGTGTTGTATTAAGTTGATTGTGTTATATTTTGGACTATGGTCCCTATTGTACCATGTTTGAGTAAAGTGGGGCATAATAAAAAAAATATTTTCAACTATTAATGTTTAATCATAGGGTTTTTCCATTTAGATCTTATTTTCTTTTTTGAGTTTCTCTTCATTGTGGCCAAGTGATTGTTAATGGTGTTTTTTGGATAAGATGAGTGCCAAGCAAAAAGGGTCAACTAGTGAGGGTCCTATTGGATGTAGGATAATCCCTCTTTCTTTTTTAAGGGTGGTTTGAGATCTAAGGTTCATAAGAAACCATTATAGTGGCTAGAGATCTAATATATATGAGTTTATTGGAAGCACTGTTAGCTCCAACATAACTAAGATGCCTTGTCATGTCATAATCCATATATACTTTGACTATGAACTTTGCTAGATCTTGATGTAACCATCAAGGGCATGGAGCTGTTATAAAATGACCACATAGGTTTTATAACCTTTTATAAACTGACCACAAAGGTTTGATGACCTCTTATTATGAAGGGAACTCTTTTAGGGAGTTAGGAACTATATTGTGGCACTAAAATCGATAACACCTTTCCTTGATTCATGTGGTGATAATGACATCGATATTAATGAAAATCGTGATGATCTTACTCATGACTACCATTAGGAAGGTGAAATTGGCCATGGTCCAATTGTGAAAAGTTGAAGAGCACTTGAATTATCAAAGTGATTATAGTGGAATCACAAGGAGTTGTATTGAGGTTGATATTGTTTGTAATTGGGGAGGGCATGTAATATTCCATATTGATGGCCCTAATAAGAATTATTTTTCATGTGCAAATATTAACTTATGTTCACATGCATTCTGCATTTTACCCATAACATCTTCACGTGCATTCTGCTATAAACATAGCAATCAAATAAAACATTATAACAATCTTTCTCATTGCATACCAATTAAACATAGCATACATCTACGTGCATTCATCACATTTCTATATTATACACAGTCTCTACATACAAGTCATTAATTTTTGAACCATAAATAATACAATTCATCAAAATGAACCACTTAATAAATCCTTTGGAGCTTATAAAAGATATACTAGATGTACCAATTTGTCACTATCAATGTCATTAGACCATTTGAACATTAAACATTAAGACAAAAGTTACAAAATGTATACCCTTTATGAGATTCATCGTTTACATAATAGATGACCAATGCTAGAAGGTGTTGTATCTAGGACTATTAAACATAGCATACATGTACATATGTATTCATACACTTCTCTATAGATGTTGCATTCTCATATAAACATATAACAATCATATAATTTACATTTTAGTATTCTTTCTCATCATTGATTACCAATTACACATAACATACATGTATGTGCATTCATCATCACATTTCTATATTATACACAATCTCTACATATAGGTAATTAATTTCCGAACCATAAATAATACAATTCATCGAAATGAACCACTTAATAAATCCTTTGGAACTTATAAAAGATATACTAGATGTACCAATTTGTCACTACCAATGTCATAAGACCATTTGAACATTAAACATTAAGACTTAAGTTACAAACTTTGGACCCTTTATGGGATTCATCTTTTACATAATATATGACCAATGCTAGAAGGTGTTGTATCTAGGGCTATTAAACATAGCATACATGTACATAAGCATTCATGGAATTATCCATAAATGAACATCATTTCATAACATCTGCACATGCATTCACGTATAAACATATAACAATCAAATAATTTGCATCATAGCATTATTTCTTAGCATTGCACACCAATTAAGCATAGCATACATGTATGTGCATTCATCATCACATTTCTATATTATACACAATCTCTACATACAAGTCATTAATTTCTAAACCATCAATAATACAATTAATCGAAATAAACCACCTATAAATCCTTTGGAACTTATAAAAGGCATTGGTAGTTTTTCACAGCCAATGTCATAAGACCATTTGAACATTAAACATTAAACATAAACATTAAGACATACTACAAGTTTGTAATGCCCGCCTCGGTACCTTAACTGTTTAAAATAATGAGGTACTAGTTTTGAAATGAACTGGCTAAGTAAAACACGAACCATTTGAATTTACTTTGAAAATGCTTGAACGACAGTTATAGAAACTATTACTTTACTTAATAAATGAATGTTGGATATGCTTGACTGATATAGAATGACTAAATGTTAGATATGCTCGACTGATTGAGATAGAATGACTGAATGTTGGATATGCTCGACTGATTGAGATAGAATGACTATATGTTAGACATTGTAGTGCCCCTAGACTATTATAGACATTGAGGGCACCTGCTGAGTCACCTAACTGTTTGAAACATTAATAAAATAACCCTACGATTTTATTTTGAGTATATTTATGATTACGATTGATTGATATATGTGCATTTGGGTAGTTATTGTGAATGGACAATTTCATGTTGTTTAACGATTAACTTTGATATGAAAACTGTACATATGAATGATGCTTAAACGACTAGCTGTGCAATTGATTATGTGATTAGACGAATGAGTAATGATTAAGTAAATTATAGATGCTTAATGAAGCAACAGATTTATAAAACAAATTGTGATTATTGAGGACAGTGCTACTAATTTACGTTTGCGAGAAATGTGTGTAGCGACAGGTGAAACGGTTCACCAACGGACACACAAAGGAATATGAAGGGTCGTAGAGTACGAGTAAATCACACACAGGGAGAGAGACGACGATGTCGACTTCCGACGGAATACCACGCTTGAGCAGATAAGCACTGATCCGCTTGCTCAAGAGGAAAGCGTGAGGGCGTACGAGGTGGGCCACGACGGAGCTGGTCACGTACGAGTTGGGGGGCGCGCAGTGAGAACGGACTCACTCCTCAACGCCATTAGTCCCTAGATAGCATGTAGACGGAGGATGGATGGTAACGATTCCTAAAATCCCTACAAGAATTCCCGCAAGTCAAAACGGAAAGATGGTGGCAGAAGGGCCCGACGATGCGGTACCTTGTCGAGAACGGAAAGAATGGATGCAAGGACCCAACGATGCGGTACCATGCCAAGGAATGGAAACCATGGATGACTGGACCCGACGGAGTGGTGCCATGTCAGGGAATTGAAATTAAGGAACTAGGAGCCCAACGGCGCGGCACCGTGATCCTAGTGAGTTTGATTGTTAAATTTAACTACATAAAAACTTATGAGAATAACTCTAGATTATTACTTAGCAAATGCATAAAAATAATTTAGGCATTTGCACATGAATAGTTATTTTTGTTGAGCATTTAAAATAATAGAAATCATTATTTAGGAGCAAAATAGAATCCTAAGATTAGACACCTAGTCAACTAAAAGCTAGGAGTTAATTAAAATATCTGGGGGACAAACTGGAGCAAACTTAGGGGTGTTGGTGCACTTCCTAGAGAAATTGACACTTGGATGGGTGAGTGTTTTAGTTAAATAATTAATTAAAAATATTTAATTATGCATGAAGCGACATGTGTCGCATGAGATTTTCCTTTATAAGGAAGTCTTGGGGAATGGGTAAAGGGCCCATAATTTGGACGATTGTCGTAATTTTCGAATGCCTCAAAGACTTGCTGCTATCTAAGGGTTTGGCTTAGAAATCCTGGTGGGAAGGGAAGCCCAAGCTGAATTTCTGAAATACTTGTGTGAGCTCTACGACCCAAAGCTCAGGGGAGGCCATGCGACTGAAAGCATGAGCCTATGGTTGGGTGGTGGAGCTAACGGTTGCTCCGCCTATGGTTAAACGAGCTTTGCTGGAGGGATCCTACGGAAGACGAAGGCGACAATGGACCAGTCGGATCTGGTTGACAGGTTAAGGTTTTGCTTATTTTTGTTAAGTTATTCACGCTTTTTATTTTATTTTTCCAATAACTATGATGGCTAATTTGTTTGTATGAAGTTGTTAAAGTTTCAGGTTCAGTTCAAGGAGACCCTAAAGGAGGGGCCCTACATTTGGTATCAGAGCGAGGTCGAGCCTTGAGGGCACTAGACTCATGATACCGAGGGGTTGTCGGTATTTTCATCAAGAAGGATTGACCCGGACAGCCGAATCGGTCGCTACTACAACAGTCTATCCATCCCCTACTCGACAAACAAATCAGGTTCAATGTTCTTTTAATTTAGTTTCCTTTTATTTTCGGTATTTGAGATTAGTACTATAGTTTTAATTAAAAAAAAATATACAGTGACTTGAGAATTGATCTGCCCTCCTCCAATTATATTGGTTTTGATTTCGATCTTTATACATTTATAAGTTCATACAATTTTATGTGAAAACTCTATAAATTTCGATTGGAATCTCTGTACGTTAAACGTGAACCTTGGTGCGGGTTGTCTATTTGAACTCTGTGTATTACTCTTATTTTGACGCTGCTGTTGAATTATTGGTCATACCCAGAAATCGGATTACGGATCTCTATGTGTTTTCTTTAAATGATTTGCTTCCTGAGCAATTTCTTTGACCCCTGTTGATGAGATCGTGTTCCTGAGTCAAAGGATTATGGATCTCTGCATGGATTATTAAATCCCAAATCTCCGTTCTAAACAGGAACTCGATTCCGGTTGTATGCTAGTGATCTCTAGACATAGATCGGGGTCATCTCTGAGTTTTAGCCCAGAAACATATTCAAAACCGATCTCTTACTCAGGATTTAGGTTTATACCTTTATGGGTGATCCCTGTCTGCTAGGGTAGTTGGCCTTTTCTTTTTGGATCTCTGTTATGCATTGGCCTCTGTAAGAATCGTAGATAGGAGAATTATTTTTCATTTAAACCCTGTTGATATTATATATACACGGTTGCAAACCAAATTTGAACATTTTCTTCTCTCGATCTCTGTGGATGAAATTGTACAGACCGAATTGGAAACACTATCTAATCGACCCCTGTCTTTGCTTTTGAAATGAAATACCCGACATCTACATCGTGGTGTGATTTTTTGAGATGTACCAAATTTACCTCTGTTTTTCGATCTGAAAAATTGAAGTAACATATTTCAACTCTGTATCTCTGTCATTTATATACTCGTGTAAATTATTCCTATCAATTGAAGATCGAATGTCTCTATCTGTATTTAGCCATTGAACTTTTCTGAATAGTCTCTGTATCCATTTAAGAATGGACCTCAGATCCATGAGATCGAAAATCCAGGATTTCGCTATCGCTATAATTTTACTGTGTTTTCGTTGAAACATCCTGAGTAGTCTATGTCTAATTTAAGGGTCGAATCTCCGATTTCTTGATCAAAATGATTGAGTTCATAAATGTCCCTGGGATCCCCAAGTCTCCAGAATGAGGACACCTCGCAGAACTCTACGATCATACTGATAATTCATTAATTACATCATACTGTGTATGTCATGCAACCAAATCATATCTTAGCCTATGCATAACCCTGCACATTCACAACTGCACCTTACTACTAGACTCGCCGACAGACTTGATCCCAGCGTAGAAATAGATCCCATACAGCTCATTCCCAGATCTGATTCGCAAATATATTTATGTAAACTCTGTTTTAAATTATTCATTTTATAGACTGCTGCACATATAAGTTAAAACTAGGATCCAATTTGCGGAAGTCGATTTTAATAAAGCCAAACGGAACCGTTTCTCAATTATGTGTTCTCTGTCTTAATCCTTCATTTTATAGATTGTTGCATACATTTGCTTGTAAACCAGGATCCGATTCTTGGGATTGAACCTAATGAAGACGAACCCATATTTCCATTCACTGAAACTCTGTTTATATTTTATCAGCATTCCAGAGTTATTTCATCAAGGTCGAATTGGTTCAAGAATATTTAAACTCTGTTTATAGTTTATCAGCCTCTCAGAATTTTTTTATTTTTTTTATTTCAAAATCGAATTGATTGAAAGATTACCCGACTCTGTTTATAGTTTATTAGCATTTCCAGAAGTAGGGCATCAGAAGTCGTTTTGGTTTAAAACTATTCAAACTCTGTTTTCTTTCCATTAGCGTTTTTCAGAATTATGTCATCAGAAGTCGATTTGAGTTACTACTAATCAAACTCGGTTTGCAATTGTGCAAAGTAAACTCTGTATAGTTATAGAATACAAGCCTTAGATCGAATCGACGGTGTCTTGGCAACATTCTGGAACTTAAACTTATGAAGGCTTAAAGATTAAGTCGAAACCCTCTATTTTGATTACTTTAAACTCTGTTTACAACCGTGCATGGGATATGATCTAAACACCTAAATCTCCACGAATTTAAATCGAGGAATCTCGGATCTCTGTTTGCTTGACTATATTTTTACTTAGTTGTAATTATTTTGGGGAAACTATGTTTTGTTGGTGTATATATCATAAGATGGCTCAAATATTGTGACCAAGCTCCAACTTAATTTATAAGGACACTCGTATTTGCTCGGGTTGTGATCCCTGTGAGTTTATTTCAAATATCTCATGTTTATTACCGGATCTTGAAATCGCCCTCCCCAACTTTCTGAGTTCTAAATCATCCAAGTATGAACCTTTCGAACTCTGGTATTATGTTTATAGTCTATTCAAAGTTCGGTGATCAGATATATTTTAGGGCATGTAGCATATATGTCTTCAGTATGAGCCATTTGGATCCCAGCGCAGCTTGCCCACCACAATCAACGGCTGGGTCAACACCTCAATCAAGACCACGAAGATCTCTGTGTCTAAAACCTCTCGACTCTATCTGTAACTGATGAATACCCGACGAATTGTGTAGATGTTTGCATAATCCTTCCCATTTTGAGGTCGATAGGTAGATTAGATCTGTAAATATCCTGCGTCTCCCCTACGCTGAGTGATCTCTCTCTTGATTTTTGAGAACCCCATATGAAGATTTCACACATGTTCAAACTGCTTTTGTTGTAGTGTATAAGAATGCTAGGCCTACATTTCCAGAACATTGTCCGCTTGCAATCCAGAAGCTAATTGAGAAATGTTGGATTCAAAATCCAAAAAAGAGGCCAGAGTTATGGGAGATTGTCAGTATTCTAGAGCAATTCGAAAGCTTCTCTTCTTTTTTATGGCACATTGAATATGTGTCAAAACCTCTGCTCTAATGAACAGAAGCACCGGCTACCACAATGGTTGGGCATACGAAATCCTGGAAATGCAACTATATCACCATCGCCACCTAATTTAAACTAATACTCTTTCATCCCATTGTTCTCTTATGATGATGACGAAGATCTTCCAAAGACAATCATTGTTTTTTTATATTATACTATGAAATCACATATCAGCTTGTATATATTCTTTTATTGCAACTTATGTAACTTCTAACTAACATTTCCTTTGGTCAATTTGTCCTTTGATCCGGGAAGGATGATTTGATGAAAGGAGCAGCTGCTCCTGTCCTGTACCATATCCAAACCTTTCTTCCATCACTATCTATGCATCACTATTATTTTATAGTTAATAATATCATTCATTCAAGTCGTCCGTTTTGCTTAGATACTGCATTAAAGCGATGATTAGAATCTTTTGTAGCTGTATCAATCCTCCAAGCCCTGACTGTATATCTGAAGTAATGTATTTCCAATCAGAAGCAATGATGGTGGTACATGGATGTCTGTTTTCAGTTATGACTCATGAGCATGTCTGAGAACAAAGACAATTTCTTCTGTAATGGTTGGGGAAAGATACCTTTTCCAGAAGACCAACAATGTATAAATAATTTAAAGAAAAGTTGTTCAACACAGCAAAACCTATCAGTTATTCCAGGATCACGTTCAGACTAGTATGTACTACTTGAACATAAGGTGAGAATCTGGAATACCCAGCTCCCTGTCTAAATAATTTTGGATGTTAAAGGGTATCTTTTATTAAAAATTATTAAGGGTTGATTAAGTATTGACCCTTTATTGAGATTATTGAATGGAGATTAAAGTATGGATCTTTTATTGAGATTAATTGATTAAATCGGTACTCTGCCCATGCACCGAATACTCAGACTATCATCACGATTGTAACTTCCTGTCTATGCACTAAACGTTACTTAAGCTCTGCGTTTGACTGAGTTCCTGGAAATTATGATTCGAATTAAGCATTTTGATCTTGAAAACCCTCTGCGTTTCCAGATCTAAGTAAATTGGTTGTGTGTGCTCCTTAAAAACCTGTGGTTACCCATTTCTTATGGCGTTTCCAGATCTAATTAAATTGACTATGTTTGCTCTTAAAAGTCTGCGTTTTTGAAGGTTCGTATTCTTCCATTTACAATAGCAATCTCAGAATTTATTATAAATTGTTATTTTACAATCCGTTTGGAGTTCCAGATTTCACAAATTTGTATGACTTTTCCTTCAAACTCTGCGTTTCTATTTCTATTGGCATTCCATTATCTCTCTTTCAATTGAGTCATGATGATCTCTGCGATTTAGCATTGGATTCATTTTTATTTATAGCAGTGATCTTGCCATTTAAACCCTGGAATCGTGGCCCTTTATCTCTCTGTCATTTCGAATTCATGTGGTGTTCCAGATCTCATGACTTGATTTATAAATTACTTATTTACAACTCTGCCTGGATCCATTCCTTCTGGGCATTTCCAGAATTTATAAAAAGAATTGTATTAATCTTAAAAATCGGCGTGGATCATTTCTTTTGAGCATTTCCATAATTTATAAAATGATTTGCAATTGACCTTAAAAATCTGTGCAGACCCATTTACTTGGCTTTTCCAGAATTCATGTTAGGAATTGAATTGAGTTCTCTGTATTCTATTTCTAGAATTATTGATTTTGGAATATGGTAAATTATCTCTAAGTTAGGAGGAGACGTAACAAAAGCAAATTTCCATTTGTTGGGAATCGTAAATAAATTAGATTGATGTATATTACTTTTACCATATATAATTACGAATTGGGATGGGAGTTTTGTCATATGTGGGAATAAGAGAAGGAATAATTATGCTTGATTAAGGTATAGGCTGAGGCTATATTTTTATCATAGACATCTATAATTTTGGATTATTCTCTATTAGAAAAAGCATACATACATGGGAATGAATAGGTTACTACTTAATTAGTTATTGGGATACTTTGTAAGTTGATGATTATTCTTCCATGTGAAACGTTGGGATTATGAATACCATATAAAATGAATATTTATGCATACTTGTAAGTTGACTACATCATTCCATGTTGAAGGTTATATTGATTATTACCCTTAAATTGAAAAGTCGATTACATCATTCCATGTGGAAGGTTATACTGAAATTGAAAAGTTGATTATGAACACTTGCTTAGAGTTATCACTCAAATGTTGATTATGAATACTTGCTTAGAGTTATCAAGAAGGAATAGATTATATTAGGGGCACATGATTGTAGTGTGGAATTCAATTATTTGAATCCTAGTATTATTTAAAATGAATATGTGTACAATGTTAGTAAGAAGATGATATGTGTATTAAATGATTTGTTTGAAGTTATGGATTAAAGTAACTAAATCATGAGCTATGATTCTTATGTTAATTATGGTTCTATAAAAAGATTGGATACTAATGGTGATAATTGTCTTCCAAGCTAAGTTCATGACCTACACTTGATACGAAGGATGTTAGTACAATTTTTTTTATTTTTTTTATTTTTCACTTGCTCATGAGAAGATACCCTACATTTGAGTTCGTTGGTGATGCATAAAGATCGACATAGAAAATTCAGAGCTACGGTTTTTTTTCTTCATCCTCGGCAAGAATATTTCCAGCTTCTCGAACAGGTATGCACTACTAGTTTGTAATCATGCCTTGGATTGTGAAAAGAGAGAAGTTAAACTTACTTGAATTATAGAATCTTAACTGTACTCGAGTTACGAAGAGAATAAAAACCTTACATGACTTTGTTTATAAAAAAATTGATATTATACTTTTAGCTATACTAAGTAAATGGCACTCCAGTATTTAATTATACTTTGGATTATGAAAAGAGAGAGGTTGCATGTAAGATTGGTTTAGGAATGGATAAGGTATGCATTGAAGAACCGAATTCGGAAGAGTTAATCCTTATTTTGAAATTCAGATATTGTTTAAAATATATGATAGTTATATGTAACCATAGAAAATGAAGAAATTGGGATTGAATATTTTATCCCTTATGTTGAAATGTGTCAGTGCTTTAAGGATTTTCGTAAATGATGTACTTAATAGTTTTGTTGAATGGAAAGAATTTGTCGTAGACGATTTCAATCCCGGTTACAATTAGCGATGTCAAGGGAGAACTGCTGTGGGGATTGCTACACTACGAAAGGTACGATTTAGTTATATTACCAATTATGCGATTTATACTTATATGAGGGTAGAAAAGAAGAAATGAAATTTTACTATCAATTGTGGATATTTTGAAGAAATGAATGTGAAAAGGAAGTGAAAACTTACCATGGAAGCACATGAGACTTAACTTCGGGACGAAGTTTTAATAAGAGGGGGTGTATGTAATGCCCGCCTCGGTACCTTAACTGTTTAAAATAATGAGGTACTAGTTTTGAAATGAACTGGCTAAGTAAAACACGAACCATTTGAATTTACTTTGAAAATGCTTGAACGACAGTTATAGAAACTATTACTTTACTTAATAAATGAATGTTGGATATGCTTGACTGATATAGAATGACTAAATGTTAGATATGCTCGACTGATTGAGATAGAATGACTGAATGTTGGATATGCTCGACTGATTGAGATAGAATGACTAAATGTTAGACATTGTAGTGCCCCTAGACTATTATAGACATTGAGGGCACCTGCTGAGTCACCTAACTGTTTGAAACATTAATAAAATAACCCTACGATTTTATTTTGAGTATATTTATGATTACGATTAATTGATATATGTGCATTTGGGTAGTTATTGTGAATGGACAATTTCATGTTGTTTAACGATTAACTTTGATATGAAAACTGTACATATGAATGATGCTTAAACGACTAGCTGTGCAATTGATTATGTGATTAGACGAATGAGTAATGATTAAGTAAATTATAGATGCTTAATGAAGCAACAGATTTATAAAACAAATTGTGATTATTGAGGACAGTGCTACTAATTTACGTTTGCGAGAAATGTGTGTAGCGACAGGTGAAACGGTTCACCAACGGACACACAAAGGAATATGAAGGGTCGTAGAGTACGAGTAAATCACACACAGGGAGAGAGACGACGATGTCGACTTCCGACGGAATACCACGCTTGAGCAGATAAGCACTGATCCGCTTGCTCAAGAGGAAAGCGTGAGGGCGTACGAGGTGGGCCACGACGGAGCTGGTCACGTACGAGTTGCGGGGCGCGCAGTGAGAACGGACTCACTCCTCAACGCCATTAGTCCCTAGATAGCATGTAGACGGAGGATGGATGGTAACGATTCCTAAAATCCCTACAAGAATTCCCGCAAGTCAAAACGGAAAGATGGTGGCAGAAGGGCCCGACGATGCGGTACCTTGTCGAGAACGGAAAGAATGGATGCAAGGACCCAACGATGCGGTACCATGCCAAGGAATGGAAACCATGGATGACTGGACCCGACGGAGTGGTGCCATGTCAGGGAATTGAAATTAAGGAACTAGGAGCCCAACGGCGCGGCACCGTGATCCTAGTGAGTTTGATTGTTAAATTTAACTACATAAAAACTTATGAGAATAACTCTAGATTATTACTTAGCAAATGCATAAAAATAATTTAGGCATTTGCACATGAATAGTTATTTTTGTTGAGCATTTAAAATAATAGAAATCATTATTTAGGAGCAAAATAGAATCCTAAGATTAGACACCTAGTCAACTAAAAGCTAGGAGTTAATTAAAATATCTGGGGGACAAACTGGAGCAAACTTAGGGGTGTTGGTGCACTTCCTAGAGAAATTGACACTTGGATGGGTGAGTGTTTTAGTTAAATAATTAATTAAAAATATTTAATTATGCATGAAGCGACATGTGTCGCATGAGATTTTCCTTTATAAGGAAGTCTTGGGGAATGGGTAAAGGGCCCATAATTTGGACGATTGTCGTAATTTTCGAATGCCTCAAAGACTTGCTGCTATCTAAGGGTTTGGCTTAGAAATCCTGGTGGGAAGGGAAGCCCAAGCTGAATTTCTGAAATACTTGTGTGAGCTCTACGACCCAAAGCTCGGGGGAGGCCATGCGACTGAAAGCATGAGCCTATGGTTGGGTGGCGGAGCTAACGGTTGCTCCGCCTATGGTTAAACGAGCTTTGCTGGAGGGATCCTACGGAAGACGAAGGCGACAATGGACCAGTCGGATCTGGTTGACAGGTTAAGGTTTTGCTTATTTTTGTTAAGTTATTCACGCTTTTTATTTTATTTTTCCAATAACTATGATGGCTAATTTGTTTGTATGAAGTTGTTAAAGTTTCAGGTTCAGTTCAAGGAGACCCTAAAGGAGGGGCCCTACAAAGTTTTACCAATGTAATAAGACCATTTGAGCATTAAAAATTAAACATAAACATTAAGACATACTACAAATTGTCTCAGCGCATTTCTATGAGATTCATCTTTTAAATAGTAGTGGGCCAAAAAATAAGTTTTAGACAAATAGGGAATAGTAAAAAAATGATTAGATTGGTAGGGTTGTCTACAACACTTCCAAAATACATGCTTTAGATCGATGATGAGATTAATCGTTTACATATTAGAGGTTTTGTTATCTAGAAAGCATTGTACATAGGACAATTAGGAAAATAAGGACTTCTCAAGAAATGACGAGATTGGTGGAATTGTCTACTACACTTTAAAACTACAAGATTTATATCATTGAGAGATTCATGTTTTAGAGGATTGTTTACAGCACTTTCAAACTAAAATATTTAGATGAGATTATATTTTTAATAAAGGAGCAATTATAGAAAGCGTTGTATCTAGGACAATTAGGGAAATAGAGACTTCTCAAGAAATGACTAGATTGGTGGAATTGTCTACAAGGGTGGAAACGTGAAGGTGGGTTACACTTTGGTGAGAATCAGCCACGGAAAAACCATAGCGGAAGTTATTCGGCCGAATAAGTTTAATTATTCGGCTGAATAATGTAATTATTCGGCCAAATAATTAAACTTATTCAGTCGAATAACTTATTATTTATTCGACCAAATAACAATTAACGGGCCACCGTTAGACCTAACGGTGGCCTCAATGTGTGTGCGAGGTTTTAGCCGGACGGAGAAAACGCACGGCGCTGTGCAATTATTCGGCCGAATAATTATTTGGCTGAATACTTATTTGGCCGAATAAGTATTTTGCATAAAAAGTTCGGCTGCGGCCATTGTTTGTCATTTTCGGCCAATTCTTTGGACCCCGTTGGTGCTGTTGGTAGTCCCGCCTCCGCGTCAACATTTTGGTCTGTCACCTGTCCATCCGTTGTTTGTTGTCGTCGATCTCCGCCACTCGATTCGTCGCTGTTGTGTGTCACTTCTCCGCCACCCTGCGCGTCAGGATTTGCTTGGCGGTTCGTCATTATTGGAGTGTTATTCCGCCAGCTTATACCTCTAATACTTGCTTGTCCGCCACCTTTCGTTTGCCCCATCCGCTTGTATGTGAGGTTCTACCTCTGTCACTGGGTTGTATTTCTGTTTGGACGTTTGGACGTTTGGACGCTCTTTGGTGGAGTCTGCGTCTGGACGTCTGCAAGTTTAGCGTGCATCTGCACTTCTGTTGGTGGAGCTTGGGCATTGGAGTGTTCTCCTGTGAACATTCACACAATAGTAAGGTGTTGTAGCTGGGGACCTATCAACCCGACGGTGTGCAGAGGTAATTCTGTTGGCATATTTAATTTGTAATTGTTTATTTTTTTCTGTAATTTTCTTATTTAATTTGTTATTGTTTTTGCAGGTTTTCTTTTGTTGGTTGTTTGGCTCGTTTAGTTTCGGCTGTTTAAAATTCCTCTTGGGGCTCTCTTCGGCCAGATCTAATTTCGCCCGGTTTCGATTCGGCTACGTCTAAAGAGGTAAGTGGATTTTTTTTTTAATTCAATAGTTAATTATTGGTTGAAAAGTTTTGAGGTTGTCCCTGTAAATGAACTCT
This sequence comes from Larix kaempferi, assembly GCA_027924585.1. NCBI lineage: Eukaryota > Viridiplantae > Streptophyta > Pinopsida > Pinales > Pinaceae > Larix > Larix kaempferi. The sequence goes on from BSBM01000829.1 coordinate 1,440,721, forward strand.
GCCCAATTGGGCAGAGTTCATGAACTCTGTCCAAAATTGGGCAGAGTTCATGTACTCTGTCCAATTGGGCAGAGTTCATGGACTCTGTCCAATTGGGAAGAGTTCATGGGCTCTGGTCAAATCGTAGTCAAATCGTATGTTGAAAATTGTTTAAATTTAAATATAAAAAAGGAATATATTGATTGTTTAGTTAGTTACTTTTGTTAAATTGTTGATTTTGCTTATGTGTTTAGAAATGAAAATAAAAGTAGGACTGTAATTGTATTTGCAAATGATATATCCCACTTATATATAGGCTTGTTTTATTTGCTGAACTCTGTCAACATGGACATGGACTGAGTTCATGAACTCTGTCAACATGGACATGGACTGAGTTCATGAACTCTGTCTACATTGACAGAGTGCAGAGATCAATATATTAGTTTTATTACAAACTGTGTTGATGGATAGCTATAGATACAATGAAAATTTAGACGATTAAACTCAACTTTTGATACAACAAAACTTTAAAATTGACATTAGGTACAACGAAACTATAGACATGAATAGACTTTAATTTAGATGTACTATGAAATAACAAAAACATTTAGAAGATTGGTATAGTAATCTTCATACATTCGAACAATAATAGTCATAGTCATTTTAAAAACTATTAGATGATATTATGCCACAATGGTCTTGAGTTTTATCCTTGTAAAGGTGGCGATTCTTGGTATTATGTTTTTCTTTGGTTGCAACATGGCAAACTTGGAGAACATAATACCAAGAATCGTTACCGTTATCAGGTTGAAATTGAAGACCATTGTGGAACATGGCAAATTAACATGTCATTTAACTCAAAACATAATACCATGAATGGTTGATTTTTTGTTATTCTATGGAATAATGAAAATATTTGTAGATATAATTTATGTTTAAAGTATTAAAATATCTTGATTAAATTATTAATTTAAGAAACTGAAGACCATTATCGAACATGGCAAATTTCAAAAACATGTCAAACTTGAAACATAATACCATGAATTGTCAATTTTGTTTTATTTTATAGAATAATGAAAATATTTGAAGATATCATTTATGTTTAAGGTATTAAAATATCAAGTTATTAATTTAAGATTTAGATTAAAAGTTAAAACACGTTCATGAACTCATTCTTTGACATAAAGAAATGAACCCTTCACTTAGTATTTAACTATATTGGTTCCATTCATTTTAAACATCAAAAACACTTAGAACATTGGTATATTAATTCTTCGCACATCTAACAATATTAGCTATACTATTTTTAAGAACTATTTGATGATATTAGGTAAATCTAGGTCCTTATTAAATAACTTAGTCTCTTTAGCAGCTAGGTTTTAGAATTTGTAGAATTAACATGTAGGATTTGAATATGTAATTAGTTGATATTTGTGCAAGTGTAGACATTATATATCAAATGGAAAGAGATGATTCTTTGAGGCAAAAGCGTAGGAGGTCTTCACAAACTTATGGGGTTGGTGTTACAAGTGATAATCGGAGGTTGTCAACCTCCCCTCGGGATTCTAGTTTATTGTATAGTTCACATCGACGAAGTGAAAGGGGTACAAATGATTCCCCTATATCTTCTGTGGGAGAACATCGATCTTGACCCTCTATTGGTATATGAATATCAATCTTTAAACATGTATATGCAAATTGTTTTTTTGTGTACGCAAAAATTATATTTGTGTTTAAACAAAACTTTGTTTTTATTTGAAGCAGAGCATGGTTCAGAAGATGCTTGTAATTCTATAGGGAGGGAGACAGAGCAAGCAAGGGAGACGGATGAGGGTGCAGAGCAAGGTTCTCAAGAGGCTCATCATTATACACAAGGTGATGATGGTCGAGCTAGGACGCAATATGTTGAATTAACTGAGGGTTGTACACCCATTACAACATATCCATCTAATATACCTCGGGAGCTTCCATGGGAAAGTGGTGATCATCAAATGACTCTTGAAAGATGTAGATCCCACTATGACAAGTTGGGAAATGATTTGTCTACTATGGATTTCCCTCCAGAGAGTAAACAAAGTTTGGAGATTGTTTTGGGATCATTGCAAAACTTCATTCAGGCATATGAGAATCTCAGACCAACTACAGATGGTTTTGTTGATTTGATGCGAAGATGAATGGAACAAGTGATGGGTCCAGATAAGTGGGATGTTGTGAAGGAGAGAGTGACGAAAGAACAGGCCAAATCAATGTTTAACTTTAAAAAAGGTCTAAAGCGAGAAATGTTGAAAGTGCAATATTTCAAGCATCCTGATCTTGCACATCTACTCTATGATCGGTTTCATGCAGTTTATGGTCGGTTTCCATGGAATGATGAGGTTTCTTAATATTTTGCTAGATTTTTTTATGCTGAGTTTTTATTAAATATGAAGCCAGACTATACCAATGTTCATTCAAAATTTTATAGAGTTGGAAAGGGTCGAATATATAATCGAGAAGGTGCTCTTAGAGATCCTACAACTCTTCGACTTCCACCCCAGATATCTCGCCCACCTAGGTTGGTGGCATTAAAATCAGAGATAGAACCCACATCTCAATTTGGGACAGTTGCAAGGAATTTTGTTGGCGATGGTTTATCGTCAGCATTAGTTAGAGTAGATGTGGGATTGGTTCGAGAAATGGCTCATTCTGTTATTCGTCAAAAGTTTGTTTACAAAACTAATGATCAGATAGATGGAATGAGCATTGAAGATCTCAGGGCATATGCCAAGGTTTGTCGCGACTTAGCGGCAAATGTTATATCCAATGACACATCGAGTTTGGGAGAGGTTTGTTGATTATGATATGACTTGATTTTAATTAAATATTTTATTCATTTTTAATTGAATTTTTTTGTTACATTATATGAATGATAAATTATGTTTTTTGATATAAAGTAATAGGTACATTATGTAAATGTTTAAATTGGTTGCAGTTTTCAAAAATGATGAATGAACATTCTTTCCATGTTTCAATTAGCGAAAATCTAGAGAATATTCGATAAGTACATATTTATTATTTATATATTTGTAATTATGTTTGAACTTATATATATATATATATATATATATATATATATATATATTAATTTTAATTTTTAACTATGCATCTTGTTGTTAATTTGACTTATCCATGTAGGTTTCTTTAGATACGAACTTTATAAATGATTTACCATCTATTGTGAGCTAATGTTTTTTTAATTTTTTTGTTTTAGTTTTAAGTTAATTGGCACAGTAATTTTTTTTTATTTGCATTATGTTTTATTTATTAATACAATTTAAATTTTAGGGGGGAGATATAGGTTCTCTGCTTCATGCAACAGATATTGGCAAGGAGGTAATTTTGTTCACTGCTTTAATATTGTTCTCTCCTTTAATATTTTAATTTTTATGGATTTAGTTAAAATTTGTTCAAGTAATTTATGAGATTCATAATTTGATTTTATACATGTTGCAGCTTGGGTCTCTTAAGTCTTTTGGAGGCAAAGGAAAAACTCCTTTGGAGGATTGTGGTGGACAAGTATTTGGAGAATTTGATGTAATATTGTTAATAATTGAAATGTTTTTTTATATATAAGTTTTTAAATATTTTAATTTTCTGAATATAGTTTTTAAATAATTTAAATGATATTCATAATCTGTTTTTATACATATTGCAGGGTGGGTTGAGTCCAAGGGGAGGCCCTAGTGGAGGATAGCATGGTGGACATTTTCTTTTTATATAGCATAGACATTTTTTTTTTTTTGATATGCATAGATTGCAAAGATTTGTTTTGGACATGTCAAGGAAATTTATTTTTGGAATAGATACATATATATACATTGAACTTGCATGTTCATGAGCATTTTTTTGAGGATTATATACATGTTCTTTGAACTTACATATTTTGTGAAACTTGGTTTAAATGATTTAAGTTTATTTTTGTTTATTTAGCATATTTTGTGTAATTTAAAGGTTTAGAATATGTACTTGCATGTTTAAATGAATGAATGAATATGTAAGAATGAATGTTAAGATCAAGAATGTTAAGAACATGATATTCTTGAATATTATGAAGTTTATGAATGTTAAAGAAAGTTTAAAAATAGAAGAACATAGGTTTAAAGTTCATGAATGAGGAAGTTTTGATTGAAACATGAATGAATGTTAAGATTGAATATATTAAGAACATGAATGTTATCTTTGAATGTTAGGAAGTTTAAAAATGTTAGAAGTTTTAATAGAAATATGGATGAACTAAGAAGTTTAGGACTGTTATGAAGCTTAGGAATGTTCTAGGAAGATTATGAATGTTATCTAAGTTTTGATGGAAATATGGATGAACTAGGAAGTTTAAAAATGAATATTAAGAACATAACTGTTATCTTTGAATGTTAGGAAGTTTAAGAATGTTAGAAGTTTTGATAGAAATATATGGATGAACTAGGAAGCTTAAAAGTGAACACATGTTGAGTTCAAATTTTATGAATGTTAGGAAGTTTATGAATGTTTGCAATTTTGATGGAAATATGGATGAACTATGAAGTTTAAAAATGAATGTTAAGAACATGAATGTTATCTTTGAATGTTAGGAAGTTTAAGAATGTTAGAAGTTTTGATAGAAATATGGATGAACTAGGAAGCTTAAGAGTGTTATGAAGCTTAGGAATGTTAGGAATATTATCTATGTTTTGATGGAAATATGGATGAACTAGGAAGTTTAAAATGAATGTTAAGAACATGAATGTTATCTTTGAATGTTTGGAAGTTTAGGAATGTTAAAAGTTTTGATAGAAATATGGATGAACTAGAAAGCTTAAAAGGGAACACATGTTAAGTTCAAATTTTATGAATGTTAGGAAGTTTAGGAATGTTAGAAGTTTTGATGGAAATATGGATGAACTAAGAAGTCTAAAAATGAATGTTAAGAACATAAAAGTTATCTTTGAATGTTAGGAAGCTTATGAATGTTAGAAGTTTTGATAGAAATATGGATGAACAATGAAGTTTAAAAATGAACACATGTTAAGTTCAAATTTTAAGAATTTGTTAGGAAGTTTTGATTGAACTCTGAATGTTAGGTTTAAATTTTGATAAGAATGTTAAGAATGAATGTGATGGTAAGAATGGATGTTAAGGAATTTATGATAACCTCTGCAATCAATAAATGAATGTTAAGAAGTTTTGATAGAAATATAAATATTAGGAAGTTAAAAATGAATGCTACTTGAGATCAAAGTTCTAAAATTTGTTAGGAAGTTTTGATTGAAATATGAATGTTAGGAAGTTGAAAAATGAATATTATCTATTCAAATTTTGATATGAATTTTTAATTAATAATTCTTATTTTCAATGTCCAAGTACATTTGATGCGGCTGAAATCATGGCAAATGGGGATAACAATTTTTTGTTTTTTAATCATAAGCGAAGATTACATGATTGTGAAGCTTGTGCTAAATTAGAGCAATGATTTTAAACAACAATTTGATGAATTTTCATCGATTTGTTGTAAATAATCATTTATCTAATTTAGCATAAGCTTCACAATCCTGGAATCTTTTCTTATGATTAAAAATCAAATGATCATTGTCTCTATTTGCCATGATTTCAGTTATGTAAACTTACACAAGCGATATTTTAAATTAAAGATTCGGGGCGGAGAGTGGCGATAGCCACAGATTCGTTATCTCATCCCTTAAGTGGTCTAATAGACATATGGGGACCCGAATAAAGTATTTCAGACAGAATTAAGACAAAAATTTTACACCTTGAGGTTTTCATAATTACCAAATAATTTTTTAATACAAATTTCAGCATACTAGAATACGATCATTTAAACTCTTATACTCCAGTTTCTTTCAAGATCATATAGACATAGAAAGAAAAAAAATATATTGTACACAACATTTGACAATGACATCGACAAAATCATTGATCTATTAATTTTAAATATATAGTTTTAAAAACATCGCAATGGAATGTCGTCTTCAATTATCCGTTCATGGTCATATTTGGACAGTTTTCATTTTTTATTTTTTTATTTTTTTTTCGATGGAACTTGAACCAATTTTATTCGAGATACACATACTAAATGGCTATATTGACAACATATAACATTAGGTTCATAATCCTAAAAGTAGACATAATTTTGAGTCATATGGGTTTGCTGAAAAAATAGTCCTTTAAAATGATGGATCCTCTCTCGTATGTATATCCGTTGTCATTGTAGTCTTCCAATAACTTCATTTTTCCTTCAGTGCATCGCATCAATTAATACTTCACATTTTCATTGTTGTCTACAGGTGCAATCACAGCAAAAACATCTCTTGTGCAAATTACAATTGATGTCAGGATTTTTAATTCAATTAAATTGACTAATATACATGTGTATAAGGTAAAGGACAAGAATGAACAATCGACAAAACAGTGGTATTTGATCATTACCTTCTCTAACGAGATTTGAAATTTTATCGCCATCAGATGATATTGCTATATCTTCTGATTCTAATTCTCCTATGCTTGCTAGTGGCATTTTTCCTTTAGGATTAATCTCTGTGTGTTTCCAATGTTTTACGTAGTTGTTCGTTGTGTTTTCACAAACTTCTGTAGATTCAATATTTTCAGTGCAAATATGACAAAAGCATGATTGCTTTCTACTGTCAAATGCATAAATGTTTTGGAAGGCTTTTGTTTGAATAGAGTGAAAATCTCTAGTCCCTTGTATGGTGCTAGCGTCGTATGGTATTGATCTATTTATATCTTGGATCCCAACATGCCAAAAAAACCTAGTACACAAATGACAAATTTTGATATTCGGTACATACTTTTTTTTAAATTCACAATAAAATATAAATTAAAACATTTGTGTGTACATACCTATGCACATTTTTTTATTGTTGATTATAATCATGGTTTAGATGTGATTTACACCATTGGACAACTTCTGCAGCTGAATGGAATCGTGCAGAACTATGGTTCATTTGCCATCTTCGAAGTGCTCTTTTTATGCATGCTCCTGCACCATCATGTTCACATTTTCCATGACTAGTTTCAAAGAAATTCCAGTGATGTTTAATGTTCAATGCTTTATGAAGTCGACATAAGCAATAAAATGATCGCGAAGATTTAAATTGTCTGGCACATCCATCCGACCATATCCAATACTCATTGAATTTAGTGTTACGTTCCTTTAGTGAATTGTAGAAAATACTTTCAATACAATGCTGAACAAAATGTGTATCGTGTGTATGATCGTCGCTGATATAAAAGTGATATTCTTTAATCACATCTCAATTGTCACACGTGCTTTCAATGCCATCAACATCCTGTTGAGAATGTCTATATAAAACATGGACAAATATGGAAACTTGGTCAAAATGATAGTATTCACTCCGTATCTCTTTTTGTGCAGCAAATGTATAATTTTCTGCAAAATCAACCACTGACAAAATTGTTCCTGGTGGAAATTTTTCACGAGACTGTTTGAATTGAAGGTCTTTCCATTGTGCTCTATGTGAATGCTTGGTGTATTTATAAATTTCACTTTCGAATTTCTTGAGAAAATCTGCCACACCTATTTTATCTTCTCGCAAATCAATCCTTTTGGAATGTACATCACTAGTACTTGTAATGTATTCATATTTTTTCCAATCAACGGTGGCATTTGACAGTGAGTGATCAGTATTGATAGGATATTTATTGTGGAATAAAACCAAATTTCCACAACGATTACAATGTTTTCCATTGACACATTTCTTATTATAAAATACTTCATCGTGATTTCTCTCACATAGAGTTTGAGATATGAATTCACGTATTGTGGGCGGAGGTGGTGAATTTGTCCAAAACATTTTACCAAATTCAAGAAATGTGTCGTAATATAATTGGAATTGTACATGATAACGGAAACATGTGTCACGGATAGTAATAGGTCTAACATACCATGGTTTTAGTTGCACAAATGTAGTGATTGACACATTAATTTCATGATGATCTTCTTTGAATTTATTGAACAATTGTACTTGTGTCATATCCATTATATGTTTTGGACTGCTTACATATACTCCTCGTGATACTCTTTGTCGTATTACATCTCTTGAATTTGGTGAAACTCGAGCATGTGTCAACCAGTATTTCCGTACAATATCTTTAACACCTGCTGCCATTCTATCTTTGTAAGGCTATCTACAAATAATTGCCCAGCAAGCAAGTTCATCATTTTCATCTATTTGCATTTTGAATTTGCTATGTCTGTATAATGTCTTTCTTGAGGTTCCAACTGCTTTTGCTAGCTGTGTTGTCAAACGTTTTTGTTTAGTACTAGTCGAAATAATTGTTGTATGAATTGCTCTTCGTGCAGCACTGATGTCTTTCTTCCTAGATTTTCCAAATTTTTTTATTGCATCACCTATATTTTCTATCACATTATGTTTTAATTTCGACTATTTGGTTGCCTTGTGAATACCCAATAATGATGTAGCATATTCTAACTTCTTGGTCACTAATAAACATCTCAAAATTTGTGCTTGTCCTGTTGCTGAATAATTCTTCAGAACATCATCATAATTTTTTTGAGCCCGATATCGTACAGCGTGTATGGATATTTTTTTTCCATATTTGTTGCAATCAACGTTTTCTAACGTTTCATCATCAATGGTGAAAGTACCTATACATCAAGTTAAATTTAATTTAAAACATGTATCCAAAAATACAATTTATTATAAAAAATGGATTTGGAAAATACATGATATATACATACCTGGTCCAATTTTTGGTTCTTGAACTTGATCTTTAATATTGACTTCATCAACATTAGTATGTAAATCACTATTTACATCTTCAACAATGGTTTCTTCAACTTCAATTTGTTCATCTTGTACTCTATTTTCAATTTCCATTTCATCAACATTATCATGTAAAACTGTATTTGTATCTTCAATAATCGTTGTTTGCATTTCTGCAAGGCTTGCTTTGTTGGCATGATATTTGAGTTTTTTCTTTTCTCTATTATCATCATCATCAGCACGTTTACGATCATATTTTCTTTGACGGTTTCTCTTACTGCCCATGATGGTTTAATCTATAAATGATAAATTAAAGAATCATCATTTTATTGTAAAAAAATAAAATGAATATTTATAAATAGTTACGAAATTTATAAACACATGAACTGAAATTTACTTCACCTTATCAAAATCTTTTAAGAATCTTTTGAAGAAAAAGTCTTTAGAAACAAGTTTCCTTTGAAAAGAACCTTCTTTGAATGAAATAAGAACTCTTTGACAATAAATCACCTTTGAAAAAACCCATTGGAAAAGAATAAGAACACTTTCTAAATAAATCTTCTTTGTAAACCCACTCGGGAAAAAAAAAAAAACTTCTTTGAAAAAATACCTGGGAAAAAAATTTCTTTGTAAAAACCCTTGCAACGAAATAACTTTTTTGCAAAAATAACTTGGGATACTTTGAAAAAATCCCTTTTCAAATAAATAAGAAGGAAAAATACATCTCCTTTGTAAAAATAACTTGAAATAAATTCTTATTTACAAAAATGCATTGGAATAAAAACTTTGTAAATGCACACTTTGGAAAGAAACATTTGCTAAAAAAACCCATTGGAAAAGAATAAGAACACTTTCTAAATAAATCTTCTTTGTAAATTCACTGGAAAAAAATAAAAAATTTATTTGAAAAAATACCCGGGAAAAATATTTCTTTGTAAAAACCCTTGCAACGAAATAACTTTTTTGCAAAAATAACTTGGGAGACTTTGAAAAAACTCATTTTCAAAGAAATAAGAAGGAAAGAAACGTTCTTTGAAAAAATAACTTGGAATAAAAACTCTTTAAAATCGTCATTATGGAAAAAAAAAAATTTATTGCAAAGAAATAAAAAGTGCAAAAGCTTGGAATAAAAACTTATTTTGCAAAAATGCCTTAGAAAAACAATCTTTCAATGTATTCCTTAGAAAGAAGTAACAAAAAAAATACTTCATAAAAAAAACTTTCTTTACAAAAAAAGCTCCTTAGAAAATTCTTGGAAAAAAAACCCATTGCAAAGAAATAAAAAGTGCAAAAAGCTTGAAAAAATACTTCATAAAAAAACTCTATTTGCAAAAAAAACTCCTTAAAAAATCCTTGGAAAAAAAACCATTGCAAAGAAATAAGAAGTGCAAAAAGCTTGGAATAAAAACCCATTTTGCAAAAAAGTTCTTTCAATGTATTCCTTAGAAAGAAGTAAGAAAAAAAAATACATTGTAAAAAAAACTCCCTTTGCAAAAAAAACTCCTTAGAAAATCTCTTCAAAAATATTCTGACCAGAAAGTATGCGAAATTAAAATGTGTGAAGTTAATTGAAGTATTTAGTTTTATTTATATAAGTTTAGAAAAGAAGCTCCTTAGAAAATCTCTTCAAAAATATTCTGACCAGAAAGTATGCGTAATTAAAATGTACGAAGTTAATTGAAGTATTTAGTTTTATTTATATAAGTTTAGAATATATATATATATATATATCTATATATCTATCCATATATATATATATATATATATATTTTCGGTCGACGATTTTTTTTTTACATTTAGTTATTCGGCCGAATAACCTTTGATTAAATTGACGTCGCTGTTACGAAAAACAGTTATTCGAGCGAATAACCTCTGAAACCTGAAAATCTGATTGTCTCTCACAGTTTTCAGGTTTCTCCATTTTCGGAAGGTAAAAATGATCTCTTACACTATAAAGCGACTGCCGGACTTGATACCATTGGTTTCGTTATTGAATCTACTTTCCGAATATATAGATTTCCTTATGTATAGGTAACATCTGATATTTGTAATTGTTTGTTTTCTTAACAGGTGTTGAGTTTAGTTTCGTCTCTTTCAAAATGCGGTGAAATGAAAAATCCATAAGTTTAAAAATACACCACGAAGAAATTGAGAAAATTATGGTGCAGTTAATTGGCGTGTCTACTTCAAAAGGGTATTCATAGAATTTTTAGTTTTATATTCAGTTGAGATAAAAGTTTTGCGATAAAAAATATGTTGAAAATCGACAAGGTTTCCCCATTGATCGAATTCAAATAAATATAATAATTAGTATATAGATCCATTTGCTACAAACTTATAGTCATGCAGTAGTATATTGTGTGTAAATTGTCGTAGCATATTTTTTTTGTTGCAAAAAACAAGTTTAACAATGATTTTACGTGTGCGACAAAATATGACTATTTTGTAGTCCTTTCATTTTATAAGAACACACTGTCAAACATTTGTCGAATCGACATATCAAATCTCAATATAAAAAATTGAAAAAAATATAGATAGCAAGCTAACATAATTCTCTAAAAGTTTGCTTTTTAGTGAAAAGTGAAATTCCAAACAAAAATATTACTTTTATTCGCCCAAAGATGGAAAACATGAAAAATTCAGAATTATTTTCTCACGGAACCCCCCAAAATAGACACCCATCTTCATGGATTCACCCACAACACTTACAAACTACAAGCTTTAGATCATTGATGAGATTCATATTTTACATGATAGAGGATTGTCTATAACACCTCCAAACTACAAGCTTTAGATGAGATTCATATTTTTAATAAAGGGACAATGCTAGAAATCATTGTATCTAGCAAAATTAGGGAAATAGAGACTTTTCAAGAAATTACTAGATTGGTGGAATTGTCTACAACACTTTCAAACTACAAGATTTAGATGGGATTCATATTTTTAATAAAGGACCAATGCTAGAAAGCATTGTATTCGAGACAATTATAGAAATATGGACTTTTCAAGAAATGACTAGATTGGTGGAATTGTCTACAACACTTCCAAACTACAAGCTTTAGATCATTGATGAGATTCATCTTTTACATAATAGAAGATTGTCTACAACAATGCTACGAAGCATTGTATCCATGACAATCCATAAGTTCTTAAGATTCACTCCTAACAAAATTGAACTATATTATTACTATATAAGATTGACTAGCATTATAAAACATAATCATAAAACATACATTCATAGACATCATGCAAAATTATAATAGGAAAATCATACAAAATTATTTTATATTTAATCCAAAAAATAAAACTCTCATCCAAAAACAACTACAATATTTACTCAATACATGTATGTAATACACTAGTTCAAATGACAAATTTAAGATGCTAATCCAAACATAATTGAGGAGACATAAAAACTCTATCTAATAGGATGAATAGTATCCTCCCTTGTATGCTGACCTCCCTCCTCTCCTCGATTGACCTGTAACACAGGTCCATAGCATATGTAAATGCAAATATGAAAATAAAAATGATTAAACAATTTTAAACTAAATTCAAAAACTAAAATAAACTTATAAAAATAAAAGAATAATAATTTGTAAGCCATTAACTCCCCACCCATTATGTTACTAGCTCGCATATCCTGAAATTTAATTTTTTAATTAAATCAAACATTCCATGTGTAAAATAAACTAAAATTAAGTAACACTTCAAATCATAACTAAAAATTCAAAAGCATGCTTGCATTTACCTGTGACATCCAATGTCACTAGATGGAATATCTTCAAAAAAGGAACCTAATGGAACATGTGAACGCAACCATTTTCAATTTCAGAATATGTGTTCACATTAACAAGGAGATACATAAATTAGTTCAAATGAACATTAAACAAAATCAAGCAATACATTTAAAACATAAATATGGATATTTAAGCAAATGTACCTCTCTATGTCCTTGTTCTAAATTTTCACTAGAGGAGACCCTAAAATCATGTTCGTTCACCATTCTAGAAAAATGCAATCAATGAATATTTATTTAACATTCACTGTTATATCTATAAACTTACAAATCCATATATCTAACAACCAAAAGTTATCATAATGAATGAAACAATTATCGATTAACTATAAACACAAACCTCTCCTCCGCTTTCTCTCTCATGAGATAGGAGTTCAAACCACCCATCGCAATATATCTTGGCAAAATCCCTAACATCTTCAAGGCTCATAGACTCTACCTCATCATTTGCTTTATAAACAAAAATTTCACGAGAACTAACTCATGCCCTCTATCAACTCAGGCCAACATCAATTCCTACAAATGTCGATGTTAAACGAACTGCCGTGGTATCCCCGCATCCCTACCAAATTGAGATGTAGCCTCCATATTTGATCTTAAATTGAAAACCCTTGGAGGGAGAGATATAAAAGGAGGTGAATGTTGAGGCAATGTTAAATCTCAAAAGAAACCTCTTCAATTATACTTTCAACCTCTTCCAACCCCATAAAATTTGGATGGAATGTCAGTATAATCTAGCTTCATGTTTCCAAAAATATTTGCATAAACAAATCTAGAAAAATATGATAGGAACCTCATCATTCCATGGAAATCTACCTAAAACAAATAAGCCATTAAGAGCATGAAACCATAAATAATAATAGAAAATAATAAATTGATGAATATATGAATGATGTCTTAAAATTACATTTGAGAGCCAATAAATATTTCTATATGTGTCGTTTCATAGTGAACGGACATGATAATTACTAATTTAACAATTATTATTTATTTATTATTGATTGTTAATTATTTATGTACATAACATTGTCGTTGTCATTAAGAAATGATTTTTCCTCAAAGAAAAGAAAAAGAGAGATATTGCTGACAAAATTGTTATATTTCCCATGATTCATCCTCTTCGGGAATATTTTTCCACTTAATAAGACATTCCTTTATTATTCGAGAAGAAATATTTTTTTCTCTAATATCAATGATCACTTCTGGTTCAAAAATGGCCCTTCCTTCATCATCCAACATAAGAAGTATCATATATTCTAATTGATGTCATTCCAACACCTTCTTGAGGCAAGACACATGGAAAACATTGTGGATACGAATCTTATCTAGTAAGTCTAATCCACATGCTACTTGATTTATCTTAGTATTAATCTAGTATGGTCCGTAGAATTTTGGGGCCAACTTGTTTTCCCTCATTTGAGAGATAATTGTTTGTAAGGTTGGATCATTATGAATATACCCAGTCGCCAACTTCAAATTCTCTTTTTTGTCTATGTTAATCCGTTTGTTTCCTCATACAGTTATGTGCGGTTGTTAATTTATCTTTGAGTATTTCGATTGTCTTATGAGTTCTCTCTAACTAATTTCTTACTTATGGGACATTAGCATCATTCAAAATGAACTCTTTCCATTTGGGAGGTTCATACCCATATAAGGATTGAAAATCAGTCATTTGTTTAGAGGTGTGGTATGTAGAATTGTACCACCATTCTACCAGATGTAACCATTGAGACTAGTTATTCTCCTTATCAGTTATGAAACAACGTAGATAGGATTCCAAACATTTGTTTACAACCTCTTACTAGCCATGTGTTTGGAGATGATATGATGAGCTCATGTTAAGTGATGTCCCAATTTGTTTGAAAAATTCCTTCCATAATTTTCCACTAAATTTTACGTCCCTATCACTGACAATGACCCTTGGAAACCAGTGTAACTTGTGTATATTTTTGCAAAATACTTTCACAATTTGTTTTGTTGAGTCTATCTTATTCACTCGAATGAAGTGCACGAACTTGGTTAATCAATCAACCACTACAAAAAATGTGCCCTTCCCTTCTGACATGGGTAACCCATAAATTAAATCCATGGATATTTCTTCCCACTTTTGGTTTGGAATGTGTAAACGATGAAGTAACCTTGGGGTCAAAACATTTTCACTTTTTTTCCTCTATCATTTGTCACATTCCACCATGTACTTTTGGATACCTTTATGCATCCCCTTCCAAAAGAAGGACCTCCGTGCATTATAGTAAGATTTGAAAAATCCTACATGTCTAACCTTTGGTGAGTCATGGGACTCCTTCATAACCTTGGATTTGAATTTAGAAGTTGGATTTAAATAAATTCTTCCTTTATACCAAAGGATATCGTTCTTCCATTCAAATTTGAAATCTTGATTAGGATTGTACATTATTGCACATCTTTATGGGTCCTTGGCACACTCACCTCAGATTTCATCCAACCATTTAGGAATCACAATTGAAATTGAATATGAGGTCATCTCTTTGTCTTTCCTTGAAAGCGCATCTGCTACTACATTGTCCTCCCCCCTTTTATGTAGTATTTCATGTTGAAGGAGGTTATCTTTTCTATCCATTTATATTGTTATGTCGACAATGTATTTTGTTGAAGTAGATTTGAAGACTATTATGATTTGTGTGTATCATAATTTTTCTTCCTAATAGGTATTGTTTCCATTTTGCTAAGGCATGCATAATGACCAACATTTCCTTATCGTATGTAGACTTCAATTTTTCTCATTTATTGATTTTCCTAATTTCGAATGCTATCGGGTGATCATGTTGCATTAATATTGCCCCTAACCCATAACATAAAGCATCGCATTCTATTACAAAAGGTTTGTAGAAATCTGGTGTTTCCAATACAAGTGTCGTGGACATGATTTGTTTCAATGCTTCGAAACACTTCCTTGCTTCTTCATTTCACTGAAATGCACTCTTTTTTAAAAGATTCGATAAAGGAGCGGTTATGTGAGCATAATTATAAACGATAATTTGGTAATATGCAGTCAAACCAAGGAATCCCCTTAATTTGGATATGTTATTTGGTTTGGGACACTTTGATATCACCTTGATTTTTTCTGGATCCACCCACATCCACCTCGACCCCTTCCTTGGATATCACATGGCCGAGATAATTCACTTCCTCTTTACCAAACGTGCATTTGGATATCTTTGCATAGACTTGATTTTCCTTCAAAATATATAGTAATTGTTCCAAATGTGTAAGATGTTCCTTCCAAGTCTTACTATATATGAGAATTTCATCGAAAAAAAACAATACAAACTTCCTTAGATAGGACTAAAATAAATTATTTATGGTTTCTCAAAAGGTGGCAGGGACATTAGTTAGCCCAAAAGGCATTACCTTGAATTGTGTTTACTTGCAAATGCACTAAAATAATCCATAAACCATTAGAATAATCCAACAAAAACAAGAACAATCTTACTGCATTTTAATAGACAAAAGGAGGAAATCAGTTCCATGCATTCATCCACATATTTTGACACAATCTCTATTGCAAGCTTCCACATAGAAAATTTCCTTGTTCATTATCATAAATAGTTCTTACATATGAGTTCGACATAATCTTCTCTGAAGAAAAATCCCCTTTTGATTTCCCTCATTTCCTCTATTTATTCTTTCTACTCCACCCCCTAGGTGACTTTTTAGTTCACCTTCATTTAGTTACATCTCTTTGTCTTTTAGAACCTTTGTCATATTTTAGTTACAACTTAAATAAAGGGGATAGAAATACAAAAGAAAATAAAATTATTGCATCATGAAAGTGGGGTTCCCTCTTGAGTTTGTATAAATTCATTCCAAAGGCCACTTTCATAAGATATAACATTTAACTTCTATGGCTCCAACAACCGTAAATCTACTTCATGAAAAGTTAAGTCTTTGACCATTACATTAAGGGCGTTGGTCATTGTGTTATGCCCATTAGCCAAGTACTGTGTTTTCAACGTTGCTTGCCCAATACGTTCATGCAGGTCCTCTGGAGTAATATTTTCTAGATTACAAATAGCAACTATATCTTCATCCTTAATGGTTCTCAATTCAACCAATATCTGCTCTTTAGGCACGAGGTTTTCAAATGGGCCAAGAGAAGGGAAATGGAACTTTTCAAAAACTTTGGCTATATTCTGATGAATCCCTTCACATCTCGAAATAGAGGCTGCTACCTCACTTTGCAATTTCCTCTCAGCCTTTTGGAAACTATCCAGAGTTGCAAAATCCAATCTTAATTTATCTGTAGATCTCTTAGGAAGATGGGGAGGGATTTCCTTTGCTTTCTTTCTCCAGGAAGTCAACTTCTTCATTTTGTCATTAATATCTCCTAATTTATGTCGAGTGTCCTTTAAGGGTCAGACAGAAATACCCTAATTCAGTAACTACTGCAAGAGCATCTTCAAACAGGAAATATGGCTCCTTTTCATATATCAATTTGTACAAGGAAACCACGAACTCTTCGTAGATCTACTTGTAATAGCTTGCATGCTTTTGGGCCCACAAAATTTGATAGGCTGCATAAATAGGAGATTCATTAGGATTCCATTTACATCTGATATCGGAAAAGGGATGTAGAGTCATGATACAATCCACCAAATAAGAAGACATGTGAAATTCTACCTTCTTTACTTTGAGTCCTTGTTGAGCATCTTTGATTGCTTGGACCATATTCTCAGATATAATGTTTTCCCAACTAAAAATAGTGCCATGCATGGTAATATGATAAAGCAAAAGCACCCAAATGAGCTTGTAATGAGTTGAGTTGGGCATCCCATAAAGCCTACATCTAAGGGTAGCAACAATTCTAAAAGGAGTCTTTAAAAATTTAGTTTCATACTCCCCATTGTCCTTTTGGCGTAGTTGTTTTCCTGGTAGCAGCATCTTCTTAAAACAATCAACATAATCAAGTTTCAGGTTTGTGAGCCATTATTTTGTTAGAAATGCTCTCAGAGCTAGAATTCTATAAGCCTTCCTGATTTGCACAGTCTAAAATGAAGCAAAACCTTTCCCCGTATCACTTGTAATGATAGGAGATTTAGTATTGATATGGGGAAGGACCCATCCTATAACTTCAACATGAGGAAACAATTCAGAACTAGCTGCAGCCTTTTGAATGCCTGACTTTTTGATGTTTTGATATATCAAGTCTTATTCGATGGTGGCTTCAGGGACATTCTGATCTCTTATAAAATGGTAAATATTACCCCATTTCAATTAAAGAGATATGCCCGTGATATATTGTGTATCGTCGAGCCAAGTCTCCAAAGATGCTTCTTGAATAGGTTCATCATCAGATTCTAACTCCAATACGGTTTTATAGGAGCGCTTAGAACCCCTTTCAACATTTTTGAATCCTGTATCACAATGGAAACATCATTATCTTGGGTAAATTCCATTAAAACCAAGAAGTGAGATGCAATTTTAGAAAAGCAAGCAACAACTACAAAGATTTACAATAAATAAACAAATTGTTTTCATATGAATAAACGAATTGTTCATCAACTAAATCTAGAAACTTCCTAGTTTAATAATTAGGGTCTCCATCGACACATTTGCTAGCTCGCAACAGGGAAAATGCAGCAGCTCGTGTCATTCGAGACAGTGTTGGAGAAATTCGACGCACTCTTGGAGCTAGGGTTTAAGGTAGGGTTCAAACAGGAGCAAGAGAAAACTTCAAAGGACTTCTTGTTTAGGAAAAAGAGGCACAAGTTGAGCTCTAGGGCATAATACATTCAATACAAGTGAAGTGGATCAAAACCCTTGGGCCCAAAGAAAATAAAATCCAACTAATGGAATCAAATAAAAAGAAGGGAAATGGTTAAGCATGAGACAAACAAGACCAAACATGGGCCATTTTCCTCCAACCATAAATTACCAAGTGGAGATTAACCGATTTAAGACCAACGAGCCAGGGAAAAAATGTACTTACCTGGACAATGGATGACAGGTGTGCTAGACTACGTGGCAGCAAATGCCAAGCTTACCAAGCGAGGAGTCTTCTCCAAGTGGCAGGGGCTCGAAAGGGTTCACAAGATGGCAATGAGGAGAGAAAAACGACGTTTCTTGTATTAAAAAATGGTCCTTTAAAACCATAAATCCCCAAACGGGCCTTAAAAAGTGGCATCGGTGTGTTTTTGTAACTTCCATGAGTATATTCGGTGTAAAAAAGTGAGTTTCCCCAACACGTATTTGAGCAAGAATTCAAATTCTCAGCGACGTCAGGTTTTGGCAGATGAAACAGATTTAATTCAATTGTGTTAGAAGATGATAATAAGTCTTGGCAATATTGTTTCAACGTAAAATTAACCAGTCCGTTGATATTCATTTTCGATGGGAATTGCCGAGTTGATGAGTTTATTAATTTAAATGAATGATTAATATTATGGTTAAGTTAATTTCAAATATTGTCAATGGTGACTTTTCATATCATTGATAGTGGGTATCTAATATAACCCTCTCTAGTATTCAATTCTACCAAGTGACATGTTAAAGCTTGTGCTCATATTTATGGTCTTGCACTAAATTTTGCAACAATGGTTTGGTCCATATGCGGATCCTAGATGACTTGGAAGAATAGTCATCCCCTACCCATAATTTCTCAAACAAAGGTATCTCTATTGAATGATTCTAATGATTGCTCTATAATACTAAATTTGGGTATATGTTACCCTTATCATGATAAGAGGAATCCAATTAAAAAAAACAATTAATATTAGAATGAAATTATAATTTCTCAAAAACTTGATATTTAATAATGTAATTTTCCATTTTCTCATTCACAAAATTCATAGTTTATACTTGTTCTCCTTGTATTTTAGTCGTACAACTACCTTAATTGTTCAAATTTCAAATACAATGCTTCATATTACAATGGTTTACAAACATTCAGAAAGGACAATAAATATTTCACTATATTATTTGTGTTTTGTTTTTAATCACATAATATAACCAAAACTAAGAAACTATAAGAAAAAACGTAGGATGCCTTAAGTGTTAGGGATGTTCCTGCATCAGACTCCCTTTGTTGCCAAATGTAAGCATCTTACTCACAAGGACATTGATAAAACTGCAAATGTTGAAAACCTTTGTCTTTTCTTTCTTTTCTTCTTCCTTCATGTCTACATTTTGTACCACACATCCTTTATTCTTCTTACTTTGAATCTTTCTTCTTCCTCTTTGTAATCTGCACCTCCATACTTTGAAATTGTAGGTATTTTCTCACACCTACATTCCATCTAGCCATGTTATTCTCTTGGATTATCTTCATCACCATCACAATGAAGAAATCTAATAAACCTATGTAAAGAAAGACAATACCAAACATAATCTAAAACATAAACAATGGTTCACACACACATTACACAAAGATTTACCTTGGAACCCAAAATAAAATAAAAAACCAACATTCTTGAGGGTTTCTCCACTATCTATGTCATTGTATTACCTTTTATATTTACAATACAATATTATAGCATCCAAAACCCAAATCCATTAAGTCATATTAGATTACAACCCCAATAGCTTGACCAGAATTAGGTTACAATGTGCCACAAAACCATGGGTCAAAAACAACTCAAAACATACTAAAAATGGACCCAAAAAATTATTTCATGGGCGATGGCTCCCCGCAGCCCCTATCTTGGGGAGGATAATCAACCCCCCTAAAATCCCCTTTCTTTGGGAACCTACACAGACGACAATGCATGTACAACATTCTACCACTTATTGTATTCTTTGAAACAAGGAATCAAAGGGGAAGCATCCATGAAATCATCTACTAAGGGTAGCAATGCCCATTAATTCTCTACACCAAGATAAAATTTTAGTACTAATAGACTTTTTTAATTCTTCTTTAACACCCATTAATTCTTCTTTAACACCCATTTTCTACCAATAGGTTTTCTTCTAGTCGACAACTCAACTAGATCCCAATTCTTATTTTTATCCAAGGAATCCACTTCTTCAACCATGCACTTCTTCCAAAGTTTACTATCCTATAAATACACTACCTTCCTCACAAATATAGGATCATAATCAATATTAGATAATCGAAAGTAGAGTGGAAATCACATGAGATATACCTTTATAGTTTCCTTCTTTCACGAACAGATCTCCTTAAGTTTGGAACTCGAAGTTCTTCCTCTTCTGGTTCATCTTCTTCTAGTGAGTTAGATTCTTCACCCTCCAACTCAAACTCTATTGTCTTTGTTTCTTCTTCCTTGTGTTGGAATTCATGTATGGGAGACAATCTAACCTCTCTAAATACAACATCTCGACTATAAAAAATCTTCTTAGTTACTAGGTTTCAAATTTTATAACTTGTATACCATCCTTATAACCAATAAAGATACATTGTTCAACTTTATTATCCAAATTACTCCTATTTTTCTTTGGAATATGCACATAAGTATCACAACCAAAAACTATGATATGTTTAATATAAGTCTTTCTATCGGTCCATGCCTCATTTGGATTTTTTTCAACCAAGGGTAATAGAGGTGATTGATTTACCAAAGTAACATGCAGTATCCACTACTTCTGCCTAAAAATCATGTGATAACTCTACACCACTGAGCATACTCCTTTCCTTCTCCATCAACATCATGTTCATCCTTTCTACAAATCCATTATGTTGAGGTGTGTATGGAGTATTCTTTTTCCTTACTATCTCACACTTCTTATGTAATTCCTTAAACTCATTTCTGAATAACTCTCCACCATTATCTGTCCTCAACACCTTTGTTTTCTTCTTTGTTTGGTTCTCTACAAGAACTTTAAATTATTTAAATGTGTTGATTATTTATTATGGAGGAAATAGACCCATGTTTTCCTCAAGAAATCATCAATGAATGAAACATAGTACATAGATTTACCTAGTGATTAAACATGAATAGGTCCAAACACAACATTTTGTATTAACTCCAAGAATCATTTTTCTCTTATAACACTAGATGGGAATCTCACCCAATTTTGTTTACCATATATGCAATGTTCATAGAAATCAAAATCTAATGAGCAATCATACATACCTTCAACCATGCCTTTGCCATGTAATTCTTGAAATCTCTTCTCTCCAATATGTCCCAATCTTTGAATCCATATCATTGTCTTGTCTATAGGGACAATAGGGGTCATATCTTCTACATTGATATCCTCACAAATAATAGAACTATTAAATGCATCAATGGAGGTGCTTCCCAACAACTTGTACAAAGTTCCAATCTAATCTCCCCGCATCAACACCATTTCTCCTCGAATCATCTTGCATGTGTCCTTTTCAAATACAGTATTCACACCTACATCACCCATCTTACCTACAGATACCAAAATTTAGGCTAGATATGGAATGTGAAAAACCATAGGGAGAGTTCTAATCCTTCCATATTTGAGTAGTACCTTGCCCCTTCCATGTCCTATGATTTTGGTTGTCGAGACATCTCCTAGGAAAACATCACATCCATTGTAGTTTTCATATTCAGAAAACCGCTCCCTATGAGGAATCATATGAAATGAAGAACTTGAGTCGATCAACCTATTAAGAACCAATATCCTTAAGATATCATAAGAGAACATAAGTACATATCATGTATAACAATGTAAATGTAGAGCACAACTCCAATATATATAAGAGATATAAGTTACACAATAACTCCTTAAATAAAAGCATATCCTTCTCCAATTACCCCAAGACATTCACATAATCATTTCACACCCTCCTTAATAATGACTATTACCTTTATATATACATGTCTACTTATTGCACATGAGGACCCTTCATTAGTTCAACCCATTACATATACATTTAGCCCCATATATGCCCCTATTGGGTCATATTATATACATTTAACCCCATTTATGACCCCCTTGGGTCATATCAAAACCATACATCATGATTTTCATGTGTACTTGTAGATACAAAGTAAACATCACCTCTTTTGTCTGCAGAGGGTTTCGTTTTTGTGGAAGGAACATAAGATCCCTTACCTTTATCAACACTCTTAGATCTGCAAATTTTCTTATAATGCCCAGCTTTATCACATTTCCAACCTTCCTCTTCAAATTTTCATATATATTTAGATCTCCCTCTAGACTTATATCTTCCCCCAAAAAACCCATTTTTCCTCTGTTGGGAATGACCTCTCACAAATAAAACATCCTTGGTCACACCCTCCATGGATTTTCTCCTCATTTCCTTTGATAATAAGGATGAAACTACGTCCTCAAACGTTAATGTGGATTGAGTGGCACTACCAATTGCTATAACTATATTATCCCAAGAGTCTGTAAAAGAACATAACAAGGCAATACACTTATATTCTTCCTCCATATTAATATCAACATAGGCTAGTTGAATTACTAGAGTGTTAAAGGAATTTAGATGACCTGCCACAGTGTCACCATCCTCCATCCTAAGATGAAACAAATTATTTCAAAGAAATAACTTGTTTAAAATGGACTTTGATTGATACAAATTCCCCATCTTATCCCACAACTTCTTTGCATTGTCTTCTCCATAAACGTTCAACAACACTAGATTTGAGAGGCAGAGTCAAATCGTGCTTCTTGATTTTCTCTCTAGATTTTCCCAATATTCCTTTGGAATTCTAGTGGGATTTGTACCTAGATCCAATCTCTATCTACAAGAAGATCTTCCATCTGGCCATTAAAAGTCTTGATATCTATTCTTGAAGTTGCTTGCCATTTTCCTTGCACAATATTCACCGTGCAAAGTTCCCATTCCAATACAAGTTTATAGATACCCTTGTTATTCATAGGATCAACTAAACCCTAGCAAAAAAGGTGCCCCCTGAAGCTAATAACCTCACTCTAATACTAGATAAGAACTTCGATAAAACTATGTAAAGAAATACAATACCAAACAAAATCTAAAACACAACAATTAACAATGGCTCACACACATTGCACAAAGATTTACCTTGGAAACCCAAAATAAGGAAAACCAACATTCCTTAGTTAGTTTCCCCACTCTCTATCTCATTGAATTATATTTTATGTTTACAATACAATCTTATGGCATCCAAAACTCTAATCCATTAACTTATATTAGATTACAACCCCAATTCCATGACTTGAATTAGTTTATAATGTGCCACAAAACCATGGATCGAAAACAACGCAAAATAGACCCAAAAAAATTATTTTAAGGGCATTGGCCCCCCATGTCCCCCTACTCGAGAGGGATAATCAACCCCCCCATACCCCCCTTTCTTTGGGACCCTACAAAGACTACAACACATGTCCAATATCTCCATCAACTCTTCTACCACTTGTTGTAACTCATCCACCTTTGACAATCATTGTAAATTCATTCAAGCTACTCCCTCCCATAGTGCTTACTACCTCCCCATCCTCCCTCTTTTGCACCATTACAATTGTCTCAATGAGCTCCACCAATGTTTGTTGCTCAAGCATTTCTTTATTCTATTTTTTATTTCTACAAGCATTCCTTTGTTGCAGTCGGATTCCTCTTACTACTACTGTATTTGATCTTCATTCTCTCACATCAACTCTTCATGATGCATGTTTTCTTTGGTCCAATCCTCTTTCTTTTATTTGTTGCACACTCCTCTTCACTTGCAATAAAGTCAACACACAAAATATTATGGTAAGCAAGCATTCCCATATTTATCTCTTCCACTGCTACATCTATCGTAACATAAAATCCATGATACTCCATTATTTCAACACCACTCTCTTCTAGAATACCACCTTTTTCTACAACGCCACTCATTGTTCAAACATCACTCATTGTTGCATCAATATATTTGGTCTAGACAAACACTCTCTTGGGTAAGTTGTTACTCTATGACACTTCTTGAGTTTGTTGCACAAACTCCTTTACATCAATCATGTTCTTCCAATGTTCTACTACAAATATTTATTATGCACTATCCTTCAGCATGTTATCCACAAGCTGCTCTTCAAAAATACTTTCATCATCATTTTCCTCAACAACATTCACCCCATTAGCGCACTCAACATTCTCCACAGACATAATTAGAATAAACCATTTTCTTTCTCCTCTCACTACTTGCTCTCATGTTTTCTCTTCTTCTACACCATCTCAATTTTGAAGGGTAAATGATAAGCCTCTCCTAACAATTACATCTTATCCACAAATATATACCTTTTAATGAACAGTGTCAATCCATCCACAAATTGCATGATCTTTTCCTCTCTATCTTGTACAAAACCAACTCTCATGGCCACACTACAAAATTCTTCAAAATAATTATCTAGTGACATCTATCATTCTACTTTTTCTTTAACCTTGTACACATCTTCAATGTATAGTTGAAAGTTAGAAACTTACCTCTCAACTTGGTGACCAACTTCTCCTAATTCTGGATCTTGTTTTGGTTTCTCCATTTTATGTCCATCTTCTATTGCTTACATCATGAACATGTATCATCTCAATTTTCCACATGCAATCTTAAATTTATAGGGGCCTTCAAGTGGCCTTCAACTCTATGGCAGTCAAACTATTTTTGCATGCCTTCTATCCACTCCATTAGCCTTTTTCGATCTACACTTCCAAAAAAATTAGGCATCTTCATATCATTTCGTGCTACTCCATGCTTTCTAGTTATTCCACATCACTCTCATCTTTGCTATATGTGCCTTTGGACAATCTTCTTTGCAGAGCTAATACTATGGTTTCCATTGTCTTCTACAACATTGCTACATTTGTTTTTCTTCCAACCATTCTTTCTTCTTCAATACCTCAATCTTAATGACCTCTACCTAGTGCTATTCAAAAGTGGATTTGTATCTTTTCTTATAAATTATACCCAATTCTACCACTAAAGTCATACATCACTCACTCATTCAAGTAACTCTACCCTACCTAGCATCACACTCTTTTTGGATCCACCTGCCCTTCTTCTCATTCATTGTAACTATTGACTCATAGAATTCCTCCTCTTTTTAGGGCAATAATTCTACCCAACTCCACTTTTTCATTGGAAATTTCCTAGTCCCTGGGGTTTCTACTTGCTCTAATACCACTCGATCTGGTGAGGCCACGACCCCTACAATATCACACACACCAAAAAAATGTATCCACAATTATTGTAAACCAATTCAATTCTTCATTAAACAAACAAACACCATAGTCTACAATACAATTCAAATAAACATAAATACACAACAATAATAAACCACTCAATGGAAATAACCACATAGTTTTGCAATTCAATTAAAAGAAAGCAGAAATACCAAAACAAAAAGTATATATTATTTATTAAATAGATTGACCAAGATCTTGAGACTCCATTACATTCACAGAGCCTATGCACAACTCTTTGAAATCCAAAACCATCCACACTAGACAATGTGAAATCAGATCACAAGCTGATCATAAATATTGAACAACACTCTCACAAAAATTGCTAGTCAAGAATTGCCAAGAACACTAAAAATCGGACATGGAAATTATACACAATAATAAACTATATAACATAAATGTACATCATCCAACCATGTATCATAAAGTGGATGAAAATATATAGAGTTACATCAGAAATTCGAATTGCTTTGGAGGCATTCAAATAGCTCACAAAAGCAGGCTTACTAAACTAGCTAAAACCCCCTAGGGAGGAAACATTTAATTCCAAATCAACCATAAAGCTCACGAATTGTCCAAAATGGATTTGGAAGGTGATGTATGATGAATTTAGAAAAATATGATTCCCTTTGGAGAGAAAAAGAGGAAGGATGTGTTGGCTAACAAAGCAAGCAGTTACCAAAACCTCTAGAGTGACTAGCTTTTGACTTATCCACTTAAAAACAGAAAAAGCAGTACGAAAGCTATGAAAAAGTAGAAATGCTCCCTTACCACTTAGAATAGCCATAAAGGTAGGAAGTTTTGTTCATAAATGTTCTCTAGTGGATAAGGATGACAAATGGTGGACATAGGAAGGCAACAAGTGGCCAACAACTTAGTTTAGACACCTGGGAAAGTAATAAAATTAAGTAAAATTTATATCCTAAGTATCAAAGTGGGTTTTAATGCTATAACACCCTCCCTTAATCTTGAATGCATGTGACAAAAATATCAGAAAAATTAGGGTCTAGTAACAAAGGCTTGGTCACCCTTTACATATCATTGTCCAAAAAACAAGGAAACAGGGAAAACCTCATGGGGCAAAACCCTCCCTCAAATGGACAAGGACAAAAACTTGAAACATGGTCTTCTATCAACCTTCACCTCATGTTCATTCACTCCAAGA
The DNA here is from genome assembly GCA_027924585.1 of Larix kaempferi. Lineage (NCBI taxonomy): Eukaryota > Viridiplantae > Streptophyta > Pinopsida > Pinales > Pinaceae > Larix > Larix kaempferi. The sequence continues at coordinate 1,467,588 of BSBM01000829.1, forward strand.
AGCAACTTAATATGAATAAAAGTATTCTCTGTGAAGGATTTAGTGAAAATGTCAGCAGTTTGCTCAGCAGTGGGGCAATACTGCAAAACAATCAATCTCTCATGCACTAGAATTTGGATGTAGTGCATGTGCACTTCAATGTGTTGGGATCTTTGTCTAAGTATTGGATCTTAATATATCCTTATAGCACTCTGATTATCAACCCAAATAACAGTGGGAGTGCTAAAGCCAATCCCGAACTCACCGACAATTCCTTGCAACTAGATGCACTAAGTAGCTGCATTCATTGCTCCTCGGGGCTCTGCCTATGTTGAAGAGAGTGCAATTACACTTTGATTTTTACTATACTAGCATATAGGACCTCCTCCAAGCATGAATACAAACATGGAAGTGGACTTCCGGTCTGTGTTATATCTAGCCCAGTTTGAGTCAGAAAATGCAACTAGATCCAATGAGGAATTCACAGCATAGTGGATCCCATGTGCCTTTGTGCCTTGCACAAAATGAAATATTCTTTTTGTAGCCCTCCAATGGAGCTCATGAGACTGCTCCGTATACCTTGCAATATGAATTACTACATATTCCAAATATGGTCTGGTGTGAGTCAAGTACAACAGGCTTCCAACTAGTTGCATGTAGAGAGTGTTGTTCACTAAGGCTGTAGAATCCCCTTCTTCTAGCCAGACTTCTAAAAGGAAAGGAGTCTTTGCAGCCTTACAATCTGTCATCTTGAACCTTTTTAACAACTTAAAATTATATTTATACTAACATACAGTGATTCCTGAGGGTGATTAAGTTATCTCAAGCCCCAAAAACTGCTTGAGAATCCCCAAGTCTGTCATGGAGAAAGCTTGATGCAAAGTTGTCTTTAGTGATGAAATTTCATCAATGGCACTTCCTGTGATTATTAAGTCATCCACATACAACACTATAATCACAATCTTACCATTGATGTGCTTTGGATACACATTTGAATCAGATTTGCACCAGTGGAAATCTTGTGTCATGGGGAAATGGTCCATTTTTGCATACCAAGCGCTCAGAGCTTGCTTGAGTCCATACATATATTTCCTTAGCCCGCACACAAGTTATGGATCTGAAACATATCCTTTAGGTTTCTACATATATATCTCCTCCTCAATGTCACCATGAAGAAAAATAGACTTCACATCCATGTGACGAACTGCCCAATAATTTGTTGTTGAAACTGACAAGACTAGTAGAATAGAATCCATTTTTTCCACGAGGGAAAAGGTCTCATTATAGTACAGAACTTGGACTTGTGAAAATAACTTGGCCGCCAGCCTTGCTTTATGCTTGACTACATCATAATCAGCAGCCATCTTAATCTTGTAGATCCATTTGCATCTTACTAGCTTTTTCCCCAGTGGAAGCTTGACTAGCTCCCAAGTTCCATTCTTCTGCAAGGAGTGGAACTCCTCATCCATAGCAGACCTTCATATTGGATCTTCTGAGGCTTATTCATATGTTTTAGGATATGATTCAATCATGAGAAAACATTTCTCATCAATAATTGGATCCCTCATTGAAAGTGCATTCTCATATTGTGACCTTATCTTTCTAGGATCCCGAGGATTCCCGGTAATTCCACCAACAACTTCTATGGTTTTTGCTGCCAAATTTGGCCTTGTTGGTGAGCTTGGGTCTGAAATCATACCATCAACATCATCATCTGAATCTAAATCAGAAGATTCATCATCAGAGTCCTCATGCAAGTCTTCATTTTCTTCTTTCGGTGATGGTTGAGAAGATTCTCGAATCTCAACTCCTCGTAGGGTCTCTTCCTCAAACAGAACACTTCTTTCTATGAATTCCTTTTGGGTGATCAGATCAAGAATTTTGTACCCCTTTGCATCTTCTGAGTTGCAAACATAAAAACATGGCCTACTCTATGTCTCTAAGGCCCTTCTCTTCTGAGATGGCACTCTAGCCCAAGCCTTGACACCCAAAATCCTGAAATGTGAAATATCAAGTGTATGACTACACCAAGCTTCATGGGGGGTAACTCATTTTAGTGCTTTATGTGGGACTCTATTTTGTATGTAGGCTGCACAGTTGATTGCTTCAACCCACAAATTTGGTGGCAAAGATCTTGATTCAAGCATACAATTTTCCATCCCCTTAAGAGGTCGACTCTTCCTCTTAGCAATGCCATTCTGTTGAGGAGTATATGGTACAATATGTTGCATGTGTATGCCAGCCACTGCACAAAGATACTGAAAGTATGATTTCATGTACTCTCCCCCATTATAAGATTTGATTTCCTTTATCTTCCTACTAGACTAGTTCTCAACAAAGGCTTTAAAACCTTGAAATAGCCAAAAGCTTCAAACTTAAATTGTAGGAAGTAGACCCAATGATACCTAGTATGATCATCAATGAAGGTTAATAGGTATATGGATTTGTTCGGTGACAAGTGAGGGAAAGGACCATAAATATCACTATGGATTAGATCCAAAGGTTCAGAGGTTCTCTCAGGTCTTGATCTCTCAAAATTTCTCTCTGGGTGTTTTCCTATAATACAACCCTGGCAGACTCCCTTAGAGAAGGTCATGTTTGGAAACCCTACAACCATGTTTATATCATGTAACTCATGAAGGTATCTCTAATTTAGTTGGCCAAACCTCTCATGCCAATTTTTGCTTGTTTCATTAGCATGAGATAGGAGCGCTACTAGTGGAGAGATAGGCAAAAACTGTGAAAACTTGTAAACTCCGGTGTAATGATCAGTAGTGCCTAATGCAACTAATCCTCCTGTGGAGATCTCATAGATATCCACGTCATTCGGGGTGAAGACAACTCTTTTGGGTAAACCAGTATGGGTCATTTGGTAGACAGAAAATAAGTTTGCAGCTAGACCTGGGACATACAGGACCTTAAAAACTAAGCCATTGTCTAGATCTACTCTACCTTTACCCTTTGAAGCAGTTTCTGAGTCATCTCCAAGAATAATTATAGGACTTGGGCCATCGGAGGAATCAAGAGTAGCAATTGACTCTCTAGTTTCAACCACGTGCCTTGAAGCTATGGAATCAATGATGTAAGAAGTGGATGAAGATGTGTTGGTCGTTAGAGCATGGAATCGCTCCTTATCATCTGAGTTAGAACCTCCTTCCTTCTTCTTTGCACCTTCAGGAATGGGGATATGGTTCTTCTCAAGGAGTTGTGCCATCTAATCTATGGTCTTTCTCATATAGGAGATTTCAGTATGAAAGATCCTTTGGAAATATGAGCACTTGGTTCTCTCCTTCTTCTTATGTTGATCCTTTATGGAGTTGGAGGGCTTCTCTTGTGGCTTAGGGTTCTCCTTCTTCCGCTCAGAAGGATTTTTGGGATTATCCTTCTTCTTACCCTTTGAATTCCTTGAGTCACCAGCAGCTAGAGCTTGATTTTTTGAAGGTTTCAATGTACCCATCAACATAAGCTTATTCTGCTCCCGAGTCAATGAACCCATGAATTCATACAGACTGGGAATCTTCCAATTATTTACAGCGAGTTTTGTAGCATGGAAAGTTGAGACAAAGACTGAGTAGTCTTGCCCCAATTTCTAAAGGATTTCCAAAACCAACTGCTCATCATTTTTGTCAATACCGCACTGATTCAACTGCAAATCTAGTGACTTGAATTTGTAGAAATAATCTTGTAGATTCTCAAAACTGCTTGGACTTAGAGAAATCAATGCATTCTCTAGTTGATGTCCTCTCAACTCATCAGTTTTACCAAACAAAGATTTAAGTTTCTCCCAAACTTCATTCGGTGAAGTCAGACCATCCAAATGGAATAGAAGATATGTCGATGTGTTGAGGTAGAGGAGGCCTCATCTCTCTTATTGTGCCACTTAGCTTTATCTACAACTGAAGTAGGCTCTGCTTCAATTCCCATAGTTACTCTGTAGAGGCCTTTCTACCTCAACAAAATCTACATTTGTGCCTTCCATTGAAAATAATTAAATGGATTCAAAAGCACATTCTGAGATGGATCCATGAGCAAACTGAGGTTCGCACTTCTGAGACTAATATGAACCTGCAAAAACAAAACCAAACAACTCTCTGGAGAATTATTCAAACTATAGAGCTCTACAATATGACAGTAGGCACTTCCAGAAGTCGGTCACGCTCGGGTAGACCTCTTGAGATAAACTCAAGAGTACAAGGTCATGGTCCGCGGGACTTCTGTGGAAACTCTTTGCTTCTGGTGCGCTACTGGATGCAGCTATGATCCCCTAAATAGATCTAATACCATGTGAAATCATATCACAGGTTGATCATAAAGATTGAACAACACTCTCACTAAAATTGCTAGTTTAGAATTGTCAAGAACACTGAAAATCAGACACAGGCACAATAATAAACTGTATAGCATAAATGTACATTATCCAACCATGTATCATAAAGTGGCTACAAATATATAGAGTTACATATGAAATTCGAATTGCTTTGGAGGCATTCGAATAGCTCACAAAAGCAGGCTTACTAAACTAGCTAAAACCCCCGCAGGGAGGAAACATCCAATTCCAAAGAAACCATAAAGCTCACGAATTGTCCAAAATGGATTTGGAAGGTGATGTATGATGAATTTAGAAAAAGATGATGCATTTTGGAGAGAAAAAGAGGAAGGATGTGTTGGCCAACAAAGCAATCAATTGCCAAAACCTCTAGAGTGACTAGCTTTTGACTTATCTACTTAAAAACAGAAAAACCACTACAAAAGTTGTGCAAAAGCATAAATGCACCCTTACCACTTAGAATATCCAGAAAAGCAGGTAGTTTTGGTCATAAGTGCGCTCTAGTGGATAAGGATGACAAATGGTGAACCTAGGAAGGCCACAAGTGGCCAACAACCTAGTTTAAACACCTAGGAAAGTAATAAAATTAATTAAAATTTATATCATAAGTATCAAGGTGAATTTTAATGCTCTAATAGACAACACAAATCAAATGAGAGCCAAAGGCCCCTCATGGGGGGGGCTTCACTCAATAAACCGCTATCATAGCATGTTCGTTCATGGCATATGAAACAATACCCCTAATTTCACTAAATATTGGAAAATACCTTCCAAAATCGTTTTTTTTTACCCCCTCCCAATATGCCTTCCCAATTTAAAAAAACCCCTATTTTCACTAGATATTGTATGTATCAATTTTTTCATTAACATTTTTTATACCCCTTTATATTTCTACCTAGTATATTGATATGATACCCCTCTTATGACCCCACATGCATTCTACAATGCACCTTGCTTCTTTTGATGTATATTGTGGATGCACATTACTTCACCCACAATGCAATTACTCAACCACATATAATTATGATTTACAACATCTAATGGTCTAATGAAGAGATAGGAGATCACTTCGTGTATGTCACTAGAGCCAATGCACATAGTACAACATTTAGATTGCATGTTTTAGTTCCCCAATTGCTAACTAAGCCTATTGTGGGCTAGGTATCCAATACCCTAGGGCCTGTAGCAAGTTCTAGGAGGCTGACTAAACCTCCCAAGGCTTGTGGTTGGGTATTCAAGCCCCCAAGGCCTATCGAGGGCCTATAACATGCCCTGGAGACTTAAAGCCTCCCAAGGCTATTGGTAACAATTGGCTATCAATGGCCACTCTCTCTCGACTATGATCGACTGGAAACCCACTTCACCACGAAATCCCTAGCCTCAAGCATGCCTCAAGACGCGATTTCCCTGCATACTGGTAACCCTGAGCCTTGCCTCAACCCGATTTCTCATCCGGCCGTGATCCCGCCATCTCCATTTGGCGGATATTTGTCAGCCCGCCCATATAAAAAAGACCCCAAAGTATTTTTGTATTGTTACATTAAATAAAAAAAAACCATTTGTCTCTTAATATATAAGCAATATAATTTTTAGATTTTCATGAATATTTAATACCGCAATATGAATGAACACGATATTATATTGCCTTCTAGTGAGGCCCTTTGCTCATTCACAAACTCATATTTATGCTTGTGCTTCTTGGTTGTTGGTGTTAGAACTACCTTAACTATTCAAATTCTAAATATAATGCTTCATATCACAATGTTTGATAAAAAACATTAGAGAGAAAAAATATTTCATAACATTACATTTATTTGTTTTTCAATTGGAAAATTGAACAAAAACTAAGCAAATATAAGAAAAGTTGTAGGATAAATACATAGATGTTTTGGTTGAGGATGAAGAATTCAAAATATTAATTCCATAAAAATAAATAATTTAGTTACTCATCAATATATCATATCATATAAAAATGGCTTGAGGATGAAGAATTCAAAATATTAATCCCATAGAAATAAATAATTTAGTTACTCGTCAATATATCATATAAACTTTTTAATTGTTTAACGAATCAATTTCTAAAGATGAAGTTGAAGAAATTTACTTAAAAATTCAAACAAAGTCTAAAAGTCTAAACAAGATAATCCTCTTTTTTATTTGAATGCACAACATGAAGAATTAGTTGCAATGACGAGGGGAGAGAAAGATCAAGATGAACCTGACATAAGCCATAAACCACGGGGGGTTCACTAGTGAGGCAATATCATATCACGCCCATTCATATTGGAGGTTTGAATACTCTTAAAAACCTAAAAAATATACTGCCTTGTATTACGGGGTCAAGGGGGGTTTTTAAATTGGCATAGTAATGTAAATATTGGGGGTTATTTTATTTGGTTGTGTTGAAAAATAACCTCCAAATTATGGGATGGATTTATACCTTCGAATCATGGGCTGAACTCATACCCACCTAAAACTCAAGGACCCTCCATTTTTAGTTGATATTGCTTATAATCATAAGTTTTGGATAAATCTAATAATAGTGTACCAATGATAATATCGATGGAAGTCTCTTTGGATTATTTTCCTTGAGCAATCCTCATTCAATATATTATTTAGTCTTGGTTTGAATTGATGTTATATTGTTTTTCATCTTTAAGTTAAGAGATGTAGCTAATTGAGAGTTTAGGACTTGAACAATTGCATTGTATTATTTGTAGGCATTTAAGTAAACGATCTAACTCTTCATTTTTTAGGTTGGAGTTTAGGTGGGTATTGAGATTCAATTAAACCTTTCTCCGCGACAACTAAGAAAAATGAGATCAATCTTTATGGGATCACTGGAATCAAGAAAAGTTACATCAATGTTTCTTGACTAATTATTTCGTTCAACTTTTTGTATTCTTCTTTAATATTTTCATATTACCAGTTAGGAATAGTTGTTAGATTGAGTTATATTTGGCACATTTATAATTGTAATTTCAATTCTTATATGCAAGGCATATTTCTTAATGTTGTATTGGAACTGACATAAACATAGGTGAAAATATAAATCCTGATTTACATACACTATGTGTTGTCGTTACCATGAAATGGTATCATATAAGTTTTACCACCCATGTATCTTTATAACTATTGCATGCTTGAAACCTATCAATGGATATTTTTCCCTCTCCTGTAAAGATAAAAAAAAACTAGATATAACTCAAGAAAATGTAACTAAATGTTGTGAATCCCTTGATTGCAAGAATAAATGTATAGGAAGTGGAGGCAATTCATTGGATCTTGTGAATGACTCAAATCCAAGCAATGCACATGATCATATGGTGTTATTGAAAAGTAAGAGGAATTTTTCTATGTTCATTGGGTTCAAACATCAATGATGTTTGTTTTGATAGGAAGGTAGGGGATTCCATCCATGAAAGGGTTTCAATTTTGCATTTTATGGAGTTTAGTTTATTAAGCTTATAGAAAACATGAGCTCTCTATGGCTATACTTGTATTTACATGATATAAAATTGGTAGATTGGCAAGATGTGGTATGAAACATCTACAATTCTCATCTTTTTTAAGCATTGCACTAACTATTAGACTATTAGTCTTTTACATTCTTTGTTATGTTGATATCTTGACTAGGTTTTCTTTTACGCATTTTTCCTTCCCCGGTACTATTTCATTGGGTCTTCCACTATCCAATGCTACAAATTGATTAGTCACCCCTGCAATCCTACTGGTATCTTTATTAGCATTATACTATTGTTTTATTTAGCATCTTGCTTGCTTATACCAAGATGTGTTAGGGCTCATGTTTGTTAGAAATTGATAATATGATATAAAGGGAGTGTTAAAAATGGATTGATAAAAATGGATACTTACAATATCTGGTGAAACTAGGGATTTTCTTAATTGGAAAGGCATAATGAGAGGGGGGTTCAACAATACAATTTTATGATGCATTTTCCAATATTTAGTGAAAATAGGGACATTCTTTAATAGCATGCGAACGATTGTGCTATGTAACTTTGAGAGAAAAAATGATCATCACTAAGTAAAATGTATAAAATAAAAATAAAATATAATTTGATGGAAAAAAAATTGAGAGAGAAATGAAATTTATAAAATTATATTTTTATTTTATTTTATACTTGAGAGACAAAATGATCATTAGGGAAGAATTGGTACGGGCATACCAGCTCTAAGTGCCCTGTGATCCCCACACACAGAATCATCACATATTTTAGACATTAAAACAGGAGAAGTACCCCCTCCCAAAATACGATTACAACCTTCATTCAACGCCAATCCTCCCTCCAAAATTCCTTCATTCATCTTTCGATGCCTTCCATTAATCTTTTTTCTAATGGTAACATTTTGACACATCCCTGATGCAGCAGACTTCCTTTCATCATCACCAGAAGCCACAGAAAAAATAGGAAGAGGTTTTTGGTTCAGTATATCTTTATAAGAAGACACAAGGGCATTAACCACAGGACTGGAAAAGTCACTCACACCCACTGACCCAGGATTTACAATAAAAGCTTCAACCGGAGGACTCGCATTCCTCACCAAAGAAGCCAAGTCCAAATTGGAAGCACCATCATAGGAACCCTCCAGTTCGATCGACAACCTCAAATTTTTCTCCATAGCCTGAGTCAAGTTCATAGAATTGGACTCTAAAGGAACCACCAAACCCGAAACAGGCTGAACAAAAAAACCCTCCTTCCCAACAGAGGAACAACCAGGCATACCCTCTACATTCACAGAAACCCCAGGCATACGTACAACATCAACCTCCTTCTTAATGCCGATACCCAGCCCACCATTTTTGTTAACCACTGATTATAAGACTGATCAGCTTCATCTAAAACTGCAATTTCTTCTTTGCTAAGAGCTAAAAAAATTAGGGAAAAGAGATTTTAACTTATCCCATAGTGAATAGCCCCCACATAAAATAAATTAAAAAAATATTTTATATAATCTGAAAATAATATAATTGCATCTGTGCTATTATCCCAATTAAATTCAATTAAACAATTAAATAGTATATAAATAAGTAAAATGCATAAAATATAAATAAAATATAATTTGATGGAAAAAAATTGAGAAAACTTGCACTTTGACTAATTAAATCCCTGTGAACACGGGAATTATGTTAAATCTATGTTACTTTAATACTTGTATTTACATGATATAAAATTGGTAGATTGGCAAGATGTGGTATGAAACATCTGCAATTCTCATCTTTTTTAAGCATTGCACTAACTATTAGATTATCAGTCTTTTACATTCTTTGTTATGTTGATATCTTGACTAGGTTTTCTTTTACCCATTTTTCTTTCCCTGGTACTATTTCATTGGGTCTTCCACTATCCAATGCTACAAATTGATCAGTCACCCCTGCAATCCTACTGGTATCATTATTAGCATTATACTATTGTTTTATTTAGCATCTTGTTTGTTTATACCAAGATGTGTTTGGGCTCATGTTTGTTAGAAATTGATAATATGATATAAAGGGAGTGTTAAAAATGGGTTCATAAAAATGGATACCTACAATATCTAGTGAAACTAGAGATTTTCTTAATTGGAAAGGCATATTGGGAGGGGCATATTGGGAGGGGGATTCAACAATACAATTTTAGGATGCATTTTCCAATATTTAGTGAAAATAGAGATATTCTTTAATAACATGCGAAAGATCGTGTTATGTAACATTGAGAGAAAAAATTATCTTCCCTAAATAAAATGTATAAAATAAAAATAAAATATAATTTGATGGAAAAAAAATTGAGAAAACTTGGACTTTGACTAATTAAATCCCTGTGAACACGGGAATTATGTTAAATCTATGCTACTTTAATACTCTTCAGGTGCTTGTAAAGATTGCTTACTGCTTTTATTTTATTATGTTAAAACTACTCTACTTTAATACTCTTCAGGTGCTTGTAAAGATTGCTTATTGCATTTATTTTATATAAAAATGATTTGAAGTTTGTCATATTAAAACAAACTTTCATTGAAAATAAAAGTTATAAAAGACATTTGCAGAGCCAATGTCAGAATCCAATCTTAGGTGACAAAGGAAAGAAGTTGCTCACTGCTCTTTTACTTAATACAAATCTTGGAGGCAGCTGTTAAAAGTCTGGTAGGCTGCTGTATATCCTCCTTTCACAGCGTGCTTACAATCCTTCATGTGCTGGAGCCAATATAAAAATCTAAAATACACTGTCAATCTTGGAATAATATTACATCGAAGCCTCAAGACTGCCTTGAATGGCACACGAGATTTGATGGAGCCAATGTCAATCATCCATCAAAGATTATAAACCCTAATGATATATGGACCACTGTGTGTAACGTCTCTGTGCAAAGAAAATCTCAAAACAAGGTACTTGCATAAGATGTTTTACAGTTGGGCTGCTTAAATGCCCTATTATACACTATACTTAATGATTAAGGGAATGCAAAACTCAAAGGAATGTATGCACTCCCTTGTTTGTTTTGAAGGTTATGCTACAGAATAACAGCTCCTATTAGTCCTGTTGTGACTTGTTACCAAATTTGGCTGATCTCCTGATGTCTTTGCTGAAGACCCAATGGGCTTATTCTTTGCCTGAAACGTGGTTCTAGTGTTTCAGGGCATTACAAATGCTTATATGCAAGGAACTGATGAAATGTTCCGGTTGGGGTAAGATGTGTTTTCTGTTTAGAACAAACTAATTGAACCAATATAAGATACAGTTATATCTTGGACTGCTATATTAATAAAATCTTCTGCAGTCCAGCAAGGGAAAGAGCATCGCTGAACAATGCTTCCAATAGTGGTGATATAATATAGATTAAAGTCATTTGTCTGAGCCACATCAATTGTCATGGAGAGGATATTTGCTTGTGTCTGCAGAAGAGAAAGCATATGTAGAGTTGGATGTAAAAGCGCTGGGATTCCTCTTGAGATAGGGAGACAAAGTGGCAGCTACTGCATTCCTAATTTGTTCATCTGGGCTGCAAAGAAGCATCATTTCCACAACTTCCCTCATGGAAGGCCTATTTATGGGCAGAGTGCTAGTGCATAGCAGAGCCACCTTTAACATCAACATCATTTCTTCTCTATGTGAGTCTGCTATGCGTGAATCCAGGACTCTATTAATGTCGATGTGAATCTGATTCCGAGTCCATCTAACAATACCCATGTCATCTCCAAATTCTACATCACTGAGCTTCTTGCCAGTCACAAGCTCTAGCAGGACCACGCCAAAGCTGTATATGTCACTCTTCTCGTTCACATTCAGGGTGTAAGCATACTCTGCACACATATCAATAAATTAAATCAGTTCAGCTAGAATTGTGTTTTTTTCTATTTGGTTGATACAAACACATGTTCATAGCATTAATCTGTTTAACTAGAAATTCTTACCTGGGGCAATATATCCATATGAGCCAGCAACGACTGACATGACATTCTCCTGACGCAGCTTCTTCTCCAGAGTTCTAGCTAAACCAAAATCACCAACATGGGCCTTCAACTCAGAATCCAGCAATATATTATATGATTTAACATCCCTATGTACTATTAAAGGGGAACAATCATGATGCAAGTAGGACAGGCCCTGAGCAGCACCAATAGCAATGTTATAACGAGTAGGCCAATCCAAGGTCTCCTCTTCAGAATTATGAAGCCGTTCATACAAGCTACCATTTGGCATGTATTCATATACTAACAGATTAGAATCTGAACTAGAGATGCAGCAAAGCAGCTTGACAATGTTGGCATGCCTAATCTTCGCTAAAGTGTCCACCTCTGCTTGAAATTCCTTGTCTTTGACAGATTGTAATTTCCTGTTGTTACAGATCCTTTTCACAGCAACAATATTGCCATCTCCCAGTGTCACCTTGTACACTTTACCTGTACCTCCACTCCCGATAACATTATTTTCTGTCAATCTCTTCAGAATGTCTGATTCGTCAAATTCCACCCTGTGAAAGGGTGTGAGTTTCCATGACACTGTACTTGATTTAACCTGAGCAAAATTCTTGTATGTCTTGTACAAGAAACCTATAACAATCAAGCAGACTATGACTACCACAGCAATAACTGCAATCAATACCCTGTATTGATGATTCTGAGATTCCTCTTTCTGTTGAGAGCATGAAGGAAGCCTTAATAGCCCACCTCCACACAGGCCTGGATTGTCAAGAAAACTTTCATCATAGGCCAGATTGTTGTAATCAACAGGGACGAGGCCAGACAAGAGGTTGCCAGACAAATTCAGAAAGCTCAACTTGAGATGCTCCAATTCAAGTGGTATTTTCCCTGAAAGCAAATTGTTTGAGAGGTCAAGGCTGTTAAGAACGGGCAGCGACCCAAGAGACGCAGGAATCGACCCTCTGATGCGGTTGTTGGCAAGGTAAAGCTGAGAAAGATCTTTCCATGATATTATTGTCGTAGGAAGCACCCCATCTAACATGTTGTGATCAAGAGAAAGGATCGACAGGAACGATAATTTAGTAAGTTCCACCGGAATAGTACCTGATATATTGTTGTGACTGGCCAACAATCTGCTGAGATTCCACAGTTGTCCAATGCCAGAGGGAATCCTTCCACTGAATTGATTTTGTGATATCTCCAAAGCCCACAGACTGCTTGCTTTGGTGATTTGGGCAGGAATTTGGCCGTGGAAAGCATTGTTTGTCAAGCTTAATTGTCCAAGGAGTGGAGAAGTCCATAATCCCAGAGGAACCTCGCCGCTTAGCTGGTTATCCTCCACTCGGACAGTGGTTAGACTAGGACAACTTCCTAGAAATCCAGGTAGGCTGCCAATGAACTTATTCTTAAATACAATAAAAGCTACCAGTACTCCACCTTCACAGACATTCTGCGGAAGAGGACCCGATAGCTCATTTGTTGATATATCAAACTCAACAAGTTTAGGACCCATCCCAATACCTGGGGGAACTTGTCCTGTAAGCTGGTTAGTAAAAAGCTTGAAAGTGACTAAATTAGAAAGCTTAACAAGCCCAGAGGGTATAGACCCAGAGATCTGGTTTCTGTATAAATGCAGTGTCTCTAAGTTTGTCAACTCTCCAATCCGATTGGGGATGCTTCCATTTAGCTCATTAATTGACAGATCCAAATTCACAAGATTCTTAAGATTGTTGATATTCTCTGGAATTGGTCCAGATAAATTGTTAGCATATAGAAGCAAATCTGTCATGTTTGAAAGGGCCATCAATTTGCTGGGGATCCAGCCAGTCAACTGATTCCCTGAGAGGTCCAAATGCACCATATCTGTTATATTCCCTAATGACTCTGGAATTCCTTCTACTAAATTACAATCTGACATCCACAACTGCTGCAGACTTGTCAAATTCCCAAGTTCGTGTGGGATTACCCCTTGAGCCAGAGGGTTGTTGGTCAGTGATAAGTTTTTTAACGAAGAAATATTTCCAAGAAAGGCAGGAACAGTACCATTCAACAGATTATAGTGCAACAACAATACCTCGATTTTAGGCAACCGTCCGAATCCAGCAGGAATGTCACCAGAGAAATTATTGGACGAGAGGTCCAACAGCACCAGTTCCTCGAGTTTATATATCTCATCGGGCAAGGACCCAACGAATGAGTTCTCAGACAAAACCAGGCGTTGCAGACGGGTACATTTCAGCAGGGCAGACAGAAAATCCCCACCCAAATAATTCCAGCTTAAGTCCAAGTCCTTGAGATTACTCAATTTACAGATACTGGAAGGAACTGTTCCACTGATATTCAGGTTTTCAAGGTCCAGACCCACAACAGACTTGGTCTTATTATCACAGATGACTCCAGTCCAGTTACAGTGGTCGTCACCACTTGAATCGCTTCTCCAATCGCCCAGTACCCCATTTGTGTTCCAACTCTCCTTGACCTGCAATAGTATTTGGCCTTCTTCTGACAGGCAATTGCTTTGCAGGCAGAGCAACAATCCAAGCAATAAGACAAGGCCATGTGCAATTCCCATTTGGGTAGCGGCCATTTCTTAATCGCTCTCTGCGAATTCTGTGTGTGTTGTCTATGGAGGCCCGTTGTTCATCACAGATCGATGAATATCTTTGCAGAACGAGTTCTCCGCGGACTTGTATGGCCATACTTTGCAGGTCAGAAGTCAATTATTCTGGATTTCCTTGGCCATAAAATTTGGCAGCGACCGAATAAAGTTAGTCAGAGCTTTTGGCATTTGGTAACTACTAACGTGGTGCATTGTTTATCCAGAGTTGAATTGACCATCGCTGGTCTTCTTTTGTTCCAGAAGAAGCCTAGAGTCCTAAACATTTAATAACGTTTCAAACACGTGGGCACATACTTTACCCATTGACTTGACTGTAAATTTGCAGGTGCGTATTACTCCTTTGTAAGAAGCACTTCAAGCACCTCACCATGAGAGAAAATACATTTTTTTCAGGGATGTTTTGGTGGGTTTTTTGGGTTGGATTCTAATTATGTAATTTTGTTGAAATTAAGATTTTCATTTTTTAATTTAAAATAGATATAATACTTGTGATTATTCTTGGATATTTTTATTATACAATTTTAACAACTTAAAACTCCAATTCCAACTCTTTCATTCAACGGAAAACTAAAAATAAATACAACTAATATTCCGCAATAGTGTATTTCTTGTTATGAGAATATCAACAATTGGATCTAATTGGTCAATATTTTCGTGGTCTTTGTTTGATAAAGAGGGGTGTTTCGAGGTGCCTTCATGCAGCCTGTCTCGCATTTGTGATTCAACCTTGGTTGGCTGCTGGGTAATCCGAGCAAATTGGGCTCCTTGTATTTGGAAAAGTAGCTTTTCCGGATCACGCATGTTCACGAATGGATGGTGTTAAGGATGCAATCCAACGCTATTCTATTATAATATTTTGATTATGGGAAACATCCTAAATAAAAAAGCGAGCGATCATGTTCTCATTGCAAATCCATTATTTATCAACGTTTTGTGTTATTATGTAATCTAGTACTGTAGATTAATTAAGAGAAGTTATTTTGATCTCAACAACAAATAGAAATAACAATAAATTAACAAAAAGGGCAAGCCTACTAGGATTATTTAACCAATTTCTTTTGGTGAGCTAATTAAGGTAAATGTTGAAAATGAGGGAGGTAAAAAATGGAGGAACTCAATGATAAATCATTATTGAAGGTGTTAAAAACAACTTAGGCTAGAGGTGAGAAAGAATTGTGACAAGCCTCCACAAGAGTGTTCCACTTCCTGAATGAACCTACACATGCAACTTAATCTCTATGCAAAGAAATGTTGTACCCAATCTCCAATACAATGAAATATATAACATTGGATCTACCATATAAATAATGCAACAATGAAGTACTAAATGGTGACCCAAAGTACCCTTAGAAGGTGTGATATCTCATTTTCCTTAGTTGTGTTGGAACCTCCCTTGAGGTGGAGGAACTGAAGTTACCAAAGTATTAAGAGGAGACACATCCAATAAAGATGCCTTAGGATGAAACAAAAAACCTTCAAAATTGGAACCAAATTAATGGCAATAGATCATGGTAGAGGTGTTGAAAATGACTAGTGCAAGCAATCCAAGAGAGTGAAAGAGGGTTTAAAGAGCTAAATCAATATTTTACTTTAACCTACGCATGTACCTACAAGATATCAAGAAAGAGAGATGGGAACCAAAGGGTTCAAAAGAGTATTTGAAGTGGGTTTACAAAGAGGAGAGTGATATAAATAGGCAAAGGAATGACCCTAGGGTGTAAGTGAATGTTATATTGGCCATTGAAGAGGATGACTCATGGAAAAATTGTATTATAGGTTTTGATCTCAAACCACACATTTTTCAGTTTGTACTAGAATATTTTTTCCCTAAATGCACCCTATGTTGTGAGTTGTGGCTTACAGTGGTGGCACAGTCCAAACAAGTCAAAGTTTACTTTGCGTCAAGAAACTAAAAAGGGTTAATGAATGTCACTAACCTCGTGGACCCTCAACTAAGTGACCCCATATAGATTTGGGCCATTGAGAACCTAAATTGAGATATTCTAACACACTGTGGGATAGATAAGGGATCTAGATCTCTAGATAGAATTGAAATAGCATGTAAGTGCCCCAAAATTAGTCCCCCAAAGGGTCTAGCATAGACAAATCAACAACGAAGGCCAAAGATGGGGGAGGAAAGCGTTATGAAACCCTACCTAGGAACTAGACATCCCTAAGAGGTTGCACTCTAAGCTAGGGTAAGGGGACTCATTGAAGGTGATCCAACACACAAAGGCAATAGAGATATATTATTGTCATCATATAGTAGGTTATACATGGATGTGGCACATAAATACATTGCACACTCATACCTCCAGTGGGATATGTGTACATGAAAACTAAATACAAATCCCTACACTACACAATGTATGGGTTTTGTTACATTAACATAATCAAATCTAAAATACTCTTTTAAGCAAAACATATTCCACTACTTACAAGCCAGAGCAAGCAAATTTACAACCTATTAGATGAACAAGACTGTCCAATTCTTAATAAATCCATTTGAAAATAAATCTTAGGATGTTGTAAAATTTATGTTGCCGCATTTTGAAATTGGTCTTCAAGTAATAATATTTGCAATCCAAAATTTTTGGAACACTTAAAGGAGTTACTAATTCCAACGTTTTCCATGAATTCATTATCAACAAGTATATCCAACTTCATAAAGTACAAGGTTTCATCATTTTAACTAAATATCTCATTTATAATTATCTTAGTAGTATTATGAAGACTAACTATTAAGAAAATATAGGGAAGGATCAACTCAAAATGGATAAACAAAGCCATTTTGTTGAAAACATAAATGTCTTAGATTTGGTACATGAGAAGAATTGCACTTGACACCATGACAAACCAATAATAAACCTTTGGTTTTTTCATTATATTAAATAACATGCACTCAAGGAGATATCTCATTTTGAAAATGAGTTACGGGTTGTATTTTAATGAAGCCAACATATACTATTAGTGAGGAACCTTGTAACCAAGGCCATCCTAATCAATTATGTCTAATGTTTAGCAACCAACATAGATAAAGGCACGTCAATCACATCTAATTTCATACTACCATTTCTTGCTAATGTTGTTGCTATATAGTAGTGATCCATGTTCTCACAATTTTGCCAACTCTTCAATATAACCATTCTCCTCTCTTTACAACTTTAGCTTTCAAATTTAGTACATTGTCCTAAGTCATGGAGAATGTTTCACTCTACTAGATAAAGTTCCATGGATTACTCTTAATTGTAAGAATGATTCAATATAATTTAATTGGGATATTTTGATGACAAATTTGGACATAGTCTTCACTACAAGAAATTTATATGAGCTTTGTTGATTTGATCCTATTTTTAAGTGACTGAATATCAAGTGCTACAACCTCCACCCATCCGCAAATAAGACAATGATAATATTTATGGGAACACCCCAAATGCTGAGAATGTTATGATTTACCAATATCATAGTTTCATCGAAGAAAATTATAGGAAATATGAAAGGTCTTGCCAAATTCTGATAGCCTTGAACCATTTTAATGATGCCTATGAAGCTAATTCTTGTTGGATTGATATTATTGGAATCTAAGGGTATATTGTGAATCACCTTGTTAGACATGGTTAATTGATTGAGAGAGTGAGCTAACCATTAAGGGATTCAATCAACCAACCAACTAGGCAATTGAGAGTTGACGTGGTCCACATTGATAACTTTGATCCTTATTATGTCGATGGTTATGGGGCGTGGTTTCGTACTTTGGGGGATTTGATTACAGATCTAAACCTATATATAGATGATCCTATGGACTGGTATATCATCATCCATAATTCAATATGTGGAGGGAGTGAATTATGTTCACCATTGTGCACTGTTCCTTCCTGGCTTCATTGTTATCTCTTATGTTATTTGACATGTGCCAACATGGTATCAATGCCTTAGGTTTTGGATAAAAGGTTTGAATAAAGTGGAGTTTCAAATGGAGACGAGTACTATGGATATGTTTGTGGAAAGCTCTAGAGAAACTACATGGTGTCCTCAATCCAAACTTCTTGTGTGTTGTTGGTGTTGTTTTTCCCTAGCCAAAATTGTGGAAGACATTGATTAGGCATATTCCTTATTCTTTGTTGGTTGTTGATATGTTTTGTGTTGATGGCATAAATAGAGTTTAGGGAAGCCTACCACAATGGTCTATGTCTATCAATGTAGTCTCTTCTTTCAATGATGTGTCCACTAAACTGAGGATTGAAGTGAAGCTACAGTGTATGTGTGGATAATGTTATTTTGGACTCATGGATACTATGGAAAACCATTTGTGTAAAGGAGTGGTAAACCGTGACATCTGAGTCTTGGAATGATTGACTAAGACCATGGATAAGATACAACAATGCATTCGTAGTGGTAATCTACGTGTGTCCTGATGATGTAGTGACCATTTCTTATAGCAAATTTGGATCCAATGCTTTGATATATTTGTAGATCAACTAAGGTTCATCTCTACAATAAAATTTGGTATAGTTGACTACTAGTGATAGTCAATTTCAAGTCTATCTGGTGTATAGTCGAATGGAATTTTAACTGGTCATATATTGATGTGGTACCCTAGTGTGAGGTTATAGTTCAATGGAGACATTGTTCTACTTGAGGACAATTTGTGCAATTAAAGATCATCATGATTGGAGGTGTGTGGTTGCTTGCTCATATTGGTCGACTAAGAATTGACTGGAAATTTCTCAAATGCTATTTGGTACATATTTCATAAAGGTTGAAAGGAGTAGGTATAAATGACCAATGAAAATCACTTAATGAAGACCTAAGATAGTAGTTATAGAAGCTAGTTTGTATATATTGTAATTATTCTAAACTATAATCAATGGATCAACTAGAGCATAATTACATCGACAATCATGTGTCAATTCTTATTCATAGGTTTGAAACTATATGTTGTTGTTCATTTGATTATTAGATGCTTGTGTAATCAGATTGGTAAGTTGTTGCATGTATTTAAAGTGGGTAGATCAGGGTTCGATTTCTATTGTTTGCATTATTTAGTTGGAGTATATATTGGACTGTGGACATTATAGCTCATTAAGCATTAGAGGCAAAGTCTATTATTATTGTTGTGTATATTTCTCAATTGATTAAAGAAGGTAGATTGGTATGTCCTTTTTGTCAATGTAGAGGACTTAATCTCCTTGGCTACATTGAGATTATTGGAAAATTATTGTTGTATGAGTGTATTGACTAAAGATTAATTTTTTTACTAAGTTGAGATTTGACCATTTGATTGAGACAATTGACTTGTCTTCACTATATAGAAATTTTAAGCCTAATAAATATGGGTACCTTTGATATGGTCTTGTAAAAATTGTAGGGATCTTATGATTGACTTCAGGAAGAATTTGTCTCCTTGCATACTTCTATTTCTTATCTATAGAATGAGAATGTTGTACTTAAGGAGGAAGTTTATGGGTTGGATAAACCAATATCCAGTTACAAAATGAGGCTTCCTTAATGCAACATTTTGTTGATGAGATTCATAAGGAAACTACTCCCATGATCTAGGTAGATAATGTCTGGTTGCTTGATGACTACTAATATATGAAGAAATAAATGATAGTTCTCCATTTTAAATGGATAAGAAGATTAGAATATTCATGGATTGTAGAATTGCAAACAAAATACTAAACTCGAAGTCAGTAAATTTCAAACTATCATGAAGACGTATCATCAATATGTTGTTCATTGGAAATAGAGAATTGATTGTTGGTTAAGAACCTATCTTAATAGTGCACTATTCCTCATGATGATATCATTGGTAGCCTTGACATTTGCCATAAGTATGGCATTGATGTTGTAGTTATTCTCATGCCTACCAGTGTCATGATTTCTCTAAAGTTCAAGAAACATACTAGAGGTATTAGGAAGTGTGTACAATGTATTGTTGTTTTGATTTATCTTGAGCTAAGCTTGACTAGATCAAATCTTGAATATGAAGAGATTTCATTGACAGATAGAGGTGGTTCTACTTCACTATTGTTTTTTTTTGTTGCAAGTGAAATCATTACACCAAGTTGTGGAAAAAGAAACCAAGTGACGATTATTATGTTGGGTCAATTGATGATGATAAGCTAGAAATAGAAATTGTTAATTTTGATGACAATGTTGATGATTTGCAGGGATGCCTTACCTCTTTTACTTAGTGGAAATCACATCCTATGCCTTATGCTCAATAGGAACATAATCCTTTTCCATAATCATTGTTATCACTTATGTCATTTCACACGTTCCATTAGATACAATTCCGAGTGGATTTATTTATTGTTGGGAGTTTGGATTTAATTTTGATACATACTTTTTGGATGGAGTACTGCCAAGTGCTCTCTATTATTGGATTGTGCCACATCACTGATGTATGTATGAAATGGAATGTTGGGTAGACATTTTGGGTTCTCGGGCATACAGGAAATTAAGAGTGAGTAGAAAAAGGGATGGAAATTATTGATTGCTCATAAACTCTAGATACTATTTAAATGTAATCGTAATTTGTTGTTTCAAATTTGAAGACAAGTTGAAGGTTTGGATATAGTATATGAATGGCCCTTATAAACAAAAAAATATTATAGATTGCAATTGATTCAGTTGGAAGGCATCCATGAAAGAAGGAATGACCCCCTTATCCTTTGATTTTCATTCGAAATATCGAAGGCTTTCAAAAAGTCAAACTTCCGAATGTGTTTTCTTGGAAAGGCCATCAAAGTTTGATTTGGACAATCCCTTGTCCATCTCTTGAGTGCACATAATTAACATTTATGATTATTTAAATGCATGTTTCGAAGTGGACCTTGTGTGAAACCTTCCAGTTAATAATCTTTGGAACAAGCTCATTGAAATTGCATAATGTTCCAAAACCATTTTCAATTATATTTGAATGTTATATCGAAGTCTTTATCCCAAAATTTTGACTCCTTGGTAAACCTTTGGGGGTTTACCATAATTCAATTGAAATGCCTAAGCTGCCCCCATTTCAAATTCTGAACCAGTTTTTGGGGCTCTCATGGTTTGTAGAACAAGCCCTGCAAATCTGAGATAGCATCCGAAAAGCTTGTGACAACCGACCCTATGCTGTGTCCCCCTTTTGATTCTATTTTCCTTTAAGCCAAAAACCTGTACAATTGATGGCAGAGCTGCCAGACCTTGAATTCCACCGCTAGTGTGAAAGAAAGCGTATGAAAGAAATCAACGTGAAGCCTTTTTATTTTACAATGACAGTCCCACCTTATGATCCCAGGCTCCTCCTCAGATTTCACATTCGAAAAGGAGAATACAGATCTCATCTCCATTTAGAAGAGATTCAAGCGATATCCCTACAGTAGAGCCCAGTTTTAGCATGTCGAACTAGTAGATACAATTTTGGGCTCAAGCTTAGTTGGAGCTAATTAACAACTAAGATTCAAGCTGAGAGAGATGTCCGGTCTTTTAATTTTAATCTACGAATGTCCAGAAACCGTTTTCTAGAGTGATAGCTAAACAGAGACATGATGTAGGAAGGTAACTTCCATTTTGATCAAGCTCCAGCTCATGCTCCGTTTAGATAGGAAAATGCATCACTGGGTGATGTCTGTTGAGCACCATAGATGTGCAGCCGTGTGTTTATGAAGCTGTCAACAGTTAATAACAATTTGCGGAGATTCATCAGTAAGCTGGGATGAACCTACATTAACATCACCCTTCTGCCTGTTAAAGATAGAACACAAGCAATGAGACACAATAACTTGGTAGAAAAGGCTTGAATCCATTCTCAAGACATGTATTCATTCTATGATATGAATATATAGTACATCAATATGACCACTTCTAGATCTACACTTCACTGACAACTCATAAGTGAATAATGATGACACCTCATTGATAGATAAAATTATAACTCATGAAAAAGTGATCTCTTCTTTATAATTGTCTACGGACTCACTGTCTAACACTGTTCATAGCCACTTTTTTAATGATTGCAAATCTGAAATCTGAACACTTACAGAGAGAATGTTGTTCATTGTCCTTTGGGCTTTAAGGGAAGGGTTTTTATTTAGCATTGTAAATTTTTTTCATGTTAATGGAGAAGCTATGACTAGCAAAAATTTTGCAGGAAATCTTTGGTGTGGTCATGGGATCACATGTAAAATTTTGCAGGAAATCTTTGGTGTGGTCATGGGATCACATGTGGACTGTTCTTTCGGTTCTTGTGATGCTCTGGAAGGGTTGTGAGCTTTGATTTCTTGTGTTGTAGACTGTGCTTATGCATGTAGTATCTTACATTACCTTGTCTTGTATAATTTTCGCTAAACATTGGTATGAAGTTGCAACTTTCGGTTGTACTTGTACGCTTTCTTCAGTTTGATGTTAGTGGTCTTAGAATTCATGAAATCTGTCCAGCTATGAAGTTTTTCTATCCCACTGTGTTGCATTTATTTCTTCAGTTTCATGTCTTTCTTTTGCTCTTATTAGACGAGCTCAGACACTTGCCTCCTACGTTTTCATTTCTACATCTAGACTTACATTTAGATTTAGGAATCATTTTTATAACAAAAATCAGCAATGGTAGCCGGGCAATCTGAAGGGTTCCCTATTCTAGATGGTGTGAAGTCTAACTGGGACTTCTCCTCATGGTGAACCTGAGTTGTTAACAATGGGACATTCCCTCGCATCAATAAATTGGTGTTAGGAGGAGGGTGGATGACAAGCCGAAATGTGTGGAGCCATTCTTTTCACAATGCATTCAGTGCCCATGGCTCCTGTCTGTATCTCTGCACGGGAATGTGTTTTGAATCTTTTGGGACCATTACTGATATCACAAAAAGGTAGTTAATCTCTTGTCAAGGATAAATTTAATGGTGAAGTGGAAAACAATACATTCTGGCATGCCAACCAATATCAACTTTATTGTCAATTTCTAAAAATGTGTCGAAAAGATGTTGTATGTAAATTGTTCTCTCTGACATTCAATGGACGAATGAGAGCATGGTATAAGATGTTGCCTATTAAGTCCATTCACAATTGGAAACAATTCAAAGAAGTCTTACTAGATACTGATGACAATTACTCAGTAGAGGCACTATACCGTGAGCTAGGCAAACTTTGATAAAGGAAACATGAACTTATTGAAGACCATTCTATGGGATTCATCCAATTTTCTCATTTGTTCCAAGAGAATGATAGACCCTCTAACCTAGAATTGTTTGAGCGTTGCATGGACTCTCTAACCTTTCATCGAGAGGAAGATGTACTCTGGAACTGTGAGGAAAACTTGCTAAATAAACCAGGAATACTTCCCCCAAGTATCCTCTGCTCACTGTCTCATGAGACTATCTCACTGAATCTATCATCGAGAGAGGAAAGAGTATGTCTACTTTATGAGGTTGAAAACCCAAATGGAAGAAGTCTGCAAAATAGGCCTGTACAAGAGCTTGGCTGAAACCAACATAATGTATTAACTATTAATAGGCTGTAACCTAGAATTCAAGTAGAGATTAAACAAGATGTCATTTGTTCTCTTGTGAAGCAGCAACACTTCAAATTTCAGATGATTGTCAAGTTGAGAATGCTGAGTTGAGACACATCTACAACCTTTTAAATCGGGACAAATATTAAATAGGTTCTGTAGATAGTATGGTCAAGGATATTGATAGGGTTTTGCATTCCCAAGAAACTCACATGTTGCCCACAAACCCTGTTGAAAATGTTTATTTAAGAGAGCATCTGCAGATTCTCTTCATATTGTCCTCCTTGTCTTGATCACAACAATACACTACATAATAAATGTAAACCATAGAATAGAGATAGATCAGATTGACAGTCACGAAAAAGGAGCGGGTCAAAATCATGTTCTTGAAATAAATAAGGTTCATGTCACAGAACTTGCGTATTAGGAAATGGTTGAAAAATATGTGTCACAATCATTTTCATAAAACAGAGAAAAGATGTTGTGAATTTACCCACCAAAAATATGATGATACATCTTGCCCATTGTTCCTGCATGTGATGAAGAAATCTACATATCAACACTAAGAAAGCCTATATCAATTATCCAACCCTATGTAATCTGCAAGTTGATGTCCAAGAACAGCTAGAGGAAAAGATATAAAGGAATGATTTCATGTCTGATCTCAAGATTTATTTTGGAGGAATGGTTCCAGAAGGTGCCCTTGTACTCATTGATGTAGTTGAATACGAGACTCCTTAATGCTTAATCCGTGATATAATTTCGAAACGTACACAGCCTATGCTCTTTGATGGGGTTTGCACATATGATTTGTGAACAAACCTTAGAAAGAGACAAGCCTAGATTCTGAGTCACTTGCTATGCTCAGCAAAGATAAAGATGTTTTCACCACAAAGGGAATTGTAAAGAACTGCTTGACAGAACACCCAAACGAAGGAGACATCGAGGTAAGTATTTTATCTTAGATTCCATTCTTTCTTTCGAAAATTATAGTCATAAATTTTATGATAGCATTGAATGTTCGATGGAGTCCTCTCCGTGAAATGATAACCATTTGATACTTTTGGTTGTAGATCAAATTTCCCATGTACAATTTCTTTTGATTGTGTATTACGTAGTATATTGAGACTCTATACTTATGCAACAAATTATTATTCTTGCTTGGATCGAGTTCCTTGGCTGCACTGGTTGTATGATTTTACATGATCTAACATTAGTTGTAGTGTAGGGTAGGATTAGATCAGTGGTTTTTTGGTCATGCTGCTTACTCTTCTTTCCTTGTTCTAGTTTTAGTTCTATATTCGAAATTTGGTTTCACGAGTAAGTTGGTACTTAAGATCAGCCTGTACATATTACTATTTTTCAATGCCTTTTGTCTCATTTATGTTAGTTTTCTTTTTAGCAGTGTAAGTGTTTCTAGTATGAATAATCTAGCACTTTCAGCAAGTTGGGAAGGTCTAGAAAATGTTGACCTTTCTTTGCAGATGTACCTGTTAGTTCTCCTACTTATGTTGAACAATGGAACAAAGCTAGATGTACATGGTCAAAGGAGGATGTTACCATAGTTCGGAAATAAAAAGCACAACCAAGATATTACACAGGGTCATATGAAATTATTCACTGAAAGTTTGATCTTTATTGATGGGAATTGGATCTGCACTAAGGTTTGTGTTTCTTTAAGTAGGAGAGAATGGGCCAGCACACTATCGATGGAGAAATGACATCAAGGGATCCCTGCAACATTATTGTATCAGATTCAAGTTTCTTTAGGTGGATGAAAGAGACCCTCCAATTTACTATTGAACTTTGCAAACAAAAAGACTTTCATGAAAAATGAATCAACGTTCATTAATTTTTTATGTTGAGTCCATCAGCCCCCATGTTGAGAAAACATAAAAATTAGAGCAGGTCCTTACAACTGTTACAGTTGATGATTGGTCTCAAGAAATACAAGAGGACCAAAGCTTGAGTGCTCTCACTCACTTTTGCCAATTTTCGAACTGCATAATACTACAGAGATAGTGGGATGGATGGCTTTAGCTCAAACTTGAGCATTATGATGAGCAATGTTTTAATAAGATCTGGGCTCTTGTGCTCAATAAAATAGACGATATATTGAGAAGATTGCAAAGATTTCATTGCTCTGATTGAAGTAGGAAGAGGCAACAGATTTGAACCAGATCTGACGATTGGTTAATTAGGCACCAACCCATTTAGGGTGAAACGGAGGAACAATGATTCTTGTGAACACTGATTGGGTTGGGGGTCTCTATCTGTCTTAAAATTCTCATTACTGATAATGGTCTGATCTAATTTTCAGAACAACAAAGGGGAGGAATGTCATGGAGGAACATCCAAGTGTAGTGTCAATGACTATTTTGCTCTTGGATTTCTTACACTCCAGTCAATTATCCCTCAAATTACAGAAAAATTGGCTCTCCCAATTCTCTTTGTTAAAAAAAAACAATATTCAATGTCAATCTTTCCACAATAACAATAACTCCTTTCATTCCATTTTCCATCTGCCTCAATGGTGTTTCAGTTCTTTATAACCACATATATGATGTGGGCGCTTATTACACAACCACAGACAATGTTCTATCATATAGTAAAGGAGAAAGAGGACCTGATAAAGGATTGTATTTTAGTTTATGGGATTACGTGAATCTGTCTAGTACTGGATGAGTTGAGTTGGTTACTGACATATGCAACAATGAATGCTTTCACCTCTTTGATCTTGGTTTTGATGGCCAGAGTTATTGAATTATTGTTTGTGCGGTATCAAATGCTAAAGTAACTTTTCTTCTTGTTTTTTCTCTCTCATTATCCATGATTACCATGGCATTTTAATTAAACACAATGCTTTCAAAGTGGATGTGATGGTACGTATAAAGGCAGTGGAAAGGGTTTAAATCTCAATGCCTAATGGTCCACATACATTGGAAGAAATATTTAAGATGGTGTCAGTCATGGCAGCCATCTGTCAAGAGAACAATGAGATGAGTCAAAGCATGAGAAAAATACATTCATTATGGAGAAATGCATATCAATTGTTTATAATTCAGTTGCAGAAAGCACTTGTTGTTTGAGTAAGCATATTACTTGTAATATTGTGGTGGAGCTCTGCAACTAGAGCATCCATGGTGGAAACTCCTGTGGTTTAAGGAAGCCACGATGGCGGATGGGAATGGGCTATGGAGGAACTATTTTTGAGCATATATCGACTTGGAGTCAAGCTGGTTCAACCCGAACTAGCCTAGTACCTACCAAGTATAAAAAAAGAGGGAAAAATGGTGTACGGTGTTGCTCTTGTTTTGTTTCTTCGATAGTCTGTATTACTGTTCGGTTATTGGTTTGGCGGTCTTTGTTACCTATCCCTGTCGAATGCTGGCCATTTTATCTGCGGTTTAGCGGGTTTTTGACCCTAATTTTATATGGGCTACATTTGTCTTCCCTGCCAGGTTATTGTCAGCTGGAGGTTTTGTATGCTATCGATGGGGTTGGCCGGTTGCTGGTCTTTCTAATCCGTTTTTGTATACTATCTACGGGGTTGGCCGGTTGCTGGTCTTCTTTATATGTTTCTGTATGCTATCGACGGGGTTGGCCGGTGGTTGGGCTTATTGAACTGGTCTTGCTGGCATGTGACCTGGAGCATACCGGAGGTTAGGGTCGTTCACATGGTTTTGTAAGCAGCCTACAGACTTTTCGCCGTCATTAGCGGACATATGCCGGTCTTTTCTCCTTTTTTCGACATCTGCCGGGTTCCTTGGGGGTTTGGTCCCTGATGGGACAGAAAAATAATAACATGGGTCTTTCCCCATCGGCGGTTTGTGGGGGTTTACTACCATTCTCTTCGGTGGAAAAACAGAGGCCAGTGACTTGTCCTGGTGAGATCTCTGCTAAGTTTGCTCCCGTTTCGGAGGTTGCTCAGAAGAAGACCTCTGGTTGGCATCAACGTTTAAAGGGTGAGAAGGCGAGGAAACGGAGGTCAGCAAAGGCGTTGAAGGTGCGTGAGGGTTTGGCATGGTTTCATATTCCTCAGCACACGAACCTATCCCGCATTGAAATGTTGAGTTCTAGGGCTGTGGTTGGCCACCTGGAATTCACGAGTGGCGACCAGAAAGAGTTGGTGGAATGGGTTAGAAGAAACTGGTTACCTATTGTGGGCGACATGCCGAGGGTTATGCAGCTTCTGAATGGATGGTTAATGTTCGTCTTTACTAAGACTGAGCATGTGGGCATTATACTTAAACGGTTTTGGTATTTCAAAGAGGGTTCCCTATGCTTGAAAAGATGGCATTTAGCATTTGACCCTCTGCGGGAAAAACTGAGTATTCGTCACCTGTGGCTCCTCATTCCTGGTCTCCCAATTGAACTTTGGTCTGAAGATATTTTGATGGGTATCGCAAACTCGGTGGGTCATTTCATTCGTTTAGACAATGCTTCTCTCCATAGTTTTGATCGGTGGTCGGCTCGTGTGATGGTAGAGTTTGAAATGGCAAAATGGTTACCTGCGGAGGTGGAGTTGGTCTGGGGGACTAGGATATGGAGACAGAGATTGGATTATTTCCGCATTCCTTTTCGCTGTCATATTTGTCAGCAGACCGGACATGTCCAGGCTAGCTGTCTGGAGACTATAGTTCGGGAGCATTGGTGGCATTCTTCGGAATCTGCGGGATCTCCGTCAAATGACTCGGCCAATACAGAAGGAGACTCTGATGAAGGCGTTGCTATTCCAGGTAAGAATACTCGTGGTATTGGCTCTCCTATTCCTTTCATTCCTGAGGAAGATTTGATGTTGGCAAAAGTTGCGGAGGATATCCTTGATAAGAGAATTGCTTCCGGTGATATTGTGCTAAATTTGGGGAATGATAAAGCCACCTCTCCTACTTTTCAGTCTGAATTACAGTCTATTAAGTCTAAAAATTGTCGGGGGTTGTTTGGGGTGAATTCTGTGGATGAAGATGAAGTCAACGAATCCTCTGTTAATAGACTTGATACCCATCTGGATGTGTTGGATGGTGAGGATTCTCTGGCTCCTGGCCAGACGTCTGGATGTAATGAGTTAGGGTCTAGGGTTATTTCTGGTCCTATGCAGACTCCTAGGGTTATTTTGCCAATTTTAGAACGGGGCCCTTATACTTTGGATGACTCTGGTTTGTTGAATGAAGCTGGCTATAAGACTTCGCCTGATGTGTTTACCCCGTTAGCCATTTATTCTAAAAATCCTTCACGCAATCCACTGGTTCAGTCTGTCATATCGTCCCGTTTTCAAAATGTCACTATTCGGAAGGCTAAGAATATCGCTAGGAATAGGAAGAATAAGGAAGAGGAGGTGAACCCTATTACTGTTCCTGTTTCTGAGAGAATTCAATGAATGATATATTGGCTGTTCATACGGTGGATTCTGGGAGGTTGGATGACGGAGTGGGGGACATTCCACTTTCTGGGGGGATCATTCCCGGGGAGAAGTTGACTGCAATATCTGGGGGCCTTAGAGCTTGTTCCCCCCATTACAGGGTTTCTTAATGTCTATATGCTCACTCAATATACGTGGTTTGGGTAGAGTTGCTCGAGTAAGGGCTCTATCTGACCTAATAGCTACTTCTCGACCTAGTATTTTGCTATTACAAGAGTCAATGTGTGATGATCTCTCTGCTATTTCAAAAATTGCGGGGATTCTGCCTGGGTGGGAAATATCGGCGGTTGGTTTTAATGGTCTGTCGGGGGGTCTGGTTGCTGCTTGGGACCCTCGTATCTACTCTTTTAGTGTTTTTCAGACATCTTGGGGTATTTTATTGGAAGGGACATGCAAAGCATCTGATCTTTCTCTTTCAATTCTAAATTGTTATGCATTGTATAAGAACAGGGAGATCTTTTGGCTGGGTTTATAGTCATCTGGGATTTTGAACCTACATAATCTTGTGATTGGAGGGGATCTAAATTTTACGAGATTGGCCCAAGAAGTTTGGGGTGCTAAGGCTAAAATGGATGTTTTGGCGTCTTTCTTCTCATATTTTATTATTGAAAATAATCTTATTGATGTTTGCACAAGGGCGTTGGTCCCAACATGGTCAAATGGTCGAGATGGGTGTGAAGGCATTCACAAACGTCTTGATAATTTTTTGGTGAATTCGTCATTATTGGATAGATGCTGTCGGTATCGTTCTTGGGTAGGTGAGTCCAAGCTTTCGGACCACTGGCCCATCTTTCTTCAGTTGGAGGATAAGTTTTTGGACACTAAGTTCCCATTTAAATTCGACAGTTCATGGTTGTCTTTTTTGGAGTTTGACTGTTTGGTCATAAATATTTGGACTAGGAACACCTCTGATTTAGAGTTGAATCCTGTGGATCTATTGTGCCATAAGTTGAACGTCCTAAAAGGTGAAGTATCTAGATGGATCCATCAGAAGAAACAGAGTGATAGAGGTCTTTTGTTGGATGTGGACTCGAAGCTACAAAGTCTGTATAGGCTTAATACTATGAAGCCATTGGTTGATTCTGATCTGGAGCTGTTGAAAAAGCTAGAAGCAGAAAAGGAAAGGATTTATATTATGGAAGAGAAGGAATGGAGATTAAAAAGTCGGGCTTTATGGGTAAAATCGAGTGATAAGAATACTGGATTCTTTCATTCCTATGCTTCAGCTCGCAGAAATAATAATACAATTTGGAAATTGGTTGATGAGGATGGCTCATTGGTGTCTGGGGTCCAGGGTCTTCAGTCACAAGCTTTCAAACATTTTCATAGGGTCTACTCAGATGATAATTTATGTGACTTGTCCTCTCAACTCAAAGTGGCGAGATTATATCCTCGTTTTTTTGACAGGGAGGATGTTGTTTCCTTATGTTCGGAGGTCTCTATTGAAGAAGTGGAAAGAACCCTAAAATTGTTTAGAAAAGAAAAAAGCCCAGGGCCAGATGGCTGGACTGTTGAGTTATTTTTACACTTCTTGGACATAATGGGGGATGACATTGTCAGGATGGTGGAATTTACTAGATCGCAGGGCTATTTATCTAGAGCATTGAATTCTACATTTATTACCCTCATTTCGAAAGTGAATGACCCGAAGATGTTGGCAGATTTCAGACCTATAGCACTTTGTAACTTTGCTTATAAAATTGTCTCGAAAATTATTGTTGGTCGTCTCAAGCCGGTGTTTTCAAATTTTATCACCCCGGAACAATTTGGGTTTTTAGAAGACAGGCAGATCCATGATGCTGTTGGCATAACACAAGAAATGATTCATACTATTAAGTGCAAAAAACAGAAAGCAATGCTGCTTAAAATGGACCTTGAGAAAGCATATGACCGGGTAAATTGGGATTTTTTGAGGATTCTTATGATACAGATTGGTGTGCCTGCATTAGCTATTAACTGGATTATGGCTTGTGTCAATACAGTGAATATTGCTATTTTGGTGAATGGAGCTCCCACAAATTTCTTCAGTTGTTCTAGAGGCATTCGCCAAGGTTGCTTGATGTCCCCTCTTCTATTTCTCCTGATTATTGATGGATTAAGTCGACTGATTAAACAGGCACATGAACAAGAAAACTTTAAGGGTATTAAAATTTCAAAAGAGCTCTTTTTTACTCATATATTGTTTGTTGACGACGTGCTTATTGCTGGGACTGGGACTGTGGCTGAATGGAGAATGCTCTCTGGTATTATTGAGCTCTTTTGTAAAGCCTCGGGCATGAAGGTTAGTTTATCAAAGTCCTGTCTATATCATAATTTGGTAGATGCTGATATCATATCAGACATAGTATCATTTCTCCCATACAGTTGTAATTTGATGATTGATGGTTTTATATATTTGGGCTTTCGTCTCAAACCTAATGGATATCTGGTGAAAGATTGGGAGTGGTTGATAAAGAGATTTGAAGCTCGTATATCACACCGGACTTATAGGCTTCTTTCCATTGGCGGAAAACTTACCCTTGCAAAATCTGTGTTGATGGGGATTCTTGTTTATTGGTTTTCTATTCTTCCTGTTCCGAGCTCAGTTATTAACTCTCTGAGGAGACTTATTTACAATTTCCTGTGGACAAGTGGATTGAAACGGGCTAGTGTGTCCATGGTTGGATGGGAGAGGCTTTCACTTCCATATAAGTCTGGTGGTTGGGGTTTAAAGGATTTACATGCTTTTAGTGATGCATTAAGACTTAAGAGTATGTGGTGGGCTATATACAGTGGTTCTCTTTGGTCTCGGGTTATTTTCTATAAATACATCAATATTAAGATATCTTTCTGGCTCAGAAATCCAAAGAAAAAGTTAAGGGGAGTCTCTCCAGTTTGGAGAGGTTTTATGAAGATATACTGTTGGTTTGCGCAATATCTTTGCTGGAAAGTTGGCAATGGATCCGAGGTATCTATTGGTGTGGATCCTGTTCTGGGTATTAAGGGCCATTATCAGCTTTCAAATGAGTTGGTCTCTTTTTTAAGAAGTTCTGGATAATTTACTTTGAATTCAATAGTTAAGAATGCTGATTCGGGATATTGGTTTGATGCTGTGGATTTAAACTTGCCGCTGGGGTTGATAAATGAATGGGACTGTTATGTTCAGAGATTGAATGCTGCAGGTATTCGGTTCCATGCAGATGAGGATATGGTTGTGTGGGAAGGAAATGAGGTCTCCAGTTACATTACTGCTAAATCTGCATATGAATGTCTTATCCGTAGAAGGTGTATCTATCCTAACAACTGGTGGTATTGTAAGCTATGGCAATCGCATGTGCCCTTAAAATTGAAATGCTTTTCCTGGTTCTTATTATGCGATAGATTGAAGACCTAGGACAATTTGATGTTTATGGGATGGATCGGTCCTAGTTGTTGTATCTTATGCAAGTTACAACAGGAGAATATCAATCATCTTTTTATTAACTGTTCTTTTATTGTGGAGATCTGGGACAAATTCTATCAGCTTTTTGGTATTGTACATAGATGGTGTGGTCCATCTGTGGATGTATGTCTTCAGGATTGGATGAGATATGAAAAAAGACACCAAATGTTGCCACTATTTATCAGCTAGTCTATCTGGCATTACCGGAACAAGGTGACTTTTGAAGGTCAGCTACCAAATTTACAGGGTGCTGTCAACAGTACTTTGGTTCTCTACTCACAGTATCAGTCTGAAATATTTGTTCCGGCTCCAAGGAATATTGGGGAGCATCATTTTACTTTTAAGGTGCCATTATTTTTTTTCGATGGGGCCGCAAACATGGTTGAATGTGGTGCAGGTGGGATTATATTTTTAAATCAGCATCATTACTTTTCGCTCCGGTTAAAGTGTGGCAGGGGCTCAAATATGAAGGCAGAGCTCATGGCTTTGTGGTGTGTTGTCCGTGTGGCTAATATATTTGGTTTAGTAGCTGTGAAGATTTATGGGGATTCCCGGGTGACTATCAAATGGGCTCGTGGAGAGTATGATATCAATGTCTTGGGTCTGATCAGCTGGTGCAGGCGTATTAAAGATGAACATGGGCTGCTGGCATCGGTTTCTTTGGAACATATTTATAGGGAACATAATGCTCTGGCGGATAGTTTATCTAATTTGGCTCTTGAAGGTGAAGAAGACATGCTGTTTTGGGCAGAATTCTATGAGGAACAGCAGATAGCTTATGGGTCCTATAATTTGATGATATAATGCTGACCTAGTTTTGAAGTTTCATGGCTTTATTAATGTAGTTTGTAATATCTTAGGTATCCGTTGATGGGATCACCTTGATGACAATTTAGTTGTATTTAGACCTTATCATGTACTGTTTGATTCAAATATTGAATATCAATAGTACGCTTTTTTCGCAGGAAAAAAAGCATATTACTTGTAATATGGGCAGATATGGCACACATTCTTGCAGCCCTTGGGCAATACCTTTTGATATCTTTTGAAGCAAGGAAATTTGTGAAATGGATGATATTTAGCTTGTTTGAAAATTTGCGAAATGCTTGGCATTTTTTTCTGATTTGTTGTTTAATTTTGATTTTTTCCTAGAAAAAAAAATATTTAAAATATAAAATCAAAATATATATCATTCTGCTTGAGTAAGCCTTATAGCGTGTATTTTTTTGACAAAAAATATAGCATTATCACTTCAACAACCTATGTCTACTCATGTAGAGTTATCTAGTTTTCTGCTCAAAAGAGATTTGACAAAAAATCAGTATTATCACTTCAACAACCTATGTCTACTTATGTAGAGTCATCTAGTTTTCTGTTCAAAAGAGAACCTTTCAGTTCTACTTCTAAAACGAAAAACGAAAAATAAAAAAAAAAACTTTTGAGACAATATATCTACATGAAAGATATTAATAAAACGAAGCTTCCATAATGGAAATCTGAGCCTTTTCTAAATCTTGAATATATATGACCTTGCATTGGCACAACTTCTTTAAACAAGTAAAATAGCTGCAAAGCAGCTAGTCCCTACCCTAAGATTATGTTTATAGGCAAGGTGGAAAACCAGTGGACAATGGGCAGCAAAAAAGAAAACACATGGCAAAAGGGGATTTGTTGGAGGGACCACTAATAATAACACCTATTGAAGTGAATATTTATAAATATTTACATACAACCAAGTTAGTGTATCATTCTATGGATGGTCCTTATTTGTTAGAAGATATATAATGTGTTTCTTAGAGATGGTCCTAATAATAGATATAGAAGTAGATGAGATATTTAATAATAATTGGAATTTCATCACAATTTTTATGGATAAATGAGATAATAATTTTGGTAAATAATATTTGTATAAAAAAGTATGAAGTTTTTTAATCGGATAATGTTTTTAAATATTGTGAAATATTTTTAATTCATAAAACATTAGGTAACTATATATTAATTTATTTTGAAAATAAAAAATTCAAAGTGAGTTTGACTTAGAAGACTAATTATATAAACTTTAATTAAAATCTAATAATACAAATTTGGAAGTTACAAAATTTTATTAATATATAATAATAATTAGTATTAAATTTTAATAATACAAATTTGGAAGTTATAAAATTTTATTAATATATAATGATTAGTATTAAATTTCAACATTAAATAATTGTGTACAAAATAGAAAATTACATACCAAATTATTATAGATAAATAAATGCAGCATTGTTATAAACTATTTTCAAATTTTTACTTGTTAATATATATCTTACTTTAAATATCAATTATTGAAAGAGCTTTGAGAATGTTAGATTTGTTTCATCAAGAGCTTTGAGAATGTTAGATTTGTTTCATCACAGTGTTTTAATAGTGAATGCTGAGAATAAATTTGTTTCTTGATTGGCAATGCCTAAAATAAGAATAAAATAAATAAATATTCCATTCTGAATATTAGAAAGTATTTATTCAATTATGTATCCTATTTTATATATTAATTATTAAAAAAATCATAATAAATAACTTTGAAGACACAAATTTTTTATATGCATTTTTAGAGAAGAAACCTACATTATTTGAATGATTCAAAGATTGATTTATATCACATTATTTCAATAATTAATACATATTCTTATCATATATGCCAATCCATAAAAGTATAATGTATACATATTCTTATCATATATATACCAATCCACGAAAAAGTATAACGTATAGTATAAGTATTATCCACTTCTGGTAATTGTATTTTTAACTTTCTTCAAAAATATATTCAACCTTATCCACCTCTCATAAAACGACCAATTATCATAAATAAATAAATAAATGAAACCATGAGATTGTTAATTTACAGATTGTTTGGAGTTACTTTGAACAATATCGTTTCACAACTATCGATTATGATTTCCGGTTGTTTCTGCAACCCATCAATAATACTCGCATAACCTTGGTACAAAAATGTACTACTAAGCAGTTTTAAATAAATAGATTTCGCAGGACGGATCTACATGGTTTAATGTGATGGCGTGCAACAATATTCGTTCCATAAATATATATTATACACTGGTTACCGAGCTGATACCATAAATGTGATAGCTCAACCACAGCATGAAACCAGTGTATTTAGTGGATGCCATAAATGTTATAGTTCAAGTTAAGTTAAGTACAAGTGACAAATTTAGAATTTTTCTAAATTTTGATTTTTTGATTTTATTTTTTATTTAACAAAAGTCACATCTAAGCCGGCATATTTGTCAAATCAAATCTGAAAGCCAATAAAAAAATATAAATTATGTAATAAGCCAATAAAAGAATATAAAATATCTAATATTAAAAATGTAAATTATAATTTTATGCCTTCGCAGGGACTAATAATCGATTTGTTCTTTTATTAAATTATCTCTCTCTTTTTTTGTTCTTTTTTTTTTATAACTGAGGAACTATCCAATCATCCCCTTTGAGCTTTGTCAATTGAGCTTGATCAGAATACAAACCGTGAGCCAGGGTCAGCCTAAATTTGGAACTGGTTCATCATTGGGAGTTTGGTACTTGCGTTCAGTGGTGGCAACGTTTTTAGTCCCATTACAGGATTGGAACCCTGGTCTCTGGCAAGGGAACTGTCAGAACTCACCGTTGAGTTCGGAGCCTCAGCCCCTAAATTATCTCTCTCTATACATTCATAAAAGAAATATCATCAAAATATTGTTTTACATCTAGTACCGGATTCATTATTAGAGTAAACGAAATATTATCAATTCTGCATTTGCTATTAGCCCAATTCATCGTAAGCTTGGCATATCCATAGACCCAAATATGTTTTGTTGCTTTGTTGTCTTCATCATAATCCAAAGGGAATATAACTCAGCTCTATTGTTTGCACCTTGTCTCTTAGAATACTTTATAGGTAAATAATGTGAAAAATTAATATACAAAATGATTTTTGCTTTACACATTGTTGTCCACTGGAGTTGCACCATGGTGGACAACTTGTGAACCACAGAAGATTTGAACAATGTTATTGTTCACTTGTCAGAGTTTAGTGTTCATCATGCAAAATTTTTTCCCTTTGTAATAATTTGCATGTCAGACCCTGCGGGGATTTTGTAATAAGTTGGTCTAGCATGATTTTTTTATGAAAGGTTTGGCCTTCATTAACGTTTGTTATCAGGGAAATACTCTAGAGTGTTTTTTTTCCTTAGGGATTATGCATTACTGAAAAGTGACATATAATTCCCGAGTTTTTCACTCACACCTCCAAAGAACCACTTATACTATGAAACGAGAACTCGACACAGTTCTCATTTTTCTCTCTCCTAATTTTAGTAGCTATTTTTACCTCCGTTTCAAAAAGGGTTGATACCAGTATCACACATTTTCATTTTGAGACATTTTTTTGGGTCTTTGACACATCTTTATTGTAAAGTATTTTTAATTTCTATTTTCAAGTGTGTTTTTTAGAAATTTAACAAAAAACATACATTTAGAAGCTAGCTATAATGAAAAACACATACATTTTCAACATTTATCTTTAAAATTTAATCATAAATAATATATTTTTATGGAAAAAATAGTAAACAAATCGAGAAAAAGAAGACATTTAAACCCATTTTTAACAGATTTTTAGTCATTTTGTATAAAAATGATACTATTTCACATTATTTTTCATAATATTTAACCCCCTAACCAATTATTATTAAAATTTAAAAAGAAAATATTTAAAAAAATTACATTGCCCCCTTCTACCCTAACCCTATCCCTACTCCCCCACAAACTATTACAAAAGTTAAAAAAATAATTATAATGCGTCCCTTCTACCCTAACCCCCTAACAAACTATTAATAATTTTTTTTAAAAATTACATTTAAAAAAAAATTACATATCCTACCCTAACCCTTCAACCAACCATTAATAAACATTTAAAAAAACAAAGTACATTTTCTAACGCCCTAGCCCTCTACATTACCCCCTACCTTAGCCCCCCCGAAAATTACATTTCCTAATGCCCTACCCACTACGTTAACCCCCTAATGTTACCCCATTACCCCTCACACATCGTTTTAACTAAAAAAATTTAAAACCCAGCTTAAAAAAATTAAAAAATTAAAATAAAAACTTAAATTTAAAAAATAAAAAATAAAACCTAAACTTTACAAAAGAAAATAACAAAAAACAAAGTTGACTTTACAAATTAAAAAAAAAGACTTTACAAATTTTTTTTTTTAAAAAAAATTAAAAAAAAAAAAAATTTTAAAACAAATTAAAAATTTTAAAAAATACTTAAAAAAAAATTA
Organism: Larix kaempferi; assembly: GCA_027924585.1. NCBI lineage: Eukaryota > Viridiplantae > Streptophyta > Pinopsida > Pinales > Pinaceae > Larix > Larix kaempferi. Next base: position 1,505,594 of record BSBM01000829.1, read on the forward strand.
AAAATTAAAAAAATAAATAAATTTTAAAACAAATTAAAAATTTTAAAAAAAACTTTAAAAAAAAAATTAAAAATTAAAAAAAATAAAAATTTAAAAACAAATTAAAAATTAAAAAAAAAAACTTAAAAAAAAAAACTTAAAAATTAAAAAAAAAAAAAATTTAAAAACAAATTAAAAATTAAAAAAAAAACTTTAAAAAAAAAATTAAAAATTAAAAAAAAAAAAATTTAAAAAAAAACTTTAAAAAAAAAATTAAAAATTAAAAAAAAAACCGTTGGGCGCCCAAAGGGCTGCCCCCCGCGGGGCGGCCCTTTGGGCGCCCAACGAGGCGGAGGCAGCATCCTGTGGGCGGCGGATGCTGCCTCCGCCCCGTTGGGCGCCCAAAGGGGCGGAGGCAGCATCCTGTGGGCGGCGGATGCTGCCTCCGCCCCGTTGGGCGCCCAAAGGGCCGCCCCGCGGTGGCAGCTCGATGCCCGGCATCGAGCTTCCCCCGTGGGGCGGCCCTTTGGGCGCCCAACGGGTTTTTTTTTTAATTTTTAATTTTTTTTTTAAAGTTTTTTTAAAATTTTTTAATTTTTTTTAAAATTTTTTTTTTTTTAATTTTAATTTTTTTTAAAAAAAATTTTAAAAATTTTTAATTTGTTTTAAATTTTTATTTTTTTTTTAATTTTTAAATTTTTTTTTAAAGTTTTTTTAAAATTTTTAATTTGTTTTTAAATTTTTTTTTTTTTAATTTTTAATTTTTTTTTTTAAGTTTTTTTTTTTAATTTTTAATTTGTTTTTAATTTTTTTTTTTTTTTTAAATTTTTAATTTTTTTTTTTGTTTATTTTAAAATTTTTAATTTGTTTTTAAATTTTTTTTTTTAAATTTTTAATTTTTTTTTTAAAGTTTTTTTTTTAATTTTTGATTTGTTTTAAAATTTATTTTTTGTAAAGTCTTTTTTTTTTTAATTTGTAAAGTCTAGTTTGTTTTTTGTTATTTTCTTTTGTAATGTTTAGGTTTTATTTTTTATTTTTTAAGTCTAGGTTTTTATTTTAATTGTTTAATTTTTTTAAGTTGGGTTTTAATTTTTTTTAGTTAAAACAATGTGTGAGGAGCAATGGGGTAACATTGGGTTAACGTAGTGGGTAGGGCATTAGGAAATGTAATTTTGGGGCGGTTAAGGTAGGGGGTAATGTAGGGGGCTAGAGAATTGGGAAATGTACTTTGTTTTTTAAAATGTAATTTTTTCAAACATTTATTAATGGTTCGTTGGGGGGTTAGGGTTAGATATGTAATTATTTTTATAAATGTAAATTTTTAAAAAAATTATCGGGGGTTAAGGTAGGAGGGGTGCATTATAATTTTTTTTTAAACTTTTGTAATAGTTTGTTGGGGGTTAGGGTTAGGAATTTATTTGTTGAAAACAGAAAATTTCAATTTAGGGGTTGATTTTAAGGCTTTCGTAAAAACAGTATGAGATTTTTAAGCCATGGCTATATTTTTAACCCAGAGAAAAAAAACGTTGATACTAGTATCAACACTTTTCGATTTGGGGGTTGTTTTTGGTGTTTTTTATGAAAACATGATACTGGCATCAACACTTTTTGATTTGGGGGTTGTTTTCGGTGTTTTTTATGCAAAAATATGAGTTTTTATTGCTAGAGTTCTCGTTCTTAGTATATAGTTCTCGTTTCATAGTATAAGTGGTTAAAGCTGGAGTGTTTCCATGATGACGAATTTTGAGGGGTTATTAAAACCTATTGGAATGTATTTTTGTAACATGCTAGCCATCAGTATTGAGTCATATGGACATGCACTAGGTCCCCTAGGATTTTTGAGTCATTATGAGAAAATCAAATTTTCTCAGTTTATGAGAAAATCAAATTTTCTCAGTTTATGAGATTTTTAATAATTTAATTAAAAAATGAGAAAAGTGATAAAAGATGGGTTAGGAGGTGAAATTGGACTTGGGGGTGCTCGTTTTCTAACCTAGAGCACCCATAAAACCCCCAAACCCACTTTTCCTAAGTATTGAGTGATTATTTTTCACTTAGTCAAATTTCTCTCCAAAATATTAAAAAAGTATTTTTTAATTCAAGAATAATGGATTTGGAGAAAATCCAAACTCCTAAATAAAAGGTGGGTGGTCTAGTGAGTTGGCCCAGTTGACATGGCATGGACATGTATTGGAGAATCCAATCAATTTTGGAGTGCATCAATCAAGAGTTAATGAGTTTTGAGTGGATCCTCCTTGGGATTTGTGCCTTCCCTCATGAGGAAGGCATCTTACCTTAGGTGGCAGTTGAAAGATGGTTGATGGAGCTTCCCAAGCTCCCATGGGAGGCTCCCTCCTTAGGTGCCCATTCTCCCATTGAATGTAACTCCAACTACCAATCCAATCAAGGATTTGGATCTCACATGTGTCCATTTAAACCCTAGTTCGCTCCCTCCCTCACAAATTCGAATTTGCTCTTGGAGAGTTGTATAAAGGCAAGTTCATGCTCCATTGTTTTCAAGTAGTGTGGATGCATAGAACCTCTGCCAAATTGCAATTGTTGTTTACTGAATATATTGTTGAAAGGATTTGGAGGTCCATCATTGTGCAGTGTGTTGAGCTTATTGAGGTGAAATTGTTCTTACTATTTGTTCATGCTTTCATACTTTGATATATCTAGCATATTGTATTGATTAAACATTTGCAGTTGTCAATTTGTTTAATTGTGTTGAGTTTTAGAGGTAGAGAAGTAGCCAATTGTATTCGGTTATACTTAGGCTCTTCTTCATTTCTTTGATTTCTAGCACACTAGATCTATTAATTTGTGTGTTGAGCTTGTTTTTTGTAAGTTGCATATCATAGGAAACCCAAGGATTAGAGCTCGGTTGAAGCTTCTATACTTTGGGCTACATATTTTTACTTACACTTTTGTTACAAGATTCTCCAAATAGCAACTCCAACAAGCAAGTTTTGGCTTGGATTGATCTATTCTCTTCTCTACAAAACAAATTCAAACCCTCTCTTACTTTTTCATTTTGTTTTGCAAAGTGTAGATCTATCATACTTAGCTTATCTTTCATATCTACAGCAATTTATCATACTGTTAGTTATATCTAAGTACTTAAAAGTCCATTTTGCACTAGATCTAAGCTAAAATTGGAAATTTTTATCCTTAGAATTTTTTTTCGAAAATTTTCTAAGTGTAAATTTTTTTCAAATTTTTAATTTCTTTTTTGCATTTTCCATCATATTCTAAGTTGTTTACTTGTTGGTTTTTAGCAGGTCCAAGGAAAAAGAGGAGGAAGCTCTGGCAAAAAATCGATAAAACTTGCCAAAAACACCTTCCAAGGGACCCATTTTAGCATTCTTTCAAAATACCAACTTGTAAGCCCTTAGATCCAAGTCTAAAAGGACTGAGAGGCAGTTTTATTGGAGCACAATTGTAAAATAATTAAACGAGAGCAGTGGGGTAACCAACACCCACATCCCATCCCCCCTGGGGGGATTTGTGTACTTTGTAAAAATTTCGTGAGATTGCTTTTTTCTAACTCCACTCACTCACACACTCACTATTGAATTGCAGGGTGTATACTTTTAGTTATATTTTGCAAGTTTAATCATTTTCATTTCGCAAAAGTAAAGTAGAAATAAAACCATCTTCGTCGCCACGAAGTATGCTCTCACCTTCACCCAAAGGAAATTTGCTGATTAGTGGAGGTTGATCAGAAAAGTGACGCATAAGATTGGCCATCCATATCTTTTGATTTAAGTTTTGTCTTTCATTTTCATAAGTCTCTTGAACTTAGCTGAAAAGCAAGTCAAGAGAGCTCTCTATCGGAGAGTACAATGGTTACTTGTTTCAAACTTGAATAAAAATTTTGCTACCACTACGTATGCTTTACCCTTTTTGGGATACATAGAAACAGTGGGAGCACTCTTTAATTTCCACATTAACCCAATCAGTCATCTAATAAAATTAACTACCCATAAGATAGTGAAAATACGACACTTCGAATTAGATTTTGTGTGGGCAAATTCTACCTGGGGACGTTGGATCACTATACTCTGACCTTGGGGCACCGTTAGACTACATCCTTGTTTGGTGTAGTGTTAAACACACACTCAAGGATTTGGCAGCCAACATGTCCTTGTACGGAGCCACCAATCTCTAGATTTCCGGACATTCCTCTCTGTACCTCACGGTATCTTGAGAGTTCCCATTTTTCCCTAATAAAGATTCACCCTTAATAATTTAAAATCAACCAAGAGACAATTGCACAATATTACTTTTCCAGCATTATCAATTTCACACTGTGTTTGACTCCATAAGGCATTGGTCCTTGCACTATTCATTTGCTTATTATCAATATCAGGTTATTGTGCATCTTTATAATTTACAGTGATTATTTGAACTTATGCTGGTGAAAGCAGTTTAAACTCTTGTTGCAATTATATATCTTGGAATCTTTACATCTTGAACCTTTTTTATAAAAAAACTCCCAAAAACATTAATAAACAACCCATCATTTAATTGGAAGACCATAACAACCATTAGTAACTTTCCATAGGGATTACCCCCCTTGGCTTTCGTTGGGAATTTTGCCTAAATGGAGGAGTCAAGAACCAAGTGACATACTTGACTCAAGACTTGCCACCAAGGGCACATCAAACGACAACATAGATTTCTGTTGCGACAAGACGGTGTGTAATCCGACGACGACACACATACTTTTATCTATTTGGTAAGCTCCATAAAAAAACCCTACTCAGCCTTTTTTTTGGTTTACTACTTAAATTTGAACTCTTTCTTCCAATAGTAAAAAACTTTATATTTGATATTTAAAACATGAAATCAAAATATACATTATTCTACATGAATAAACCTTATAACATCTATTGTTTAACAAAAACACAACATTTACAATTACTTCAACAACCCTATATCTACTTATATACAATCATCCTGGGCTTCTCTAAGGAAGCCTTTATTACTAAAAAAGATCCTTTAAATTCTACTTCTAAAACATAAAACAAAAAATTATAAACTTTTGAGATAGTATATTTGCATTATAGATACTAATAAAGAGAAGATACCATAATGGAAATCAGAGCCTTTCTTTGAACTCTTGAATAGATACGAAGCCTCTGCATTGGCACAACTTCTTTAGATAATTGGTCTTCTCTTGTATTAAATTATTTCTAAATATGCATAGAAGAAATATCATTAAAATATTGTTTTAAATCCAATATCAGATTAATTATAGAGGAAATATCATTAAAATATTGTTTTAAATCCAATACTAGAGGAGCTAACAAATATTATCAATTATGTATCTATGGTTAGCCTAGTCCATCAGAAGCTTGGAATATCCATAGACTTTTAAATGTTTATGACCTTATTTCTCGGTCATCTTCATCAAAATCCAAAGGGTATATAACTTGTGATCTCCATTGTTTGTACCTTGTATTTTAACATACTTCATAACAAATAATGTAAAGATTTAATATGCAAAATTACCCCTACTCCACACATCCGTTTGTCTTTGGTAGGCTCCATAAAAAAACCCATGCTTTACCATAATTAATGTTAGGTATTAAAATTCTCTAGAATTGTTTTTTAAAGGATTCCAATTGTCTTTAAAAGAAACCCTTATCTTATGGGCTACTTGGGTTGTTTTCATCTTTAATCCTTGAAAAATCATGTTATATTCTCATTCCCCAAATCACAAAAAAAGGGAGAACTTTGAAAGATTTTTTAGCTTTATGAATTATCCATGAGAATAGATAGTCTACCAAAGTTGACTACTCCCACTTATTTGTTCTAGAAGAGATTTGTAATACTTCATTCTAGACATTCCTAGAGAAAGGACAAGAGACAAACATATGATCCATTGTTTCCTCACTACATTTACACATAATGCATATACCAAGACCATGGTGACTTATCTTTTGACCATTATCTCATGTAAGAATTTGCCAATGCAAACCAAAGAAAATTTCTTGATTTGAGAGAGTTTTCTAGTTTCCAAACAATTTTCCACCAGCAAACTCTTTCTTCTATTTACATTTCCTCTATCCTTGCGGTGTATCACAATTTGGTTGTGTATTCACTTGTTCCTCTATTTCTAGACCATTTGTGTAGCGTCCCCGATCCCATCCCTAGGATCAGGTACCAATCTTTCATGTACTCCTAACCTCTATGGGTCTCTTCGGGGGTGATGGAAGACTCTGATACCTTTTTTATATTCAAAATGCCTCAATTCACGTCTTTCTGCAATTGCATCACCAGATCCGCAATCTGCAAATCTCTTGGATATGCAATCCGCAAGTTGCCTCGGATCCGCAATCTGCAATCTGCAATCCATCCTTTCGCAATCCGTAATCCGCATTGTGGGATTCGGAAGACATATATCTGAACTTATCTCTCCAAAACCCTTCTGCAATTTGCAATCTGCATTGTAGGACTCGAGATAGTGAAAGTCTAATTATTTCATCAACTGCCTTTCCGCAATCCGCAATTGCGGAAGTAGGGTTTGCAAAAGTCCAACTTGTTGATGTATTTGTAACTTTGGAAGATATTCACTTGTATATTGTATGTATTACATTTTTACTTTATTGTATCCCCAATGGAGATGTATTATTCCTCTGATTGGAAGTGTCGTCATGTGTACTTGCAAGTGTCGCAAGTTATAATGTAAGTGTCGTAACTTATACTTGATGGGTTATTAGACCACCTTGTTGGGGTCGGCCTTGTATGAGTCATGTGGGTCAAAGGGTTATTAGACCACCCTATTGGGGGTCGGCCCAGTCAGCATTATGTTATGTGGTTAAGTTAGAGCCGACCTAGTTGAGTAAAGGTCAAGTGATGTAGTGTATAAATAGAGAGTGTGTCTCTCTCATTTTACACATTCTATTGTTCACTCACTTCACATTAATGAGAGAAGAAGAGGATGCGCACAAGTGGAGGAGGAGCATGCTGCTGTAGATATCTATCTCTTGGGTTTGATCATGGTGATCATTGTATTGATGCTTATTCTAGCTCTGAGGAAGTTGCGGGGTTTTTTCACCTTCTTGGTTTTCCCCGGTGAAATGTTTTGTGTCGCTTGTCTCTTGTCTCTTATGCTTGATATGTTGTACATGTTTTTCTTTCAGTTAAGATCCTAGATCAGAATGTATTAAATTCTGAAAAAATAACATGGTATCAGAGCTAGCCTGAAGGAAGGCATGCTATGGCATTTATGACACTTGTTGCACTTGTGAAGCTAGGGCTTGATATAGAAAAAACCAGTCATCGTAGAACTTTCGCTATAAATCCATTTTGGAGAAGTTTTGGGATCTGAAAATATTATAGGTCAAAGATAAGATCCCCATGTACCTTGTGTCCAAAGGAGAGCCTCTAATTCGCTGTAATTTCATATTTATGAACTGTACAATATAGGGTTTCGGCCTCTTCCAGATCTCAGTCATAAACAAGTGAGCTAGGAAAAAAGGTCACAACTTGGGCTAGGAAGCTCCAAATGAAATTTCGTAAAAAGTGGCAGGTAGTACACGGACTTTACTTTCATAGGTACGATTTTCAAAGACTGAAATTGAACCAGTGACACGTGGCACTCCGTACAAGTTTGCTCACCTGTTTTATCCCATAAACAGGTCACATTGCGACACTTGGCATAACTCTCTCTCAGAGAATCCATTTGAAGTCAGACCTATGGAGTTGGAAATTTAATAGGACAGGATACCACAGGAAGAAGTTTCAGACCCTGTAGATCTGAAATTTTTGAGTTACACCAGAAACAATCAGGTGCATATTTCTGTCAAAACATAATTGGATTTTGAGCACCTTCATTCATGGCTACGGGAATTTAGGGTTTCATAGAAAGTTGGAATTTTTGTAATCGGAGACCACGGCTAGATGATCCTCATAAAAATCCAAATTTAGAGACCAAGATCAAATTTTTTGGGTGGGCAGAAGGCCGAGCTTGATCAAACCCTAGTTCGGGACTTTGATCAGAAAGGTGGAAAATTAGGGCTTCTACAGAAGTTGGAATTTTTGAATTTTGTGACCACGACTGGAAGGTCCTCAAGAAAATCAAAGTTTAGAGCTTTGGATCAAATCTTTTGGTTGGGTGAAGCTTCGAGAAAATCAAACCCTAATTCAGGGTCCTCCCTAGTGAATCTAGAAATCTAAAAGGCAATTTCGAGGGGTGAAACTTTGCAGTTTTCAAATTCTGAGTATACCAGCTTGACCGGCTCAGAAAGGCACATCTTTATATCCTTTCAGAAGTTTGAAATTCAAAGTTCAAATTTTTAGGGTTTCTCTGACAAACCCTAATCCAGCTCCAGATCCAGTTTCTGCAAATCAAGTGGATTGGGGTAATCCTAGAAGAAAATGGATCAATCACCTGCATAAGTGAAGAAGTTCCTGTTTCAGAGGGAGATGAGGCTAAGAATATTACAAGCAATCTCGACAGCCATGACTTATCTAGGTATGTTTCGAGATCTGTTCATGATTAAGTTTATGGTATGTTTGTCTTCATTAAGGCTAGTACAATCTTGATTAACTTTAGACTTGTCGTATCACCTTAATAAAATTATGAATGCAGATATTCATTGATTAGGGTTTTGACACTTATGATTGTACTAATGCATTGTCGTGTTGTATGAGATTGATGTTGTCCGCTAACATGAAAGGTACATCAAGAAAGACAAATCATGTTCTAGTTCAAGACATATGACCATGGTGACATGAAGACAAAGATTCATCCATTTTCATGGATCACATAGAAGCTCCACTCATGAGGTATGTATAATTTGGTTCCACAATGGTTAACTTATGAAATATGTAGGTCACTAGCACAAGTCATTGAAGAAAACAAGAAGACATCATGTGGGTATGTTAGACATAGCTAGCTAACACATTAATCTAGGTATGTTTTTCTTATATCAAGTTAGAATCCTACCCTATGTTAGAATCTTATACTTTTGTACATGATTATTCACGAAGTTATAAGTTTGAGTAATCATGAGCTTATGCATATTATGTTTCTTACTTTAATCGATGATATGACTAACCAGAAGAGCCCTATGGTCGAATAAGAATTTGCATGAGTAAAGGAAGTACTCCCTGAAACCTTGAATACTAATGCTTGTGATAAATTATCTGTGTATGAAATGATCTTGACCATACATGTTTAAGATTACTTAGAATCATAATGTTTTATAGTATTGATATTATACTAATGAATGTATGATTGTGTATGAGACCTCGAGGATAACACAATGATGATACTAGTAAGTATGCATAATGATCGAGGATGGATATAAGTTCAAGGACAGGTAATCCAGGAAGCAAAGATCAAGAGGGAGCACACTCCAGTAGTTCCTGCAAGGAAGCAAATATTGAGAGGGAGTCCACCCTACAACCAAACAAAGATAAGTATTTGAATTGTCATTCCTTGCATACTTGTTTGTTTAAATAATATTGTTCAATGATGTATATGCTTATGTTCCTAGACTTAGGGTGTGTATTATGCATATTAGAATAATTGCGTTAATCAATAGTATACTACTAATATGCATGTGATGGGTAAGTGGCCTATGGCATTGTACAACATTCCATTGCTACTTATATAGAATGAAACCTCTTTGCTGACATGTTGGGAGTTGTGCACACTCTTAACAATGTTCTGCTAGAGATTGGAAGGCATCTAGAAAGTTACGGGATATGGATAAATGTTGTATTGAAGCATTGGCTAAAATAATTGCATGACTGTATGACATATTTCTTTATGTGTAAGAATTTGTTCTGAAAACTATGAGATGTTTCTAATCATGCAATTTAACTTGCTTTGTAGGAAAGATCGTATACCATCACCTACAAAACAAGGACTACAACATTTGTTCTAGCAACAAAGCTATCTATTGAAGATATTGAAGTTCCCAGGATCCGGGATGAAGTAATGGAAGAATACCATGATCCGTCGATCATGAAGAAAGATGTTTGGGATGTGGTCCCAAGACCAGATGGGAAGTCTGTTGTGACTTCCAAAGATCAATCATGCTGCAGATGGCACAATAGATAAATACAAAGCGAGATTTGCAGCTTGTGGCTTCTCCCAGAAAAAGGGAATAGACTATGAAGAGACTTTTGCTCCTGTAGCCAGATACACTTCCATCAGATCAGTACTTGCTCTGGCTGCAGTGATGAAATGGAAGATACACCAGATAGATGTCAACACAGCTTTCTTGAATGGTGTAGTCGAGGAGGAAGTGTATGTGTAGCAGCCACTTGGTTTTGAGACACATGACAGAGATTCATATGTGTGCAGGTTGAAGAAAGCCTTGTATGGATTGAAGCAAGCTCCTAGGACTTGGTATGGTAGGATAGACAGCTTTCTATCCAGTTTGGGCTTTACCAAGAGTAAAGCAGATTCCAACCTTTACTACAAGGTTGAGGAAGGCAATCCAGTGATACTACTATTGTATGTGGATGACCTGTTTGTTACAGGTGAGGATAGATTGATTTCCGATACGAAGAGGAAGCTTGCTTCCGAGTTCGAGATGAAGGACTGGGGTATGATGCACTACTTTCTAGGCATGGAGGTGTGGCAGAGTGTGGATGGAATCTTCCTTGGATAAGGGAAGTATGCAGTAGAGATCCTGAAGAGGTTCGGGATGGTGGACTGCAAGGCCATGGCCACACCTATGGCATCGAAACTGAAGCTTTTGTGTGATGCTTCATCTGAGCCGGTTGATGCCACGATGTATCATCAGATGATTGGGTCCTTGATGTATCTGACGAATACATGACCAGACATCTTCTTTGTGGTGAACACCTTGAGCCAGTATTTGACAGATCCGAGACATGTTCACCTGATAGCTGCAAAGCATATTCTGAGGTACCTGAAGGGTACAGTTGACTATGGGCTCAAGTATGAGGTGAATCAAAAGTTTAACCTGGAGGGTTATGTTGATTCGGATTGGGCAGGCAGTGCCATTGATCAGAAGAGCAATTTGGGGTGCTGCTTCAGTATGGGATCCGGTATGATCTCTCTATTGGTCCTGGCCCAGATGGGGCATTTTTTAACAGGAAGAATTTTGAGAACTGCGGAGCTAAGCGCAGTTAAGTTTGAACAATTTTGGGATAAGTTTTGGTATGCTGCGAAGTTGTGCGCAACACAGTGTCGAAGGAGCTGCGAGATCGGTGCTACGAGGAATACAGCGCCGCGATGTGCCACGCCGATGGAGATCCAGCTAAGAAGAGCATGGACGGATGAAGGTAGTTATTTTGGTTAGGTCACAAAAGACCTATTTTTGGCAAAGATCATCGATAACTACCAAGCAGTGGGTAGGTGCAGATCGGAGGTAGGTGACTGATCACAACAGATAGAAGGCTACGACTACTGGAGCCAGTCATCTAAGGAGGAGGAAGAAGAGCTCGGCGGAAACAACCTGTTGGCACGCATATAACAGAAGATCCGCTGCCAAATATCAGTAGTCGGTTTTGGGAAAACCGCGACAGTTTTGTAAACCTAAGGGTTTTGCCTTCAAGATGTAAAAGACATGACCTACGGGTCTTGATCTATAAATAAGGCAATTTTTTAAAGGAAAAGGGTTAACTCTCATTTTTGTTGATATTATTGAATATTGTGAGATCTGTTAGATTAAAGCATTGAAAAGGCTTTGCAGCTGAGTGCACAGAGACCTAATTCTGAGAGAGAGAGAGGAGCATCTGCAGCTGAGTGCGCAGACGAAAGAATTGTTGTACCCTTTCCTAAATAATAAACAACAGTTCTTGTGGACGTAGATTCCCATCCGGGCGGGTGAACCATGTTAAACCACTATGTTATGTGATTGTTGTGCATGATTATCATTAATTTATTATTTAAATTACTTACAGTGCATGCATAAGGTTACTGTTATCTTATATGTGTTTATTTTTATCTATATTCACTGCGGAAGGGATGGAATAAGATGTAATAGTTCATGTATGGATGAATGTTAGCAGGAAAGCACCTATAAGTCTCGAATGAATGGGTCGATGAGATAACCACACAGTTATTTGTTAAGGATTGAATTTGGGTATCAAAGCACACAGCACTGCGTGTCTCACTTATCTGCATAAATCATGATGTTTATCAATCTAAGTAATGATGAATGCTTAAGGATTATTGAATAAGATTGAGTAGAAGTGATTAAGTCTCATAAACCCCACTTCGCGGCCTGTGGACGCACTGAGGGTGCAAATATCCTTGTTCTTGAAGATTATCGATGCGAAGTAGAAGACTTCGCGTAGTCACTAAACGTAGTTGCGCAGCCTGTCATCGCGCTGCGCATTAATCAGTTGAATCACTCGCATCACAAGGTTGTGGAAACCTGCTTCTGCAACCACCCCCTCAACTTCGCCTCGGGTGAGACCTCAGGCTGCTTGCAGTCTGTTGCCGAAAGGGTCGGTGAATAGGGGTTTTGTTGGTATCTTGTACCATGAAGAACCTGGGTCTACATTGGAAAACCTCTAGAGCAGTGTTGCGACCAACAAATGGTTTCGTTGCCGCGCTAAGACCAGTGATGCGATAGTGTATTCAGAAAAGTAATGTACGACAGTTGGCATCCAGAAAATAAAGAGATCTGGGCTTGGTGCGATAAGATCGAAAGAGACTTCACAAAGAAAGAAAACAGACATCCACGTCTGTCTGATGTAGAGTGGTTGAATAGATACTTGTGGAGAGACATCCATGAAATTTTTTGGGCTTCGTTTCCAAACGAGCTACACGAGTGGATATCGCGCCTAGCAGAAAGAAAGAAGTGTTCTCAAAGCGGAGTACCTACAAAGTTGAGTCCGGAACTTACTGAATAGATCAAAGCGATCGACAGCGCATTGTCGTGAGTTGTTGGCTTCTGGGTTGATAGCATACTAGAAGGTTTTGTGACCGAGTTTGCTGTAGATACGCTGAAATCATACAGCCAAGCTGAAGCATACTTTTTTGAAGGATTCAGAGGTAAGTTCCTGAAAAACCTCAGCCTATATATTAAAATGCTTTTAGCTAAGAAAGGTGTTTTAAGAATGCAACAAAAATTCTAAATCTGTCATGGTAGAGAATACACACATTGATTCCGACGAAGAAAACCATACTTTGAGAAGTGGAAAGAGATATAAGCTTACTAACGAAAAGAATCCTAGACAATCGAGAAACCGTATAGATACCGAAATTCCATGTGACCTCAATAGTAAGAACACTCAGTTATCAGCCACAATCCAGCGTATTACACCTCAGAATCAATTAGTCCAGAACCCACCCGCTGCAAGTGTCACGCAGCCTATCCCACAGATCAATAATACTAGTAACACAGCAGGAGCGAGTGCTCATAGCACTACGACTCAAACTATTCCGCAGAATACTGTCCCTACCACAATCCAATAGCTTGTGTCTAGTTTTGTCACAGGGAATCAGTCACAGAACAATACACAATCCGGAAGGAGAATGACAGATAACGATATAAAACTGTCGATATTCAAAGGAACGGGTCAGGAAGACCTTGATCAGCACTGGTGTCTATGCGAAGCCATGTGGAGTGTTAAGCAAGTGACAGATGATGCTATAAAAAGAGCGCAGCTCATAACTACTTTTAGAGACAGAGCGTTGCATTGGTTTATGAAGTATTCTAAAGCACAACCAAGAAACTTAGCAGAAATCAAGACTGCGATTGCAGCAGAGTTTAAAAATCCCAAATCAGAATCACAGTGCATAACAGAGTTGAAAGAAATCAAGCAGAAACCTACTGAATCGGTATGGGAATTCGACCAAAAATTCAAAACATTGTTGGACCAAGTGAGTTTTGTTATATCTCAGCAACAGCATCAAGAATGGTTCATTGCTACGTTGTTGCCCCATATCAGACAACCACTGATGCAACAGAAGGTTGTATCTCAAGCTGAGGCCTTGGAGATCGAAATGAAATTGGAAGCCTCACTTATTGGAGAAAGTAGTTCTGGGATGATACAAATCCAAAACCAATTGGCTACCTTGACATTAGAATTACAAGGTATGAAGAATGGAAAAGAGCAGAGACATGAGCAATGACATGAAGTTTGGTGCACAGGATGCAAAGGAGAGGGCCACAGTAGAGAACACTACCCCTTATTTCAAGAATATCTTAACAGTGGCGCACCAAACCCAATAAATATGAATCAGAACCAGGCACCATGGTGTGAAATTTGTAGAACCAGAGGACACCAGCCTGAGGATTGTTACCTCATACAAAAATATGTCAAAACGTCTAAAACATTATACTGTAATTTATGTAAATCAATTGGACATGATGAGTCCAACTGTCGCACTTATGAATTAATGACTGAAAGAAAGCGAGATATGGAAGCAATGCGAGGTGTTGGAATGTACCGCGTCCAAGAGGAAAATCAGCCAAAGCAAGAGAACACCCATTATGATCAAGGAGGATATAGAGGCCGCAGTGGTGGATATCACGGGAGAGGAAGAAATACTGGCCAAAATCAAGGAAGAGGACGAGGCCAGGTCATATGCTATAACTGTGGTCAGCCAGGTCATGTATCAAGAGAATGTACTAATCCATGCACCACATGCAATTACTGTAAATCATTTGATCATGTGATTGAAGATTGCCCCGTGCTTGAGGTAGAAATGCACAAGAGGAGAAGAATAGAAACACCGAACCCTAACATCCAGTTGATCGCATCAGATAACAGACCTACAGGTCAGAGCGTCAATGCAGTAATGCGGAGTGGCGCTGATACAGGAAAAGACAACAGCGTAGAAGCATCGACTTCTGGAACAACTGATCCTAAGAAGAACCCTGGAGAAACAGTAGAAATTAGAAAAGCTCCTGGAAAAGCACCTCCATTGAACTTACAGAAAAATAAGGAAATATTTAAAGAAATGCGGGACATGTTTAAACAACCACCACCTACTTCACCAAGGATCTCGTTTCGAAGTGAAGTACCACAAATAGAAGATATGCCACTGGCATATGATCAGACGCGTATTGTACCAGATACATCTATTTTTGTTGCGCAGTTTCTACAAAGCTACATCAAGTTATTAAAAAATAAAGACACTCTTATGGAATTTGAAAAACTAATAAATCAGTATGAATCATGTAGTAAGAAAGGAACAACACATGGCGCAGTACATAACATTAGAAGTCCCAAAAGAACCGGCAGGGAAATGTGGTTCACCGCACAGATAGGAGATTACAAGACGGACGAGATTATTCTTGATCTCGGATCTGAAGTAAATGTCTTGACCAAGCAGACATGGAAAGCGATGGGAAAACCAAAGTTACAACGGTCACCTATACAATTAAGAATGGCTAATCAAGGCATAGTTATACCGTTGGGAAGGTTAACCAATACCATTGTCGACATTGATGGAGTGCAAAGCTATGCAGACTTCGAAGTAATTGAAATTGTAGATGATAGCAATCCTTATCCAGCACTGCTGGGAATCGATTGGACAATGACAAACTCCACTGTCATCAATCTGAAAACAATGAAAATGATATTTGAAGGCAACAACATAAGAGTTGTCACACCATTGGATCCTTTACAGGGGGAGTGATATGTTGAACCCATTCAAGAAGAGTACAGAGCTCAAGACCTTGACCGTATCTATAAAATGACAACTAATGCTACGGATTATACTCATCCTACTACGGATGGAACGCTCAGCTGGCGTTGCGATAGTTCTTGCATCTCAGACTCTGACGCAGGATTAGAAAACTGGCAACACAGAATGCATGAAGTATCTGCTAGGAGATGCGCGACAATTACAAAGTCACTCCACTAGATTGGAAAACAGGTAAGTCCAATCCCCACATATGATGGTACAACTAACGTCTATTCATTTATCAAAGAATACACTGCAGTAGTTGTAGATGAACATCACGTCTCAGCATTAGACATGGCATTCTGCGAAACACCTGCTAGATGGTGGACCACACATAAAAAGACATTGACAAATTGGGACAAGTGCAAAATCAAACTACAGATCAGATTCACTGATAAGGTAACACTACCATTTGAGAAATATAATGGCCAGACAGATACAAAGGATCATATTGGAGCATGTGCAAAAGCATGGGAAAAAAGACCACAGATAGAATGGGTACAGCTATTTGTGCATACGTTGGAGGAGCCTATTCCAAAGAAATGGTTCCTAGAGGAGGAACTGCGCAGAGGAAAAACGGATTGGTCTGTCCTTACTGCGAGCTTCCAAAAGGACTTTAGCTTTGAAGATGACCATCCAACTATCTAAGACACGTTGCAGCTTATCAAGGAAAATATATTTACACCAGATTCCATGGAGGAAAGCATAGCATCAGAAGAATTTATTGAAGCAAAAAATGTACTTGCGAGTCGACAACTAGATTGGACAGAACAAGTAGAGCAATTCATGGGCTGCTATAACTTAGCTGAAAAAGATGAAGATAAGGAAGACAGTGATGAGGAGGACCCGCGCAATATAAAGATCCATGAATCTGAAGGAATGCACGAAGTAGAAAGACCTCCATTAGAGATTCCTGATATGAGTGGACCGGTCAAAACAAAGAAAGTGAACATCGGTACTAGTGAAGAGCCGAATTTCGCAGCAATAGGAGACTATTGGGATGATGATACAGTTGTGGAGATCGCAGCTATATTATAGGAATATCAGGAAGTATTCCCAACGAAGTTCACAGAGGTGAAAGGTATTCTAGGAGACTTAGGAGTGATGAGAATTCCTCTTAAACCTGGAGTGAAACCTATTAAACAAAGACCATATAGACTGAATCCGCACTACAAAGAACGAGTTAAGGCAGAACTTGACAAAATGATCGATGCAGGAATCATTGAGCCAGTTGAAGAATCTGAATGGATAAGACCGATGGTCATCCAAGACAAGAAAACAAAGAGTGAGATTAGGATCTGTGTTGATCTCATAAAGTTGAATGATGCCTCTATGCATGATCCATTTCCTACACCTTTTACCGATGAAGTACTTGATAACGTTGGAGGGAATGAAGCATACTCTTTTACTGATGGATTTTCTGGATACCATCAGATAAAAATTGTTCCAGCCGATAGGCACAAAATCACTTTTGCAACAGAATGGGGGTCGTTCCAGTATACAGTGATGCCTTTTGGTTTGAAGAATGCACTAGCCATATTTTCAAGAGTGGTGATCCCAGCATTTAAAGAATTCATCCACAAGTTTTTAGAAGTTTACTTTGATGATTAGACCATTTTTGGGTTATTGAAGAACCATGCCGCGAACCTTAGAATGATGCTGGAAAAATGTAGACAACATCAGATTTCATTGAATTTAAAGAAAAGTATTTTCTGTGTTCCTTATGGGATTCTGCTGGGACATATCGTCTATAAGCAAGGATTGATGGTTGATCCTGCGAAGATCGTAGTTATTGTAAACTTGCCTACACCAAATTCAGTTAAACAATTGCGCACTACACTAGGGCATACCGGATAGTACAGGAAATTCATAAAGGGGTATGCACAGATAACCGCAGCAATGGAGAAGCTTTTAAAAAAGGATGCACCGTTCAATTGGAATGAGAACTATGAGAAAGGATTCAACACATTGAAAGAAAAAATGGTCACTGCGCCGATCCTAGTTTTTCCAGACTGGGAAAAACCATTTCACGTACATATTGATGCTTCATGTATAACATTGGGTATTGTTCTTGCATAACTAGGAGAAGGAGGAATTGATCATCCCATTGCATTTTTGAGCAGAAAGCTGTCATCTGTTGAGAATAACTATACCACTACTAAAAGGGAAGGACTTGCAATGGTATATGCACTACAGAAGTTCAGACACTATTTGCTTGGTGCGCACTTCTCAATGTTTATTGACCATTCTGCATTAAAATACCTGGTCAATAAGCCAGTGTTAGAGGGGAGAATATGCAGATGGCTCTTACACTTCCAAGAGTATCATTTTGAAATAATAGTCAAACCAGGCAGATTAAATTTAGACCTTGATCATCTATCAAGAATTGAGTCAGGAGAGGAACCTACGAATCTCGGAGACAATCTTCCTGATGGAAATTGTTTTCTATACAACTTGCCGATGATTACTATCAGGATATCATTGAATTTCTAACTACCGGGTTCGCACCTACTGAATTCACTATGCAGCAAAAGAAGCAGCTGGTAGTGCGAGCCGCAGACTTCACCATTATCGCGGGACAACTCTACAAGTTAGGACCTGATGAAGTGCTGCGAAGATGTGTATTAGAACATTAGAAGCAATTTATATTAGCTGATGCGCATTCAGGAGTCGCAGGAGGTCATTATGCAGGAAGGGATACTGCACAAAAGATATTGCGTGCAGGGCTATGGTGGCCCACAATTCATAAAGACTCCAAAGAATATTGCCAAAACTGCGATGTCTGTTAGACGATAGGGAAACCGTCAAGAAGAGATGAAATGCCGTTGAACCCTCAGTTGACCTTGCAGACATTCAAGAAATGGGCAATTGATTTCGTGGGACCTATTAACTCACCAGGAAAAAGAACTGGTGCGAGGTACATTATTACAGCAACTGATTACCTCACCAGATGGGCAGAAGCAAAACCAGTCAAATACTGTAGCGCAACTACAACCACACAATTTATTTTTGAGAGCATCCTTACACGGTTTGGATGTCCAAAAATTTTGATGAGTGATCAAGGCACCCATTTTCTAAACAGAACTATTGAAGCTTTGACTGAATAGTTCTACATCCATCATCAGCGCAGTACGCCTTATCACCCACAAGCGAATGGCACTGTTGAAGCATTTAATAAACTACTTGAGAATGCGCTAACCAAGATATGCAATGTAAACCGCAATGACTGGGACATGCGCATTCCATCTTTATTATGGGCGTACAAAATGACATGCAAGAAATTAACTGGACATACACCTTTCAGATTGGCTTATGGACAAGAAGCAATAATGCCAATGGAGTACATTATACCCAGCTTGAGAATAACTGCATTTACAGGGATGGCAGATCATGCAGCACTAGAAGAAAGGCTGTTACACTTGGTTGGGTTGGAAGAAGAGCACTTCATCGCGGGATTCCACCAGCAAGTGCAGAAAGAACGAGAAAAAGCATGGCACGATTTCCACATCAAGAGTAAGTCTTTTCAGGTAGGTGATCTAGTCCTACTGTATGATAGTAAATTCATGAAGTTTCCTGGAAAATTAAAATGCATTGGCTTGGACCATATATTGTAATAGATGTTACTAACGGTGGCGCAGTCCAGTTAGCTACTTTAGCCCGTGATACACTACCCAATTTGATAAATGGAAGCAGACTAAAGCTTTACCATGATAGTCCTGCTCCGCAACATCCGGTATGACTGTAAAGAAGGAAAAGTTTCTAGGTGCCAAACATAGTCGGAATTGGGCACTAGAAACTATGGAAAAGTCTATACATAGACTTGTACAGATAGATCTATACAGCGCACCGCGTTGAAATACAAAAAAAAAAGAAAAAAAAGAAAGAATGCGCTGTTGCGACATTGAAAAAGCAGCAACTGGAAAGAAAAGAAATTATATACCGCGGAATCACTGCACATAACCAAATATTGCCTACCGCGCAGTTCGACGCATGGCTCCATAAAATAGTCGTTACAGTGTCGGTTAGGAATATAGCCATTATACAGTAGTTTCCTACCGATCGCTCAGGAATTTAAAACACAAATATCCATTCTGAGCACAATTTTGAAAGACAAGACAGAAGAAGCAACTGGATTTGGCCAACGGATACCACCATTAAATGCTTATCTAGCTGTTCAAGGGCGCGGAGGAGGGTCTGCCGTGCCTATAAATAACACTGCATATCGTCTCGTGGGCATATCAAACACTTAGAATTTTCTACAAATACTTCTGTCTGAGCTAGTTTTCGTAAGCCGTCTACAACCGTTGAAGGTGTTTGCATGTCTAAGAGATTTTCATTTGAAGAAGAGTTCATGGTTGAAGAGATTGTGAGGCTATTCCAAAATGGAGGAATTGACGAATTAATGAGAACCCCAAACAAGAGAATTGTTACAGAATCATAACAAAATCCAAGAAGATCACCAAGACACGGCCCCTCAATGCAGGACAAAGGGAAAAATTCAGTAGCGTTGAGATCAAAACTACTGAAGACAAGTTTGGTAGGGCCAAATAAGCCCCTTGCCGACAAAGAGATACCTTTAACTATGACTCCAGACTATATATCGCCGTGTGCAGTGGATGCGTCGGCCATTAGACTGCTGAAGAGTCCAAAGTATGAGATACCACTCTCACCAATATCGAAGCATGTTGAGGTGGACAAAAATCTGTTAGGAAAGATTCCAGAATGCAAATGGGAGGACTATGATCTACTAGCAATGCAAAAGGAGAAGCCAACCGAACCAAAGTTCCCACAGTTCCAGCCCGACAAATACATGTGTTGGAAGAAGAATGCAAAGGGAGACCTCACCTTGGTCACCGAGAGCTGGTTATCCAGAGTAGCCAAGTCGGGGCTGCTCAACCTGCTAAGACTCCCACATTTCGACAAATCACCGGAGCTCAATGCGGTGGTGCGAACTCTTATGGCTTGCATCTACCAGGGATATTTATGGCTAGACCAGAATATTGACCTGAAAATTGTCTTAATCCATCGTATAACTGGATTAAGCAAAAGGGGAGAAGACCCAAGGAAGTTCTTCCAGGGAAAGACAAAGGATAAAGAGGTAGCAACATTGATGAAGCAAACAAAATCTATGATCAAAGGTAAGAGAGGCTTCTAGACGAATGGCATAAAGGACGAGGCAATAAGGTTTTTCACGCAGCTATTAGCGGGCAAAATCTTAAGAAAGTGCAGACCATTAGAAGTAAACGTAGGCGCAGTACTACTTAGCGCTACAGCTGCCGAAGGACAAGAATTCAATCGGTGCCAATTTCTATTAAATGAGTTCCTTGAAGAACTGAATGATACACAAATCAATGGTGGAAACTTCCACTTCACCTGGCTCATCGTATTGATCGGCTTCTTGGAGTGGAGGGAACCGAAGCACTATGTCAGAGTGGTCACAAACACTTCGGATTGCAGAGGTGCTCGATTTCAGAATCTATGGGTGAATTTGAATCCTGAAAGACATCACAAGATAGCGCTGGCCTTTTACACATATTACGACCAGCTGCGTGGGGCCATCATGCTTACACCTCACATACCAAAGCAAGTAACAAGCAAATATATCCGCATTATAAATTTTTATGCTGCGATGAAATGCATCTCCATTTCAGCCAAAGCGCAGAAAAAGAATGTTGATTGGTACCTGGGAAATTACCATATGTACGAGGAAGATATTGAGAATATCATGAAGGAATGGCCAGCTGAATTCTGAGTTGAGGTCGTGGATATCCAAAGTGATTCTGGCGAGGATAACCCTATCCCGTGTCCCATAGTAGAAGATAAAGATTCAGGCAAAAGGAAGGATGTTGGAAGTCCTTCGGGGCACAAGGAAAAAAGGAAGAAGCAGAAAGCAAATAAAGACCAATTAGACACATTGCTTTGCGAAGATGATTACTTAATGATTGCTACGAAGGTCATTGAACAAATGGAGGAACTTTTGACAGACAAAGAGAAGAAGGAAAAGGCAATTCAAGATAGCTTAAACCAGAACCTGACTACACTGTAAGGGATATCCCAAAAATTTGATGAAGTTAGCAGAAGATTACCCTTGCACCATGAGTCAATAGCTAAAAAAGGGTCCGCGGGGACTTCGCAGCAGCAAATAATGGTTCCCGCGAGGTCCCGAATTGTCCATTTGCAGCCACTATCTATTAGGTTTCCATTACAAGATCAAGCAATGCTAGATACAAAGAATGTAGAGCGCGTGGAGCTTGATCTTGCAAGCATACCATTGCCAAGACTACATTAATTACAGACGCAAGTCAGTGAAGAAATGCATGATAGAACCATAGAAGCGCTGAAAGGACATGCAGAGTTGGAAAGGAAACTCGAGGAAGATAGCTCACGGAGTACTATGCAATTACAAGATGAAAGAGGTCATCGACTGAGATTGGATAACACGATCACTATGGTTGCAGATAATATAGATGAATTTGAAGTACAAATAGAACCAACAGATACTATTGTCAAGATTGGTGATTTGGTCAATAGTCTTAAGACTGAGAAGGAAGACATGGAGATTCTCCATGAATTTGAAATCGCTGCCCTGAAAGC
The DNA here is from genome assembly GCA_027924585.1 of Larix kaempferi. NCBI lineage: Eukaryota > Viridiplantae > Streptophyta > Pinopsida > Pinales > Pinaceae > Larix > Larix kaempferi. The sequence continues at coordinate 1,527,807 of BSBM01000829.1, forward strand.
ACAGATCAATCCACAGACTCCACCAGATGAACAACAGTTAAGATAGGGAGTAGTGAAGACCGCGACACAAAATATTGCTATTGAAGTGACTAAATGCCAAAGTCTAATGGAAGCAACATTGAAGGCCTTCAATGCCCTTGAAGAAGACCAATAATTGGTCGAAGTAAAGAAGGAAGTGAAAGAAAAACAAGAAGCACTAGAAAAGATGGGTGAGGAGGTTAAGGCATTACCAGCAAGGGAGAAACTCCAAAAATACAGAGAAATCAACACCCTAAAGAAGGAAGTTAAAGCTTTGCAAGAGAAGGAGACAGAAATGGGCGATAAGTCGCAGCCATTATTAGAGGACGCCGGCACGATCTCACAAGAGATCGAAGAAAAGTTAAAAGAGATGAACCATAATCAAGAGCGGGTGGAAGGCCAGCTCGGCCATGAGATAACACTTGAGATGGTGGAAACAGTTGGGAAAATTAAACAAGATACGAAGGCCACAGTAGAAAAGCTGACTCACACATTCAAGGAGTTCACTGCGAAGACCAGCCCACAATCAGCGGAACACCTTCAAGGAGTTCCAGGTGGCTCGAGGGTGAGCCACATGTAAGTGTTAGGGGCCTGTTGGGCCTAGCCTAGATGGGGCATTTTTGAACAGGAAGAATTTTGAGAACTGCGAAGCTAAGCGCAGTTAAGTTTGAACAATGTTGGGATAAGTTTTGGTATGCTGCGAAGTTGTGCGCAGCACAGTGTTGAAGGAGCTACGAGATTGGTGCTGTGAGGAATACAGCGCCGCGATGTGCCATGTCGATGGAGATCCAGCTAAGTAGAGCATGGACGGATGAAGGAAGTTATTTTGGTTAGGTCACAAAAGACCTATTTTTGGCAAAGATCGTCAATAACTACCAAGCAGTGGGTAGGTGCAGATCGGAGGTAGGTGACTGATCACAACAGACAGAAGGCTACAACTACTGGAGCCAATCATCTAAGGAGGAGGAAGAAGAGCTCAACGGAAACAACCCATTGGTGTGCATATAACAAAAGATCCGCTGCCAAATATCAGTAGTTCGGTTTTGGGAAAACCGCGATAGTTTTGTAAACCTAAGGGTTTTGCCTTCAAGATGTAAAAGACATGACCTACGGGTCTTGATCTATAAATAAGGAAATTTTGTAAAGGAAAAGGGTTAACTCTCATTTTTGTTGATATTATTGAATATTGTGAGATCTGTTAGATTAAAGCATTGAAAAGGCTCTGCAGCTGAGTGCACAGAGACCTAATTCTGAGAGAGAGAGAGAGAAGAGCATCTGCAGCTGAGTGCGCAGACGAAAGAACTGTTGTACCCTTTCCTAAATAATAAACAACAGTTCTTGTGGACGTAGCGTCCCATCCGGGGGGGTGAACCACGTTAAACCACTGTGTTATGTGATTGTTGTTCATGATTATCATTAATTTGTTATTTAAATTACTTACAGTGCATGCATAAGGTTATTGTTATCTTATATGTGTTTATTTTTATCTATATTCACAGTGGAAGGGATGGAATAATATGTAATAGTTCATGTATGGATGAATGTTAGGAGGCAAGCACCTGTAAGTCTCGAATGAATGGGTCGATGAGATAACCACATAGTTAGTTGTTAAGGATTGAATCGCGGTATCAAAGCACACAGCACTGCATATCTCACTTATTTGCATAAATCATGATGTTTATCAATCTAAGTAATGATGAATGCTTAAGGATTATCGAATAAGATTGAGTAGAAGTGATTAAGTCTCATAAACCCCACTTCGCGGCCTATGGACGCGCTGAGGGTGCAAATATCCTTGTTCTTGAAGATTATCGGCATGAAGTAGAAGACTTCGCGTAGTCACTAAACGCAATTGCGCAGCCTGTCACCACGCTGCGCATTAATCAGTTGAATCACTCGCATCACAAGGTTGTGGAAACCTACTTCTGCAACCACCCCCTCAAATTCGCCTCGGGTGAGACCTCAGGCTGCTTGCAGTCTATTGCCGAAAGGGCCAGTGAATAGGGTTTTGTTGGTATCTTGTACCACGAAGAACCTGGGTCTGCATTGGAAAACCTCTAGAGCAGTGCTGCGACCAACACTCTTGGTTTAGCAGGAAGTAGTCTTGTGTGGCACTGAGTACAGCTGAAGAAGAGTATGTTGCAGCTTGTTCGGCTAGTTGTGAGGCAGTATGGCTGAGGAAGCTACTGTCTGAGTTATTTGATCTCCCATTGGATGCTACTGGTATCTTTTGTGACAACCAGATTTGTGTGAAGTTGTCTGAGAACCCTGTGCTCCATGACAGGTCGAAGCACATCAAGATCAAATATCACTATATCAGGGAGTGCAAAGAGGAGCAGTGAAGCTCCTGTATGTTGCGACGGACGAGCAGATAGCCAATGTGTTGACCAAGCCACTGGCCAGAGTGAAGTTTGAGTACTTCAAAGAGAGGCTTGGTGTACTTCAGATTGAGATTTCTTCCAAGGGGAAGTGATGAGTCTGGAGACACAGATGCACATGAGCCATTCTCACATGGTGGTAGGTGTGTCCTCCCATGGTGTACATATAAGGGCTGGGGCCATTCCGACATGGTTGAAGTGTGTCTTCCCATGGTCGTTGATGTAAGAGCTGTGTCATTCGAGCATGGTTGAAGTGTGTCTTCCCATGGCTGCGATATAAGTGTTGTGCCATTCGAGCATGGTTGAGGTGTGTTCCATGGCTGCGATATAAGTCCTGTGCCATTCGAGCATGGTTGAAGTGTGTCTTCCCATGACTGCGATATAAGTGTTGTGCCATTCGAGCATGGTTAAGTGTGTCTTCCCATGGCTGCGATATAAGTGCTGTGCCATTCTCGCATGGTTGAAGTGTGTCTTCCCATGGAGTAGATATAAGTGTTGAGCCTTTCACGGATGGTTGAAGTGTGTCTTCCCATGCTGGTGAGTGTAAGTGTTGTGTGATGTGCATCTGGGTTGTGCTCTGTGGACGATGAGGTGATCTGAAGACGATGAGGTGACAATATGGTACACAGGTTTTGCAGAGGCATATAATCAGTCTTGAGATGCTCTTGCAGGTTTTGTAGAGGCAGTGCAATCAGTCTTGGGAGATCTTGCAGGTTTTGCAGAGGCAGTGTAATCAGTCCTGAGGTGTACCTACTTGATGGCTTGCTCGCTGAGATGACATGATCAGTATGATCATGAGTATCTAGATGATACTCCGTGGCCATGGACAGGTTGTGCAGTTGCATGTAAAATATCTTGGGAGATCCGATAGATTGAGATGTGTGCTTGTAATCAGTCCTGGGATGCTCTTTCGAGGTTTTTTCATGACCACATGTAATATTGCCATGGGATATCCAATAGGTTGAGCTGTGTGCTCGTAATCAGTCCTAGGATGCTCTTTCGAGGTTTTGTGGAGGTCACATATAATATTGCCCTGGGAGATCTGATAGGTTGAGCAGTGAGCTCGTAAAAGTCCTGGGATGCTCTTTCAAGGTTTTTTTGATGCACGTAATAAGTCCCGAGGATTCCACAGTATGGCCAGTGATGATGAAGACATACAGGTGGTGGGCCTACATCCAGCATGAAAAAGGGCTGGCTCTGTAGAACTTCCTATGACGAGAAGAATTATGAGATAGCACCAGTGATCGAGATGATGAGTACAGTAGCAGTGACGATGATGCTTCGTGATCCAGTGATGATGATCCAGCTCCAGAATTGAAGACTTGTGCATATATGTATTGATGACTTGTGTCAAGAGAATACCTTCCTAGTTAAGAGGGAGTGTTGATGTATTTGTAACTTCGGAAGATATTCACTTGTATATTGTATGTATTACATTTGTACTTTATTGTATACCCAACGGAGATGTATTATTCCTCCAATTGGAAGTGTCGTCATGTGTACTTGCAAGTGTCGCAAGTTATATTGTAAGTGTCATAACTTATACTTGATGGGTTATTAGACCACCTTGTTGGGGTCGGCCCTATATGAGTTATGTGGGTCAAAGGGTCATTAGACCACCCTATTGGGGGTCGGCCCAGTCAGCATTATGTTATGTGGTTAAGTTAGAGCCGACCTAGTTGAGTAAAGGTCAAGTGATGTAGTGTATAAATAGAGAGTGTGTCTCTCTCATTTTACACATTCTATTGTTCACTCACTTCGCATTAGTGAGAGAAGAAGAGGATGCGCACAAGTGGAGGAGGAGCATGCTGCTGTAGATATCTATCTCTTGGGTTTGATCATGGTGATCATTGTATTGATGCTTATTCTATCTCTGAGGAAGTTGCGGGGTTTTTTCACCTTCTTGGTTTTCCCCGGTGAAATGTTTTGTGTCGCTTGTCTCTTGTCTCTTATGCTTGATATGTTATACATGTTTTTCTTTCAGTTAAGATCCTAGATCAGAATGTATTAAATTCTGAAAAACTAACACAACTTCGATTTATTGGAAAACTACTCTTTTCGGCAATCCGCAATCCACATTGTGGAAGTCCAAACTCAACATTCCGAAAAAATTTCCTTTCCATAATCCGCAATTTGCATTGCGAATGCGGAAATGCAGAGCCTCCTTCTCTACATCTGCAAAATTTCCAGACTTGTTTCTCCCTCGTCCTTGAGCCAAATGAGGCAAGTCCGGTACCATTGGAAAGCTCTTGGTCCACTGGTATAACTCTCTCATCCATCTGATGATTATAACCTTGTCATTATCTCAGGTAAGTATTCCATCATAACTTCATTTTTCCATTCCTTAGAACTTCATAAAACTCTATCTTCCTTCTGCATGACCTTTCCCCTTCACCTGATCTGCAGAGGGGTTCTGAAACACCTCAGTGTATCCCCCTCCCTTCCCAAAGATCAGGTGTAGTCACACAAATCGTTCATAGGGTTAATCGAACATATCACAACATGTAAGGTGCATAAAGTTAGATCTAACAATTATCTCTATCACATGCAAGACTTATAATGCATTAAACTCATGCAATACAATGATATACATAACAATAATTTAGCTCCTACTCAGGTTCACATATGATCTTTCTATCAATCAATTTGATACAAACATACATTCCATAACTGAACATAAGTAACCCTATCATAACAATTGAACATCATCATTCATTATAACAAGGAAGTACTTATCTTTTAACTTTCTAAAGATGCCAAGCAACTAGCTAAGTGAGAGCAACGTTCCACCCAATCTTAGATTTCCGTCCATCCTGTACTCTTTCAGGTGAGAGATCACCCCTGAATAGGGATTTGTATCCACTAAGGAGGGCTATCAGGTTCTCTCGCAGTCAAGGTTCCATCCTAATGCTAAGCCAATCTACAATTAGGTTTATCAAGCATTCCAGGGCATCTTCCCATGCTAAGCCAACCTACAGTGGGTTTATCAAGCATATAGGTATATACTGATCATGCTAATCCAACTTCCAGTTTTTTTTATCAAGCATACCAAGCAATAAAGTCATGCCAAGCCAACATAAAGTTGGGTTTATCAAGCGTATCAGGCAAGCTGATCATGCTAAGCCAACCTGCAGTGGGTTTATCAAGCATACAAGGATAACAAGGAAGGCATTGCTAAGCCAATGAGATAAACTAAAGAACTGCAGGCATCTCAACACTCAACAGGCCTGGAACCCACATTACCTACAACACCCAACACAAGGAAGACCCCTTCTCTGCTGCACATTCCCTCAAGGCCTATTCCCTTCCAGTGCTATTCAAGATGCGCATAGAAAGGTCCAGTCGCTATTTCTATGAGGTTTCAGCCTTCACTAGGTTTATCAAGCAACCCAACCTTCTTCCACAGTTCAACAAGCTGACTCCTTCCAGACTTGCGGATAGGGCTCTGTTCCACAATCTACTCTCTACGATCCCATCCCGGTCCTCACGGTTTTCTCTGCACTGATCAAGCTTGTGATTCCTCACATGTTCTTACCACTCTGTCATGAGTAGACTGGTTTGCTCACACACTTCCTATGGTATTTTATATTACACAGGAAAACAAGATTATCTTTAGGATTCCTCACAGCTGGCTCTGCGGGTCTGCATATGCAGGAATATCTCTACCAGTTCTCTCTTGATGAATATATGGATCGTGAATGGTGAGTCATGAATGCATGAATCCCTGTTTTCTCCCACAAATGGGTAGTCAAACAGGTTCTGCGAGTTCCTTGGTGATTGAGTGTCTTTCAGGATAAGCAATCAGAGCCATGCCCAACCATACGAAATCGCAGGCATGCTCCATACTACATCAAATTCATTAAAAGGGTTCTCAACCACCCTCTGCAACCGAATTAATGATAGCAGGGCGGTCGAAAGGGTTCATAGTCGGACATGTGGCAACATGGGTATCAATCTGTTGATGCCCCAAGAATCGCAACATCCAGCAGAAAGGGATTCTCCCTGATGGGCAATCCCAATTAGATTGCTCACCGTTTGGTGTGGGGAATCTGTCCGGTTAATGGTTCCGGCTACCGTAAGATTTGAATTTTGCTATTCTTTCTACCGGTTACGGCCCGATCCATTGTTTATGTATTTTATTTTAAAGATGATATGCAAGTTCCCTAAGCTAATTTAATCTAAATGCAAAGCTAAAACAAATCTTTATCTACAACTAAAATTAATCTAATATATCCCTGCAAGGAGCAACATGTAAATATAAGTAATGTGCTAAAAGGAAACATCTAAAGATCAATAGGTAGCCATTAGATCATACAGATGCATCTACAACAGGAGGTAAAAGATATTAAAAGATAGCTTCTAATCCAAAAGCAATACATCCCATTACTCATTTGAGGGAAATATCATTGTACAGGAAAATAGAGGAAATCATTCATTGCAAAGAAATAATTCATAGTAGCAAAGAGAGATCTCACTGTAATATGTGAATGATACAAGAGAAATCTAGTAAGCATCCAACACACAATTCCAGGAAAAATATCCTCTCCAGGCTTTCATTAGGCAAAAAATGAGTTCCTTATACATGCAAAGAAATAGTTCAGATACAAGACAAGAAATGTCTTTTCACCTGCCTAAAGTCCTTTACACTATTCACTATGCATCTATTTATAATTTTACAAAATGCCTCTTGGGATGCCACCGGGCCTTTTATAATTGCCTTTAAAGACTTTCTAAAAATAAAACAATTTGTGGCCTTCCTTTCATAACAGAAAAGGACAACTGTCCTTGTGACTCTATGCTCTAACCATAGGGACAAAGAGAAATAGACCAAAAAACAAAACAACGCATTATGACTAGCGCATTTATCCTTGGGGTGGCGCCTCTACTGGGGATGACGTGCATGTGCTGGCTGCTACTGCTGCTACTGCCTTCTTTTCTTCTTCTACTATATAACTGAACCATACACCAGTGTCTCTTATGACCACATTTGATGGTGAGGGGAGTAGGATCTTCTGTGAAGTCACATGCTTACCAAGCTCTGCTTCAATACTCTGAATTTCTGCTATTGTTGCTTGGTGGATCTCCTTGAGCATATGATTGTGTACTGATGATAGCCCAATGTAGTGATGGATATTATCGGTGGCCAACACATCAATTTTCTTTACATACTCCAGTTGAATTCCCAGCTCATCTCTTAAATATGACAGGCGCTGCTCTTTGCTTGGAAATTCATCCAGGCTCTGAGGAAAAACAATCTTGCACTTCTCATGCACTTCCTGAATCTTTTGATACAGGATATTACCTTTCCCTATCGTTCCCTGTATATTATCCATTAGTTTTGTGCCGCAATTCCTGCAAAACTCCTTGAGGGCTGCATCTTCCTTAAAACCGTCCATAGATTTGAACGGGAGGTGCTTAGGGAAATCTGTCTTCCGTTCTCTCCACTCCATATGGCTCAAAATGTTTGCTTTTACCCGAGCATACTTTCCTTTAATCCTAGCGGCTTCGGCATTAACTTCCTTCATCCTATCCAGCATGGCCTTGAGTTTGCAAACCTCCTCAGTAATCAGTTCTTGTGTGCATGCATTTGTCTCAAGATGTCACAGGACTGCTCATGAAAAGGAGACATATCCATCGCTCTGCTTTCTGCTTGCTCTAGCTGCTCAACCATTGACTTTTTATCTACTTCCAAATGAAAAACTCTAGCTTCGGAATCATTCTTTTATGCCTCTAGTACCATCATCTGGATTGCCAGGTGCTCCTTTTTTTCTTCCAGATGTAGATACTTATCCGACAATTCTCTCTGGTCAGCAGACAGGCGATTATATTTTTTCACCACAAGGTCCTTGTAGGCCTGCTCGTTAGCCACAGTATGTTGCAGCATACGATATCTTCTCTTTGTTGATTCGAACTCTTTAACCATGTCAATCACATTGTCCTTAGATGCTTTTGCTGCTACCACGGAGGCCAATGCCATGGCTACGGGAGACTTATTTGTATTTTGCACAACCGTGGTTTCTCGCTGGGTGACAATATCTGAATGGAAAAGTCTCTTTAACCTCGTTTCTGATTTCAGGACCACAGCCTTTCTCTTCTTATAATATACAAATTTATCCCATCGGGACACAGTATGATCTTCGGATGGGGTGAAAGGAACGATCGGGAGGTCTCTTATGTGGATGTCTGCCTCCGCCGGTGGGTTCTGTACCACCTGAGATGAGTCTATTTCCATATCTTGGGTGATAGAGCCACCCGCTTGTGTATCTTGGTTGGCCTTAACCTCTTCTTTAGCTATAAGCCTTCTTTCTTCTTCCTCAGCCTTCTGCTGATTTTCAATTACCTCCCTCTGCTCTTGTTCTTGAGCTTCCTGCTGCAGTATTTCTTCTTCAGCTTCCTACTGCAACCTTGCTTCTTCAGCTTCTTGCTGCAACCTTGCCTCTTCTTTCAAACTTTGTTCTTCACGGGCCAGGGCCTCAGCCGCTTCTCTTTCTTTCTGCAAGCTGGCTTCTCGGGCTGTGGCAGAGCTAGAGCTAGCTCCACTGCTGTGACGACAAATTTGTAATTCAGTCATATTACTGATTCCCCTGAACACTTCTTCTTCGGCATCATAGTAATGGGCATACTCAAAATGAGCATACGACTCCTTGCCGCAACTTTGCTCCGCCTGTCATTTCTATGAAAGATTGCCTCACCGAAGTGAAAAGCTCTTAACTCCTAAATGAACTCTTCAGCTGCTGCAACCCCTGAGAACTTATAGGCTCCTATATAGAAAGGCAAAGGAGGGAAGGAAGATTTATGTTTCTTATTAAGAACTCCTCCTACTCCATCAAGGAAAACCTGCCTGACTGCTTCTTTCAGGACTATGTAATCAGTGGCATATCTTGGTAAGATGTACGGTGGCTTAGTACCTCTGAACATCCTGATATAGGTACCCTCTTTCGAGAAGTAGAAATCTCCATAATTTTCCATGACTTCCATGGCATTCTCTGACAAGCAATTGGGTTCTTCATTGAACATCTGCTTATACAAAGGGATAATGAATTCTTCACAAATGAGCTTATAGTGCATTATGTAATTGTGAGCCCATAGGATTTTATAGGCAGTGTATACCGGGGTGTTGGATTGATCCCATGAGCAACCTAACCTGGGGAAAGGTTTTGTTGCCAAGATGCAATCAATGAGGTATGAAGACATGTAAAAATCTGACTTTTTTAGAGCCAAACCTTCTTTAGCCATGGCCAAAGTGGATGCCAAACTATCTGAGAGGATAGTAGCCCAATCAAACACAGTACCCTTAAATGCTATGTAGTGGATTATGGGGGCCCATTGTATCCTATACATAGTTCCATCGGGCATGCCAAAAATTCTGCTTAACATAAGGGCAATCAACCTAAATGGAGGTCTTAGGCTCTGAACGTCATACTCATCATTGTCCCTCTTCCTTAGTTGTTTTCCCGTGATTAACAGCTTTTTAGCCATTTCAAAATTAATCATCTGTCCCAACCATGCATCATTCAACGCCTGCTGGGGACGTGAGAATTTGTAGGCTGCTGCAATATAAGCTGGATGGAACGAAGCGAATGCCTCTCCCTTGCTGTCCTGCAACACTCTTGTTTGTGGGTTGGCATGTTCCAATATCCACCCAATTACTTCTGAGCAAGGGAATAGCTCAGGGCGAGTAGAAGCCCTGGATATGCTAGAGGTCCTAATGTTTAGGTAGATTTGTTCTTCTTCTAAGAGCACGTATGGGATATCTTAGTCTCTGATCATCTGGTAAATATCTCCCCATCGAACCTCGGGAGGGACGCCTGTGGTGCACTTAGTGTCCTAAAAGAGAGTTTCAGTCCTTGGCTCTACTGGCTCTGGTTCCATCATTTTATCTTTCTTTCTGCTACCTTTTGGCATTGTATCTTATCTCTACCAAGCAACCATACGTGAATGAATGTAAGATTGCAAACCATTATGTAAAATAGAGCGAGACAGGAAGGAAATGAGACTAGCATGATATCAAATAATGAGAAAAACATAATGTCGTATGCTGGGGAACAAAACGCAAGCCACTCAAGAAAAAATATTATGGTTGTCAAACTTGAACGTTTTAGGGAGGTGTTGCTGGGTTAGGACCTTTTGAGCGGGTACATGGGCGCGGCTACAGGTTCGCGTTAGCCAAAAGAGAGCATTTGCTAGCTTAACCGGGTTGGGAAACCCATGGGGCTGAAGTGGCCATCAAATCTATAATTGCAGGTAACTTAAAAAACAAAATGGTATGCTACGAGTGCCCATAGGCCATGCAATTAACAAAACGAAAACCACTCGAGACAGTTTTGACGCAAAGCTAAGACAATATCAATGGTAGAACCACCTACCTGGCAATGAAACAATGGTGAACGGAGTTGACGCGGCGGTAGGTGAGCTAAGCTGGAGAAAATTCGTGCCATCTTCAGACGGCGTTCTCCAAATCAAATTCTACCAATAGAAAAATAAAACCCCCACAACCCTTATATACAAACTAATACGTGTGGGAATTTAATAGGTAGGTGATGAATTTAAAACACAATTAAAACTACGTACGGTGGGGTCATTTCAACACGTTTGACAATTAAGCGTGACTGTCAAAACCGAAGGACTTGTGAGTTTCGTCCGTAATTGCGGCAAGGACTCGTGAGTTTCGTCCGCAGTTACGGAAAGAACTGGTGAGTTCCTTCCGAAGCGCGGGAAACCTGACGTTTGAACGCGACACACCTCTGCTTGTTGCGGGAAAGAAAAGAGAGTTAATCCGTCGTTGCTGAAAGACTCAGCAGGTTTCTCCGAAAATGGACAAGTCAATCGCTCGTTGCGTTGAGAGTATTTGAGTTGGTCCGCCGTTGTGGGTGAAGAAGATGAGTTCTCCCAAAATTTTGTGTGGCCTTTTTTAGTTTTTTCCAAAGTGCAAGGTTGAGGGATTTGGCAAGGAGGCGTCCGTTGTGGCAAGACTTTACGACTTGCTTCCGCCATTGCGGGAGAAAATTTCAAGTTCTTCCGATGTTTCAAAAACATGTAAGTGCTTCCGCCGTTTCGGGAGAACATCTCGAGTGCTTCCATCGTTTCAGGAGAGAAACTTGAGTTTTGTCTTAGAAGAAAACTTTAACTCGAAAAGAGATCTCTCACTCGAAACAAAAACTAAGTTCAAAAAACTTTCCAAAGGAGGCTTAACTCTTTAAGTAGACTTTCTAGGAAAAGAAAAGGAGGGGCCCCAATATCTACAAAATTTTGGGGGGGATGTTGCTGCAACAACAATTGGGGAATCGCTGGTGAGCACAAATCTCTGAAAAAACACTCTTCTCGTTTATTGGAAACCATTTTAAAAGTTGCTCACCCTAGGTGCAACAATCGGTTTGAGCGTCCGAATCTCGGCAAAGGAAGTAGTCACTTTATCTGCTGATTACTGGGAAAGGGTAGGTTTGATGAAGACATCCTTAAAACTTTCTAAGGGCCAGAATATGAGGTTCATTTTAGGAGATTTATATTTTAGATGACCACTGTTATCGAACACCGCAGGATTGTAACAACATCTCATAGACACTATTGCTCTTGTACCTCCTTCCCATGCTGCTTGCATCCCTTTTGGATGTTTCATATATTTGACAGCTTTTGTTGTTTGAGCCTTCCAGAAATATTTTCTTAAAGTCACGATCTTTGATTTTGGTTCCTCAATCCATAATGTCCTTTTGTGTGAGTGAGATATTTCATTGATTTATCAAGCCTCGCGGATGGAGAGGAACCTGGCTTGAGCTAAGTCTTTTGGATAGCTTTCTTGACTTGCACATTTTACTTTATCTCAGCCATGCTTTGATTGAGGCGAGAATTTCTGGAAAACAGACCCTTGATTACAAGCTTTTGGCTTTTGATTTGCAGCATGGAGTCATTTCAATACCCCATGCCTTCGAGACGTGCTTCCTTTCCGTGGGTCCAACTATAGCAATCTTCTTAAGATGTTTTTAATTGTGAGGGTGAATGGAGCCCGAAGAAAGTGATAAAGACAATCATATATCTCTGCTATTTAAACAAGGGTTAGTGCAACCAACAGAACAAGATTTCTTCATTCTAGAGAACGATCAACAAAAGCCAAAAATGCATGGATAAACTTCCTTTTGAGGATGTCTTCCTAGTTTCACGAGTGGTGAGATTTCTTGAGAGATCTACCTTCACGAGAGGCCCAATTGCAGGCGTTTCAGAAAACAAACTGTACAAAAGGCTCAAATGTTGAGAAAAGAAAACAACTTAGCCGACACAAAGAAAACAAGAGACGAAAGTAAAACAAATAAAAAGCTTTATTTATGTACAGAAAGTCTCAATGAGACTAGGCAAAGTATTGTTTCAAGGCGAGGCCGTTGAGAGGAAGGGTTACTTCCTCTCCCTGGAGGTCTGTTAGCTTGTAAGTGGATGGGCCGAGCTTTGTAGAAACTTGGTAAGGGCCTACCCACAAGTGTTGGAATTTCATGTGCATTCCCTTACCTTCATGATTATGGTCCCATTTCAGAACTAAATCTCCTACTTCAAAAATTCTTTTACTAGACTTCCTTTTATCAAACCATCTTTTGACTATGTATTAGTGTTGATGAAATCGGTCCTTGGCTTTCTGTCAGGCTTCTTCAAGTTGAAGCAACGTATCGATCCTAGATTGTAAAACCTGACTACCAAACCCTCGAGAGGCTTGAGACAACTATAAGGATGGAAGTAAGATGTTGGGAGGGAGTATGGCTTCCTTACCATAGACGAGGGTGTAAGGGGAAACTCCTAACGCATTCTTTGGAGTCACCCTATCTGCCCATAAGGCATTTGGGAGATCTATATGCCAGCTTCGCTGATTTTCAATCACGGTTTTCTTGATAATTCGGATGAGGTTCTTGTTTGAAGATTCAGCTAGTCTGTTTCCCTGGGGGTAGTAATTGGCTGAATAATGCAATTTAATTCCTCTTTCATAAACAAATTCGTTTATTTTAAAAGAAGAGAAATAAGTGGCATTATCAAATACTAAAGAAATTGGAACCCCAAACCTGATTATGATGTTCTCTTTCAAGAAAGTGATGACTGCGTCCTCATTGATCTTGCGCAATGGGGTAGCCTCCGTCCATCTGGTGAAATAATCGGTGGCTGTCAGGATGTATTGATGTTGCAGAGAAGAATTTGGCTTTATCTCTCCGATGACGTCTATACCCCACTGTTCGAAAGGTTCTGAGATGATAACCGACTGCAAGGGCCCTTCTGCCTTTGGTACTTTTCCGGCACTCCTTTGACATATATCACAGTTCTGTGCATAAGTATGGGCATCCCGGAATAGAGTGGGCTAGTAATATCCAGCTCTGAGTATTTTGTGAGCTATTGTCTCCCCTGAATAATGTCCACCAGCAGGACCATCATGTAGCTATTTGACAACTTTACTTGCATCCTCTTTTTCTAGTCATCTGAGAAAAATCCCATCGTAATTTTTCCTAAAAAGTATCCCATCAATGATTTGATAAGCTGTTGATTTTAAATGGAGTGACCTTCTTTGCTTAGAACTCCAGTGCTCAGGTAGGTATCCTTGCTGCAAATAATGCACTAGATCTCTATACCATGATTCAGGAGCTGTGAAAATAGGACATACTTCGACTGAATTTAGCTCAGCTTCATTCCTCCAATGCTGCTCTTCATCAATCGGATGTTCTGTAAGCAATTTGCACAGGCCTTGTCCTTTGATGATGGTGGCCAGTTTAAATTCTAAATCATATTATTGAAGAGTTGTAACCCAATTTCCCCTTCTTTCTCCCAATTCCTTTTGCACGAAAAGGGATCTAACAGCTGGGTGGGGAACTATAACTTTAGTTCTGTTCTTAAGAATATATGGTCTGAACTGTTTTACTGCTTTGAACACAGCATACGCTTTTTTGTTGACCACCGGATAGTTCAGTTCAGCACCTTGTAGACCAGTGCTCATAAACGAGATTGGGTATTCATCCCCTAACTCTATCTTTTGCGTGAGCACAGCTGCGAGAGAGTCATCTGAAGCAAAAGTATACAAGATAAAAATTTTGTCAAAATATGGGCTTCTTAAGGAAGGGGCCTTGGCTATGGCTACCTTAATGTCTCTAAATGCATCCTTTTCTAAGTCTGTCCACTTGAACTGTATGCTTTGCTTGACCATTTGCTGCAAAGGTTTAACAATTTGAACGAAATCGTGGACAAATCTTCGGACAAAATTGATAGTGCCCATAAATGACTGCATGGATTTCTTGTTATGAGGCATGGGAATTTTATTGATAGCTTGGACTCTCTCTTGATCTATTGAAATTCCCTTCTTAGAAATGATATGACCAAGAAGTTTACCTTCAGCAACGACAAACACACTTTTCTTAGGGTTTAAAGAAATACCATATTTTCGACAACGATAAAAAATATGCTTCAAATGAACAACATGGTCTTCTCTTTTCTTTGAAAAAACGGTCACATCATCTAAATAGACGACAGCACAATGGCCACCCAATCCTCGGAAGGAGATATCCATTGCTCGCTGGAACGTAGCTCCTGTGTTTATTAGGCCGAAAGGCATTCTTCGGTATGCGAAAGTTCCCCACTTAGTGCGGAAAGTAGTCTTAAGACGGTCTTCTTCAGCTACTAATACTTGATTGTAACCAGAGAAACCGTCAAGAAGGGAGAAGAATTCTTATCCTGATACCATCTGGAGAATTTGTTCCATTGAAGGGACGGGATAGTTGTCTTTATCTGAAGCTCTGTTCAAATTTCTGAAGTCGACACATAGTCTTATCTCTCCTGACTTCTTTCTTATGGGAAATAGGTTAGCAACCCACTCAGAATGCCTGACTTTAAAGATTATCTTAGCATCAAGTAACTTATTCAATTCCTTTTGAATCAGAGGTTCGAGGGTAGGATGCATCCTTCTCAGTTGTTGCTGAAATGGCTTGACACTTGCTTTCATTGGTATAACATGCTGAATAATGCGAGTGTCATATGTTTTCAAGTCTTCATAAGTCCATGCGAAAACGTCTTTATATTGTCAAAAAAGCTTAATGAACTTATCCCTTTCCCCTAGTGAACAACATTTGCCAAGGTTAACAAATCTTGGTTCAGCTTCTATACCCATATTTACTAATTCATGCTGCATTAATGAGCTATTGGTCTTGGTATTTGCTAGTCTTTTGAATTTTCCTTGTAGATCAAACAACATTTCAAGCGACCTCACCCCTTTGGGGATGAAATTTCCTTTAGCTGCATCTTTCTTTTGTAAATCGGAATCATGCTCTTCTTCGTCTATCACATCTTCTTGGAACATGTCTTCGTTTGTTAGAAAACTAATAATCTGATTGTCATCATCGAAGATTCTGAAGTTTGTGATATTTTCAGGGACCGAAGGCCTGAAAATCAATTCAATTGAGCATTTGTTATTAGTTGGCACCAATATGGAAGCAGAAGTTGCTAATAAATCAGCTGCAACGTTTTGCATCCTAGGAATAGATTTTATATTAAAAGCATCAAAATGTGTAATCAAATCCCATACCTCAGCCTGATAACATTTCAAATGAGGTGAAAGATAGTGAATAGTATC
Organism: Larix kaempferi; assembly: GCA_027924585.1. NCBI lineage: Eukaryota > Viridiplantae > Streptophyta > Pinopsida > Pinales > Pinaceae > Larix > Larix kaempferi. Next base: position 1,543,785 of record BSBM01000829.1, read on the forward strand.
TCTTACCTGTCTTACAACTATTTCTGAGTCACCGAAAACTTTAAGGTACTTAACATTTAAACCGATGGCTTTCTTCAATCCGTGGACTAAAGCTTCATATTCAGCGGTGTTGTTAGTGCAATCAAATTCTAACCTACATGACAAAAAGTACTTATTTCTTTCTGGATCCATTAGAACACAACCGGTTCCAGATCCTTCCAAATTTTTAGAACCATCAAAGTATAATGTCCAAAAAAGATCGTTTGATTTAGCTAAGTTAGTATCTTTACGATCTAAGTCAGTGACTAAACTAACTATATTACAGTCAATACCATCAGTCCGAGAAAAATGAAGGAGATTGGACTGTTCATCTGATTCATGGCTAATAGTTTCAGACTGATAATTACCCGAATCAATTTCTAAGAAATAATTTCCCAAAACTGAGAATGAAAAGGCTACAACTTCATTCTTTCCTTCTAGTTGAGTTACATTTTGTTTCATATGTGGTTCTCTCAAAACCTTGATATGATTTTGTCTATTTTGATATGGTAACCACAAATGGGACCAATCAGTGGCAAAGTAACCATTCAATTGTGTGGACCAATCCCTACTTAGGATCAAACCATAGGCTTCGGGAATGTCAACTACCATTATGTCAATGAACTGAAAAACTCTGGAATCTACTGACAACCTAATGAGGACATCTTTCATTTCCCCGATAACTTTGACAGCAGTCCTATCTAACTGAATGATCTGGGTGGGAGATGGGATTGGTTGACTGTTAATCCTTTTACAGATTGACAGTGGCATGACATTCGAAGATGCTCTAGAATCTACCATACAATTGTGCACGTTGTGATTGAAGATTTCAAAAGTTAAAAGGAAAGGCGGCGTTTGAGATTTGGTTTTCCCACCGATACTGGCCTCATTAATTTCAGGGTCTTCTTGAGTGTCTGTTAATGGAATGTTGGGCTGGGACTGAAGATCTCGCAACAACTTGTTTCATTGCTGGGGAAAACTGCACATATTGAATATCGAAACATTTGCCTTCACCTTCTTTATATCTTCAATGATGTCATATCCCATATCCCATTCTTTTACAATTCTAGTTTGATTGTCTGTCTTGCCCAATGTGACCTTTGGTTGCTGGATTGTTGTGTCAATGTTTGGCTGCTTGGCCGCTCTTGGGTTAGCTTTAGGTTGTGGTGGAATGACTGTTATGTGTCTTCTAGGTAACTCTTTTGAAATTTTAGGTTTGGGAATAGTCGTGCTTAGGACTGGATCTGCAATGGGACCTTTACTGCGAGTGTTAATGTTTACAGTAGAGACTGGGATTTCCACAGGATCATCTTCTACCAATTCAGTTAAAGGTACTCAATCCCATAGAACCATGGTAGTGTCTGGGGAAGGTTCCTCTACTTCAAGGTTTGGTTCCTCTGGGGATCGTCTTGATCTGGAATCTGCGAATCCAGCATCTGGTTCATGACTAAACTCATAGAGTTAATCCATTGTGGGTAGCTCTTTTCCAAGTGTGGCTCTTGATGAAAGGTACAAAAGTGTTCCATCCCTATTTCATTTATATTTAAAACAGGAGAAGTATTCATAGGTGGACAAGGTTGGTCATTATCTTCCCTTTTCTTATAGAAAGGTTTGAAAGGCTTCCTAGATGTACCAGGTGCCTTATCTTTCTCGAGATCTACAATTTTATTTGACAACTTCTGCATCATCTCCACCATGTTTTCCATGTCTGTTGATGCTTCTTCTTTATTCCTGGTGAGTAGTAAGGTCCTTTTATGAGTTGGTGATTTTGTTTCTGTATCTAAGGCATGTTTAGCAATGTTATCGGCTTCCTCTTCCACCTTCCTAGCTTCTTCGAAGTTTTCTATCAGGGTGGTTTTCTTAGTTCTTTTGACGAACATTGCTATAGGGCCTTCAAGTGTTGTTGTATAATATTCAATTAGAGATTCTTCTGTGGGTTTAGTTGCCTCGCTGAAATTATTTAAGAGTGTGGTAAATCTTTGGTTAAAGTCTTGAACCTTTTCTTTCTTTTCCATTCTCATGGACAATAATTCTTTCATGAGTGTAGCTACAGTTTTTTGATTTCCATACTTCTTTAGAAAAGAATTTTCAAACTCTTCCCAATTGGAAATTGAGCTAGCTTGCAAGCTAAAATACCAGGAAGAAACTTTTGGTTCAAATGTGTATGGGAACAACCTACAGACTACATCTTCATGCTGTACATTTAAAAGATTCAATGCCAATTAAAAACTCTTAAGATGATCTTCAGCAGATATACCTTTCCCTGGGTCGAATTTGGGCAAAACTTTCTCTGGGTTTTTTGGCAAATTGTGGAATGGACCAACTAGATTTAATGCTCCCCTTGCTCTCCAAGCAGGTATAGCCATGGTTCTTTGCGGAGAATTGGGTGGAGAATTGTGTGGTGAATTAAGTGGAGTGTTTCTTGGAGTAAAAAGTTCTCCAAGATTTTCTGGATCTTCGAATTTTTTTGGGTTTTCAAGATCAGCCTCTTTCAGAGGTTCTGTGATTTCTTCCAAAGATAAATTTACAAGCTCTTCAAAATACTGCACAAGAATTGAATCACGAGTGTACTGTCTTTCTTTTCTGGGAGTGCTTTTCCTAGGGAGACAAGCTACTGTGTTTAAACCACCCAATTGTCTAACATAGGATCGTGTATGTCTTCTAAAATCTTCTATTTCTGTAAAAGGTACAGCATACAATACTTCTTGATGTTTAGAATCAGAGTTGGGGATTTCTTGATTTGTTATTTCAAGATTTGGATTGTCTGAAATTATTATTCCAAGCAGGTTTTTAGTAACATTTCTGACAATGGGAGAATTTACTTTATCAGCCATGCACTTCATGCCCTCCTTCTAGCACCAAAAACTGTTGTTGCCCTGAGAATCGCAGCATCAAGCAAAAAGGGATTCTCCCCGATGGGCAATTCCAATTAGATCGCTCACTGTTTGGTGTGGGGAATCCGTCCGGTTAACAGTTCCGGCTACCGTAAGATTTGAAGTTTGCTATTCTTTCTATCGATTACGGCCCGATCCACCGTTTATGTATTTTATTTTAAAGATGATATGCAATTGCCCTAAGCTAATTTAATCTAAATGCAAAGCTGAAACAAATCTTTATCTACAACTAAAATTAATCTAATCTATCCCTGCAAGGAACAACATGTAAATATAAGTAATGTGCTGAAAGGAAACATCTAAAGATCAATAGGTAGCCATTAAATCATACAGATGCATCTACAGCAGGAGGTAAAAGATATTAAAAGATAACTTCTAATCCAAAATCAATACATCCCATTACTCATTTGAGAGAAATATCATTGTACAGAAAAATAGAGGAAATCATTCATTGCAAAGAAATAATTCATAGCAACAAAGAAAGATCTCACTGTAATATGTGAATGATACAAGAGTAGTCTAGTAAGCATCCAACACACAATTCCAGGAAAAATATCCTCTCCAGGCTCTCGTTAGGAAAAAAATGAGTTCCTTATACATGCAAAGAAATAGTTCACGTACAAGACAAGAAATGTCTTTTCACCTTCCAAAAGTCCTTTACACTATTCACTATGCATCTATTTATAAGTTTACAAAATGCCTCTTGGGCTGCCACCTAGCCTTTTACAATTGCCTTTAAAGACTTTCTAAATATAAAACAATTTGTGGCCTTCCTTTCATAACAGAAAAGGACAACTGTCCTTGTGACTCTACGCTTTAACCATAGGGACAAAGAGAAATAGACCAAAAAACAAAACAACGCATTATGACTAGCGCATTTATCCTTGGGGTGGTGCCTCTGCTCGGGATGACGTGCCTGTGCTGGCTGCTACTGCTGCTGCTACCATATTTTCTTCTTTTTCTATATAACTGAACCATACACCAATGTCTCTTATGACCACATTTGCTGGTGAGGGGAGCAGGATCTTCGGTGAAGTCACATGCTTACCAAGCTCTGCTTCAATACTCTGAATTTCTGCTATTGTTGCTTGGTGGATCTCCTTGAGCATATGATTGTGTACTGATGATAGCCCAATGTAGTGATGGAGATCATCGGTGGCCAACACATCAATTTTCTTTACATACTCCAGTTGAATGCCCAAATCGTCTCTTAAATGTGACAGGCGCTGCTCTTTGCTTGGAAATTCATCCAGGATCTGAGGAAAAACAATCTTGCACTTCTCATGCACTTCATGAATCTTTTGATACAGGCTATTACCTTTCCCTATCGTTCCCTGGATCTTAGCCATTAGTTTGGCGCCGCAATTCCTACAAAAATCCATGAGGGCTGCATCTTCCTTAGAACCGTCCACAGATTTGAACGGGAGGTGCTTAGGGAAATTTGTCTTCCCTTCTCTCCACTCCATCTGGCTCAAAATGTTTGCTTTTACCCGAGTGTACTTTTCTTTAATCCTAACGGCTTCGGCATTAACTTCCTTCATCCTATCCAGCATGGCCTTGAGTTTGCAAACCTCCTCAGTAATCAGTTATTGTGTGGTATGCATTTGTCTCAAGATGTCATAGGACTGCTCATGAAAAGGAGACATATCCATCGCTCTGCTTTCTGCTTGATCTAGCTGCTCAACCATTGACTGTTTATCTACTTCCAAATGAAAAACTCTAGCTTCAGAATCATTCTTTTCTGCATCTAGTACCATCATCTGGATTTCCAGGTGCTCCTTTTCTTCTTCTAGATGTCGATACTTATCCGACAATTCTCTGTGGTCAGCAGACAAACGACTATATTTGTTCACCACAAGGTCCCTGTAGGCCTGCTCATTAGCCACGGTATGTTGCAGTATACGAGCTCTTCTCTTTGTTGACTCGAACTCTTTAACCATGTCAATCACATTGTCCTCGGATGTTTTTACTGCTGCCACGGCGGCCAATGCCATGGCTATGGGAGACTTATTTGTATTTTCCATAACCGTGGTTTCTTGCTGGGTGACAATATCTGAATGGAAAAGTCTCTTTAACCTAGTTCTAATTTCAGGACCACAACCTTTCTCTTCTTATAATATACAAATTTATCCAACCGAGACACAGTATGATCTTCAGATGGGGTGAAAGGAACGATCGGGAGGTCTCTTATATGGATGTCTGCCTCCGCGGGTGGGGTCTGTACCACCTGATATGAGTCTATTTCCATATCTTGGGTGCTAGAGCCACCCGCTTGTGTATCTTGGTTGGCCTTAACCTCTTCTTCAGCTTTTTGCTCTTCTTTAGCTTTAATCCTTCTTTCTTCTTCCTCAGACTTCTGCTGATTTTTAATTACCTCCCTCTGCTCTTGTTCTTGAGCTTCCTGCTGCAGTATTGTTTCTTCAGCTTCCTACTGCAACCTTGCTTCTTGCTACAACCTTGCCTCTTCTTTCAACCTTTGTTATTCACGGGCCAGGGTCTTAATCGCTTCTCTTTCTTTCTGCAAGCTGGCTTCTCGGGCTGTGGCATAGCTAGAGCTAGCTCCACTGCTATGACGACAAATCTGTAATTCAGTCATATTATTGATTCCCTTGAACACTTCTTCTTCGGCATCATAGTAATGGGCATACTCAAAATGAGCTTACAACTCCTTGCAATGCTCCGCAACTTTGCTCCTCATGTCATTTCTATGAAAGATTTCCTCACCGAAGTGAAAAGCTCTTAACTCCTGAATGAACTCTTCGGCTGCTGCAACCCCTGAGAACTTATAGGCTCCTATATAGAAAGGCAAAGGAGGGAAGGAAGCTTTATGTTACTTATTAAGAACTCCTTCTACTCCATCAAGGAAAACCTGCCTCAATGCTTCTTTCAGGACTATGTAATCAGTGGCATATCTTGGTAAGATGTATGGTGGCTTAGTACATCCGAACATCCTGATATAGGTACCCTCTTTCGAGAAGTAGAAATATCCATAATTTTCCATGACTTCCATGGCATTCTTTGACAAGCAATTGGGTTCTTCATTGAACATCTGCTTATACAAAGGCATAATGAATTCTTCACATATGAGCTTATAGTGCATTCTGTAATTTTGAGCCCATAGTATTTTATAGGCAGTGTATACCGGGTGTTGGATTGATCCCATGAGCAACCTAACCTGGGGAAAGGGAGCTTTGCCAAGATGTAATTAATGAGGTATGAAGACATGTAAAAATATGACTTTTTTAGAGCCAAACCTTCTTTAGCCACGGCCACAGTGGATGCCAAACTATCTGAGAGGATAGTAGCCCAATCAAACACAGTTCCCTTAAATGCTATGTAGTGTATTATGGGGGCCCATTGTATCCTATATACAGTTCCATCGGGCATGCCGAAAATTCTGCTTAACATAAGGGAAATCAACCTAAATGGAGGTCTTAGGCTCTGAACGTCATACTCATCATTGTCCCTCTTCCTTAGCTGTTTTCCCATGATTAACAGCTTTTTAGCCATTTCAAAATTAATCATCTGTCCCAACCATGCATCGTTTAGTGCCTGTTGGGTACGTGAGAATTTGTAGGCTGCTGCAATATAAGCTGGATGGAATGAAGCGAATGCCTCTCCCTTGCTGTCCTGTAGCACTCTTGTTTGTGGGTTGGCATGTTCCAATATCCACCTGATTACTTCTGAGCAAGGGAATAGCTCAGGGCGAGTAGAAGCCCTAGATATGCCAGAGGTCCTAATGTTTAGGTAGATTTGTTCTTCTTCTAAGAGCACGTCTAGGATATCTTGGTCTCTGATCATCCGATAAATATCTCCCCACCAAACCTCAGGAGGGACGCCTGTGGTGCACTTAGTGTCCTGAAAGAGAGTTTCAGTCCTTGGCTCTACTAGCTCTGGTTCCATCATTTTAGCTTTCTTTCTGCTACCTTTTGGCATTGTATATTATCTCTGTCAAGCAACCATATGTGAATGAATGTAAGATTGCAAACCATTATGTAAAATAGAGCATAAAAAATAGAGCGAGACAGGAAGGAAACGGGACTAGCATGATATCAAATAATGAGAAAAACATAATGCCGTATGCTGGGGAACAAAACGCAAGCCACTCAAGAAACAATATTATGGCCGTCAAACTTGAACGTTCTAGGGAGGTGCTGCCGGGTTAGGAACTTTTGAGCAGGTACATGGGCGCGGCTATAGGTTCGCGTTAGCCAAAAGAGAGCATTTGCTAGATTAACCGGGTTGGGAAACCCATGGGGTTGAAGTGGCCGTAAAATCTATAATTGCAGGTAACTTAAAAAAACAAAATGGTATGCTACGAGTGCCCATAGGCCATGCAATTAACAAAATGAAAACCACTCGAGACAGTTTTGACGCAAAGATAAGACAATATCAACGGTAGAACCACCTACCTGGAAACGAAACAATGGTGAATGGGGTTGACGCGACAGCAAGTGAGCTGAGCTGGAGCAAATTCGCGCAATCTCCAAATGGCATTCTCCAAATCAAATTCTACCAATAGAAGAAAAAAAACCCCACCACCCTTATATACAAACTGATACGTGTGGGCATTTAATAGGTAGATGATGAATTTAAAATGGAATTAAACCTACGTACGGTGGGGTCATTTCAACACGTTCGGCAATTAAGCGTGACCGTCAAAACCGAAGGACTTGTGAGTTTCATCCACAATTGCGGCAAGGACTCGTGAGTTTTGTCCGAAGTTACGGCAAGAATTGGTGAGTTCCTTCCGAAGCATGGGAAACCTGACGTTTGAACGCGTCACGCCTCTGCTTGTTGTGGGAAAGAAGAGAGAGTTAATCCGTCATTGCGGAAAGACTCAACAAGTTTCTCCGAAAATGGACAAGTCAATCTCCCATTGCGGCGACAGTATTTGAGTTGGTCCACCGTTGCGGGTGAAGAAGACGAATTCTCCCAAAATTTCGGGCGGCCTTTTTGAGTTTTTTCCAAAGTGCAAGGTTGAGGGATTTGGCAAGGAGGCGTCCGTTGCGGCAAGACTTTACGAGTTGCTTCTGCCGTTGTGGGAGAAAATTTCAAGTTCTTCCGATGTTTCAAAAACATGTAAGTTCTTCCGCCGTTTCGGGAGAACATCTCGAGTGCTTCCGCCGTTTCGGGAGAAAAACTTGAGTTTTGTCTTAGAAGAAAACTTTAACTCGAAAAGAGATCTCTCACTTGAAGCAAAAACTAAGTTCAAAAAACTTTCCAAAGGAGGCTTAACTCTTTAAGCAGACTTTCTAGGAAAAGAAAAGGAGGGGCCCCAATATCTACAAAATTTTGGGGGGGATGTTGCTGCAACAACACAATCCCATAACCCCCTCACCTCTCCCTGGTGGATACACATGGTCCCTTCTCATTAGTTTCCTCCTTAGCCATCTTCTTGGTTGTTTTATTCATTAATAAATAATTACATCATTTATATTTCTTCATGGCTTAACAACCCATGAATAATCAAACTGTCAAATACTTGCCTATGCAATAACTTTAAACATCCACTAGTGGGGCCTTGGCCTTGAGCTCCACACTAGGGTGAATACACACACATCGCATATACATATTATTTTCATTGAAGCCCATAAACATCGAGGGAAAAATGGGGTATTACAACTCCCTCTCCCTTAAAATAACACCATCATCGGTGTTCTCAAAACTGAACAAAAATGGGAATGCCTCTTTCATGGCATCCTCCAGCTCCCACGTGGCCTCTTCTGGGCTAAGGTGCCTCCATTGCACCATTGCCTACCCTATGGCCTGGTTCCAGAGCAAGGTAACCTTCCTGTCGAGGATGCATATAGGCTCCACCTGGAACTCTCCCTCTAGTTCCACCTATATCACATGCCAATCAATGATATGATTAGGATCATGTACATATTTCTTAAGCAAAGATACATGGAAAACATTATGAGCCTTCATGTTAGCAAGAAATGAAATCCTATATGCAACTGGCCCTATCCTGTCAAGGACTTCAAACGGTCCACAATATCTTGGTGCCAACTTGGCACAACTTCCCAACTTCATGGAACTCTTTCTTGGTTTCACTCTCAAGTAGACATGATCCCCAATCTGAAATTCATTATGCATTCTTTTAAGATCTGCATAACTTTTCTGCCTGTCCTGTGCTACCTTCAAATTATGCCTGATCTTCACAACCTCTTGTTCCATTTCCTCAATCATTTATAGTCCATGCACTACCCTATTCACTAGGTTGTCCCAACTCACTGGAGTTCTGCATCCTTTTCCATACAACACTTCAAAGGGACTTATTTTTAATGATGCTTGATGTCGATTGTTATAAGCAAATTCCACTAAGTGTAAGTATTCTTCCCACTTAGATGGCTTGTCTATCACATACATCCTTAACATATATTCAAGAATCTGATTTACTCTCTCAGTCTGACCATCCGTTTGAGGATGATAGGCTATGCTAAACTTCAACTGAGTTCCTAATTCCTAGAAAAATCCTTTCCAAAAATTAGATGTGAACTTTGTGTCACGGTCTGAAATTATTTCCTTGGGAAATCCATGCAATCTGAATATCTCTCTCATGAAGATATTTTCTATGTCATTGGCCTTGTGAGTGGACTTAACTAGAATGAAATGAGCTACCTTTGATAGCTTGTCCACCACCACCATGATTGCATTGTGTTTCTTCACTGTCATTGGCAACCCTATTATAAAATCCATAGAGATCACTTCCCACTTCCATTCTGTAATGGGAAATGGCTGCAACAATCCTGCTGGATGTTGATGCTATGCCTTGACCTGTTGACACTTCTGAAACCTAGCAATGTACTTAGCTATGTTTGTCTTCATACCATGCCAAAAGTATTGCTTCCTTGCTGTTGTTATAGACTTCTGATATCCTGGATGTCCTGAGTATGGTCTTTGATGTATCTCATCCATCACCAACTTCTTCAAATCCACACTGTTTAGAATGTACAGTTTGGTGTTTTCATAAATGAGAACATTACCCTCACCTATCTAATATTTTGCATACTTTTCATCCATAACATCCTGCTGCAATTTTTCCTTGATTTGAAGGTAGACTTCATCACTATTTTGAGCCTCTAAAATCCTTTCCTTCAAGTCTGATTCACACCTACTTACTGCTGCAATATGAAATTTTCTGTTGAGCGCATCAACGACTTTATTCTCTTTTCATTTGACATGCTTAATTTACAAATCAAACTCACATAGAAACTCGATCCATCTAGTTTTCCTAGCATTCATATTTGGTTGGTCAAACAAATATTTTAAACTCATGTGATCCATCCTGAGTTCAAATCTTTTTCCTAAGAGATAATGCCTCCATCTCTTGAGAGCATGAACTATGGCTACTAGCTCTAAGTCATGGGTGGCATAGTTCCTTTCATTCTCTTTCATCTTCCTTGACTCATAACAAATTATAGACCCTTCCTGCATTAGTACTCCACCGAGTCCCTCAATGAAAGCATCTGTGCATACTACAAAATGTTAAGTTTAAACCAAATAGACTAGCAAGATCACTGAAATAAGCATAATCACAAGATAGACACAGAATTTACCCTGGGAAACCCTCATGGGGTAGAAAACCCAGCAAAGCTTTCCTCAATAAGATGATCAACCAAAATACAAGATGTGCTCCCTCCTTCCTTTCTTCCTTAGCAGATCTCCCAGACAAGTGCGCCTCTTTTCACAAGTGAGTGAGTGATCTAATGAGGAGTTCACCTCCTCTATTTATACTGACTCCTAACTGACTAAAAGACCTAATGGGGCCGACCTCTCCTGGAGAAGTCTAATAACCCCTAAAATATTATCTCAGGGCCGACCCCCACATGGTGGGTCTAATAACCCTAGTTACCACAACTTCTCGGAGGAATAAACATCTCCGGATTAATAGTAGAATCACCTCGGAGGTATAGAACATCTCCGGAATAAATAATATACAAATATAATATTCTTGGAAGTTACAATATTCAACACTCCCCCTTAACGAGAAGGATATTATAACAACATCTGCAGGAGCAACGAGTCATCGACTACATCATACATGATACATCTATATATCATCGGAAGCTTTATTCAATTCATCTTTGTCAACAGTGTCGATATCACTTGATCATCAGTATCGACATCTCACGATTATCAGCATTGTCATCAGCATCGTCAGCATCGTCATCAGCATCATCAGCATGATCATCAACATCATCGTCACACGATCATCAGCATCATCATCATACGATCAACATCATCATCACACGATCAACATCATCATCACACGATCATCAACATCGTCATCACACGATCATCAGCATTGTCATCACACGATCATCAGCATCGTCATCACACGATCATCAACATCGTCATCACACGATCAACATCATCATCACACGATCATCAGCATCGTCATCACACGATCATCAGCATCACACGATCATCAGCATCATCATCACATATAGGATGACCAGTCTTTCTCTCTTTAGGACATAGGTCCATGGACGATACAATCCAGATCGAGTTCCAGGATGATCAATCCTTATCACTTTAAGACAAGTCTCATGTCTAGGGACGTTTCAATCCCATCCGTGCATTTAGGACCATGTCCAAGGATGAATTAATCCTTAACCGTACATTTAGGACCACGTCCAAGGATGACTCAATCCTCAACCGTACATTTAGGACCACGTCCAAGGATGACTCAATCCTCAACAGTACATTTAGGACCACGTCCAAGGATGACTCAATCCTCAACCGTACATTTAGGACCATGTCCAAGGATGACTCAATCCTTACATGTATTCTCATCAATACATCTAACATCATGTATTCTCACTAATACATCCATCATCAAAAGCATGTATACATTTAGCATGTATTCTCACTAATACATCTATCATAAAAAGCATGTATACATCTAACATCAAAAGCATGTATTCTCACTAATACATCCATCATCAAAAGCATGTATACATCTAGCATGTATTCTCACTAATACATCTATCATCAAAAGCATGTATACATCTAACATGTATTCTCACTAATACATCTATCATCAAAAGCATGTATACATCTAACATTAAAAGCATGTATTCTCACTAATACATCTATCATCAAAAGCATGTATACATCTAACATGTATTCTCACTAATACATCTATCATCAAAAGCATGTATACATCTAACATCAAAAGTATGTATTCTCACTAATACATCTATCATCAAAAGCATGTATATATCTAACATCAAAAGTATGTATTCTCACTAATACATCTATCGTCAAAAGTAAAGATATAAGAGTCCTAAATCTAAATAATTCTAAGTAACTAAGTGCAGCAAATTGAAGTGACAGAATTGTTATCAGATACTATACTACTCCCCCTTTCGAGGAGGGTCCTTCTGGACTATATCAAGCTTGTCTCGTAAGTATTCAAACTTTACTCGAGACAGAGGTTTAGTCAAGATATCAGCAATCTGATCCTCAGTGCTTATATACTCGAGCTTGATAGTTCCTCTCTGCACCATATCTCGTATATAGAAGTAACGGATATCAATGTGTTTTGACTTATCATGGAACACAGGATTTTCAGTCATCTTAATGCAACTTTGATTATCACACATAATCACAGTGGGATCCATTTCTAAGTCAAACACTCCAGATAAAAGTTTTCGAAGCCATACTGCTTCACAGCTGGCAGAGCAGGTGGCTATATATTCTGCTTCAGCAATACTGAGGGCCACACTAGATTGTTTCTTGCTGAACCAGGAGATCATGGCAGATCCAAGACCATAACATCCACCTGAAGTACTTTTTCTGTCTGAGACATTACCTGCCCAATCAGAATCTGAGTAACCATGTAACCTGAGTTCATGACCTCCGAGATAATATAGGCCAAAATCTAATGTACCTTTTAGGTACCTCATTATATGCTTTGCAACTATTAAGTGAACCTTTCTAGGTTCTACTAGATACTGACTTAGGGTATTTACAGCAAAGCATATATCCGGCCTAGTATTTGTTAAATACATCAATGATCCAATGATTTGTCTATATAGAGTTATGTCCACTAATTCTGATGAATCATTAACTAATAACTTCAGGTTGGAGTCCATGGGAGTGGCCATGGCTTTACACTCCAGCATATCAAATCTTTTGAGAATCTCCACAGTATACTTACCTTGATTTAGAAAGATTCCTTTTGGTTCTTGCCATACTTCTAAGCCTAAGAAGTAGTGCATTAATCCGAGATCTTTCATTTCAAATTCTGAAGAAAGCTTCTTTTTGCTTTTAATAATTTGTTTCTCATTTCCAGTTAGAAATAGATCATCTACATATAACAACAATATAACTGGTTCATCATCCATCACTTTGAGATAAAGATTGGGGTCAACTTTACTTTTGGTAAAGCCCATGCTTGTTAAGAAATTGTCAATCCTTCCGTACCAAGCCCTGGGAGCTTGTTTCAATCCATATAATGCCTTTTTCAGTTTGCATACATGGGTCCTTCCGTCCTTGACCTCAAATCCTTGTGGTTGTTCTATGTATACTTCTTCTTCAATTAAACCATTCAGAAAAGCTGTCTTAACATCCATTTGGTGCAATTTCCATTTCATCATGGATGCAAGTGCCATGATAGTTCTGATTGAAGTATACCTAGCAACTGGTGCAAATTTTTCTTCATAGTCAATTCCCTCTTTTTGAGAGAATCCTCTGGCTACAAATCTTGCCTTGTATTTTTCAATGCTACCATCTGCAGCATGTTTTATCTTGAAAATCCATTTGGAGGAAACCACACTTTTATCTTTTGGTTTGGGGACTATATCCCAAACATCATTTTTCATTATTGACTGATATTCTTATGTCATTGCTTCTACCCATTCTTTCTTCTGAGCTGCCTCTTCATAGCTAGTAGGTAGTTGATCCACAAGATCACACATTAAGGCCATATAGTTGGATACTAGCTTTGGTTTCTTTCTTTCTCTGGTGGAGACTTCAGGAGCTCCCTATCTTTCAACTCCTTGAATAATGTCTCTAGCCCATGCTGGCCTTCTTTTTCTAAATAAGTCTGAAATAGGGGGTTCTTGAGGTTCTATCATGTCATGGTCTTCTGGAGTATCATCTTCAGGTATGTGTACTGCTTCTGTGATTCTAGGGGGTGTATCTTCTTCATAGATTTCTTCAAGTTGACACTTCTTGGATTTCTTGAGAGCTGCTTCTTCATCAAATGTTACATCTCTACTTATTTCCATATGATGAAAAACCTGGTATGTAGATTCTGAAAGCTTTGGATGATTCACAGTATCCAACAAAGATTCCCTTCTTACAAGAAGGATCCAACTTGGTTCTATTTTCTTTTGGAATGTGAATGTACACAGGACAACCAAATATTTTGAGATGACTCACCTCAGGCTTCTTTCCTGTGAACACTTCTTCTGGAGTTTTGAATTCAAGAGCACTATGGGAAAGTCTATTTTGCACATAGAGTGTTGTCCTAGCTGCTTCAGCCCATAAATACATAGGTAGATCTTGATCATGTATCATGGTTTTTACAAATTCCATTATGGTTCTATTCTTTCTTTCAGCCACCCCATTTTGTTGGGGATTATAGGGAGTGGTTAGTTCCCTCTTGATTCCAACTTCCTTACAAAAGTCTTCAAATTCCTTTGAAGTATATTCTCCCCCATTGTCTGTTCTGAGAATCTTGATTTTCTTTTCTGAGAGATTTTCTATTAAAGCCTTGAACTCTTTGAATTTTCCGAAAACCTCATTCTTACCTTTTAGAAAGTATATCCATGTCTTTCTTGAATAGTCATCAATAAATGAAATATAGTATTCAAAACCACTTAGGGAAGTGGTAGGCATAGGTCCACATACATCTGAATGTATTAGCTCTAAGCTGTTCTTAGTATTTGTTTCACTTTTTGGAAAAGGGTTCTTGACATTGTTCCCTTTTTCACATCCTTTGCATGAGCCATTATGATCAACCTTTAAGTCTGGTAGACCTATCACCACCTTGCTTACATAGGGTAGGGCTTTATAGTTAATGTGGGCTAATATTCTGTGCCATAGCTCACATGGGCTAGATGCTTCATGGGCAAGGGCAACTTCTGGATGTCCCTTTAGCTTATAGAGGCCTCCTTCCTCTTCACCAATGACAACTGTATCTTTAAAGGATTTTCCCTTTGGTCACATGAGTACTTGACCATCTATGAAGGCAACTCCAAAACCTTTCTTATCTAGTGCTGAGATAGAGAGTAGGTTTTTCTTTAGTCCTGGCACATATAAGATTTCTTTCGTCTTCAAGGGTGAACTAGAATCTAGCTTGTAGCTTGCTTCACCAATCCCCTTGATGGGATATTGGTAATCATTTCCTAGAGATACCTTTTGTGAAGAAGACTTTTCTTCAAGTTTTGAGAAAGTCTTTCTTTGAACTGACATGTGCTTAGAAGCACCACTATCAATGAGCCATGTATCTTCTCCAGGAGATACAGATCCAGAGAGTGCAGAGAATAGGACATATTCTTCTGAATTTTCTTTCTTTACTTTGGATCTTTTCTTTCGAGGCCTTTCTTCCTCTTCTTCTTCTTCTTCTTCTTCTTCACTATCATCTTCTACCATATGAGCATGGTGTCTTTTGTGTATAAACTTCTTCTTCCTTTCTGAAGGACAAAATCTGGCAACGTGTCCAAGTTTAAGACAATTGTAGCATTGGACTGTGGAGAGATCCCTTACTTGATTGGGTCTTTTATTCCTTTTGAATTTGGAGAAGTGTTGAGATCCCTTGTGTTCAACTTTCTTGAAGTGACCCATTCTTTTCTTGGTGTGAGTAGCCAAGGCTTGATCATCCTCTTTGAGAAGTGCTTCCCTGTTGGCTACCCTAGCCTCTTCTTGAACACAATCTTCCCATACTACATCAAACTTCATACTTTCCTTTCTGGCACACATAGTTTGTATAAATGATTCCCAAGATCTAGTGAGACCATTTAGAGCAGTCATCACAAGTTCATCTTCATCAAGAGTATCACCAATGGCATCTAGTTGTTCCTTGATTTGTGAGACCCTTGAGAAGTAGTCTTGAATGGATTCTCCTTTGTGCATCTTGGTACTCTTCAATTGAGTCCTTAGGTTCATCTTCCTATTGATGTTCTTTCCTTCATACATTCTTCCTAGGGCATCATACATTTCCTTTGGAGTCTTCTTGGAGGCCACTTGGGGAATCAAGTGGTCTTTAATAGAATCAGCTATGATTCTCTTTGCCCTAATCAAATCCTTCCTATGCTTTTCTTTGGCTTCATCTCCTTCTGGTTCTGCCACTTCATCCTTGATATAATGAGCAAGATCATTCTCTTCAAGAATGAGACCAATTCTGTATTTCCATGCCCGGAAATTTTCTATACCTTCTAGCTTGTCTTCAAGATTAGTGTTTGGAGCCATCTTCTCTTGGGGGAGTCCAAGAGACAGAGTAGTACTTACCTGAAAAGTTACCTTTTACTTTTCCGGATCCTGAGACAGAATTTTATCGCACTTTTGGTAGAATTAGGGTTTGACTTTCCCGGAGTTCTACCCAACCAAAAAGTTCGATCTAGGGCTCAAAATATTTGTCTTGAGAAGGGCTATCCAGCCATGTAATCATATTTCAACAATACCAACTTTCTGCTGAAACCAATTTCTGATTTATCGCACTTTTGGTAGAATTAGGGTTTGACTTTCCCGGAGTTCTACCCAACCAAAAAGTTCGATCTAGGGCTCAAAAGATAGGTATTAAGAAGAGCTATCCAGCCATGTAATCAGAATTCAAAAATACCAACTTTCTGCTGAAACCCTAACATACACCGGAGAGAGAGAGAGGTATTCTTACCTTGTGAAAGATGTTCTATTCAGTCTAGCTCTGATACCATGTTAAGTTTAAACCAAATAAACTAGCAAGATCACTGAAAGAAGCATAATCACAAGATAGGCACAGAATTTACCCTGGGAAACCCTCATGGGGTAGAAAACCCAGCAAAGCTTTCCTCAATAAGATGATCAACCAAAATACAAGATGTGCTCCCTCCTTCCTTTCTTCCTTAGCAGATCTCCCAGACAAGTGCGCCTCTTTTCACAAGTGAGTGAGTGATCTAATGAGGAGTTCACCTCCTCTATTTATACTGACTCCTAACTGACTAAAAGACCTAATGGGGCCGACCTCTCCTGGAGAAGTCTAATAACCCCTAAAATATTATCTCAGGGCCGACCCCCACATGGTGGGTCTAATAACCCTAGTTACCACAACTTCTCGGAGGAATAAACATCTCCGGATACATAGTAGAATCACCTCGGAGGTATAGAACATCTCTGGAATAAATAATATACAAATATAATATTCTTGGAAGTTACAATATTCAACACAAAATCCTTACTAGGATCTACAATCTTCAGAACAGGGGCACTAGTGAGAAATTTCTTCAATTGATGGAAGCTCTTCTCACATTTCTCACACCATCCAAATATGATACTCTTCCTCTGCAATGAGGTGATTGGGTGAGCTATCTTGGAGAACTCTCCAATAAATATTTTGTAGTAACCAGCAAGACCCATAAAATATCTTACATCTACAACATTCCTCGAAGTAGGCCAATCCATTATGACCTACATCTTCTCAGGATCCACTGCAATACCTTCAGCCGATATAACATAACCCAAATACTACACTTCCTCTTGATAGAAATTACATTTACTCAGCTTGGCATAAAACTGTAGTTCTCTAAGGACTTGCAACACCATCCTTAAATGCTCATTATGCTCTTATTCCTTATTGGAGTACACAAGGATGTCATCCAAGAACACAATCACAAACTTATCCAAGTATTTATTGAAGACACTATTCATGAGGCACATGAATGTGGCAGGTGCATTGCTGAGACCAAATGGCACCACTGTGAATTCATAATGACCATACCTAGTCCTGAACGTTGTCTTATGAATGTCCTCTTCCTTAATCCTCACTTGGTGGTACCCCGACCTCAAGTCAATCTTGGAGAACACTCTAGCTTCCTTCATCTGATCAAACAAGTCACCAATCCTTGGCAAAGGATACTTGTTCTTAACTGTCACTTTATTGCGTCGTCTGTAACCAATACACAGCCTCAATGTTCCATCTTTCTTCTTCACAAATAACACAAGTGCACCCCAAGGGGATACACTAGGTCTGATATACTCCTTTCCCATTAATTATTGCAGCTGCATCTTCAACTCAATCAGCTCGGGTGTGCTCATTCTATAAGGAGCCTTGGAAATTGGTGCTACTCCTGGAACAAGGTTAATGGAAAATTCAATATCTCTCTTAGGTAGCAGTCCCGACACTTCATCCGGAAACACATCTTTGAACTCCTGCAACAATGGGAAGTATTCTATCCTTGGTCCTTTCTCTTCTATTGAATCTGATGTATGCACATCATACAATTGAAAACCCTTTTTGTAGAACTTTCTCAGCTGTAGGGATGAAATCTGCCTCACTGAAACTCGCTCCGGAATTCCTTTTACCAGCCTTGTCTTGCCTTCATCATCAAGGAATTCAAGTGACTTCTCATAATAGTCTAATTTAGTTCTATGCCTTTCCAACCAATCCATGCCAATTAAGGCACCATATGATCCTAATGGTAAGAATTTCAATTCTGCATGATTGCGGAGTCCATTCAATTCTATGGGACACTTCCCCACTACTTCACTTACCTTTCTCTTGGTGCGTGTGGTTAACTAAACTAGCCAAGCCTTACTATGCTTTACTTTACCAAGAGAACAACTTTCAACTACCCCAGGATATACATAACTATGGGTAGACCCTGGGTCAATCAAAACAGAAATATATTGCTTAGCAATCTTACCTTCAATCTCCACCACCGTTGATTGGTGGTCTGCTTGACGGTCATCCAGTGCTGCATAGATCCTAGGAACTGTTCTTGCCATGTCTCCCACTCTATTTTCACACTCCTCGAGTACTCCCTTTTAGTTGGACAATCTCTTAGCATGTGGTTTCCTCCACATCCCCAACATTGAAGTGGTCCTCCCTGTGCTTTGTCTGCTACTACTACTGACTGAAATCCACTCCTAGATTGTTGTCTCAGTGGGAAGGTTTTGGGTTGATTTCTAAGAGGTGTTTTGAATCCACTTCTTCTTGGTTCGAACTTGCCCTTGGGATTACCTTTCCATGCTGACTGCATTTCCGATTTACCTTTACCCTGCTCATAGTAATTCTCTACCATTCTAATGGCTTCTTCCAAGCTTGGTGGACTGACAAACTCAATCCTATCTCTATAACTTTGTGGTAGACTACCAAGGAAACATTGGATCTTGACTCTTTCATCCTTGATGTAGTCCACGTACCTCAACAGCTCCAGAAATTTATGGACATGCACATCCATAGTGTTCTGCCCAAGTTTGAGTTCATTGAACTCTTTCCTTTTATTATTGTAGTACCTAGCTGGCAAGTATTTCTCCTGAAAGTACCTATGGAATCTATCCCAACTAATTCTTCTTTCACTGATTCCTTTCACTTTCATGAGGCGATCCCACCAAATAGAAGCTCTTCTACCAAGGTTATAAATAGCAACCTTAGCCTTTTCATTCTCTGAATATTCATGTATCCTGAAGTACTTCTTCATTCCAAGAAGCCATGCCTTTGCTTCTTGAACTTCACCATTAAAAGTGGGGGGTCTTGCCTTCCTAAACTTGCCTTACAGAATACCTATGTACTTCTTTCTGCTCCTACTCCTGCTGGGAGTATGCCTTGGGTTTCCTTGAGAACCCTAGTAATCCGCTGACCTACGAGAATGAGATCTAGGAGAGGGTGTTCTGTGTTTTCTTCCCACATAATTCCTTATAGGGCTTAGAGTCCTTCTCCTAGAACAACCCCTAGACTGAATTTCTGTGTTCATTTATTCTCGGCCCTCGTGGCTCGGATTAGACCCACCATTTAATTTATTTTGTAGATCTATGAGACTTTGCAAGATAGATGCATTAAGTTGATGTTTCTCTTCTTCCGCCTTCATCAACCGTTCATTGAAACTTACCATGGTATCCGCCAATTTTGGGGGAGGCACGATCCATTCTTTGTGCTCGTGATAATCCAATGAGTTCCCCGGGTGAAAAAACATTAGCCGTTCCATCTTCTGAAATTAATACTTTCGATGTCATTTGGCGTACAATAATCTCTATATGCTTATCAAAAATTCGTACCCCTTGGGATCGATAAACTTTTTGAATCTGATTGACCAAATGAATCTGACTTTGTTCCATAGTTATCCTAGCATTGATGAATAACCCCCAAAGAATTCCAAGAAATCTTGTCATATCTTCGGTCCAATTTTCAAAACTTACTCGTGCCCTCCTTCCATCAGACTCTATGTCTGTATGTGCTTCCTGCAAATTTTTGCCTAGAACATATTCCTCCTGCTCGTAAGGATGTTCATAAGGGTCTTAAGCATCATCAAAAGTCGCCATCTTTGCTTATCTGCATGCGGCTTTTCAAGACAACTCAACTTACCGTTGCTACTGCTGTCATTGTGCATAACAAAAACATCTATTAGACATTACAAGCATACAATAAATCTTATACATCCATTCAAATATGGAATTCATTGGACAATCAATCAATTAATACACATTCATCCAAAAATCCGCGTCATGGACGCATTCTTGGCATATAAATATTTCCATGGCTCGGCCCAATAGCTTTAGTGTTGTAACCGAAGCTCTGATACCACTCTGTAGCGTCCCCGATCCCATCCCAAGGATCAGGCACCAATATATCATGTACTCCTAACCTCTACATGTCTTTTCAGGGTGATGGAAAACTCTGATACCTTTCTTTTCTTCAAAATGATTCCATTCACTTCTTTCCGCAATTGCATCACCAGATCCGTAATCCGCAATCCGCAACTCTCTTAGATCTACAATCCACAATCCGTAACTCTCTTGGATCCGCAATCTGAAAGTTACCTCGGATCCGCAATCCGCAATCCATTCTTCTGCAATCTGCATCGCGGGATTCAGAAGACGGATCGTCGAACTTGTCTCTCCAAAACCCTTCTGCAATCCGCAATCCGCATTGTGGGACTCGGGATAGCTGATGTCTAATTATTCCATCAACTGCCTTTCTGCAATCCACAATTGCGGAAGTCAGGTTTGCAGAAGTCCAACTTCGATTTACCAGAAAACTACTCTTTTCCACAATCCACAATCCGCATTGTGGAAGTTGGAATTGTGGAAGTCCAAACTCGACTTTCTGAAAAGCTTTCCTTTCCGCAATCCGCAATCTGCATTGTGGATGTGGAAATGCGGAACCTCCTTCTCTACATCTGCAAACTTCCGAGACTTGTTTCTCCCTTGTCCTTGACCCAAATGAGGCAAGTCCGGTACCGTTGGAAATATCTTGGAGAGATCTTTCCACTAGTATAACTCTCTCATCCATCTGATGATTATAACCTTGACATTATCTCAGTTAAGTATTCCATCATAAATTCATTTTTCCATGCCTTAGAACTTCATAAAACCCTATATTCCTTCTACATGACCATTCCCCTTCACCTAATCCACAGAGGGGTTCTGAAACACCTCAGGGTATCCCCCTCCCTTCCCAAAGATCAGGTGTAGTCACACAACTTGTTCATAGGGTTAATCAAACATATCAAAACATGTAAGGTGCATAAAGTTAGATGTAACAGTTATCTCACCACATGCAAGACTTATAATGCATTAAACTCATGCAATACAATGATATACATAACAATAATTTAGCCTCCTACTCAGGTTCACATATGATTTTCCCATCAATCAAATTGATACAAACATAAATTCCATAACTGAACATAAGCAACCCTAATATAACAATGGAACATCATCATTCATCATAACGAGGAAGTACTTATCTTTTAACTTTATGAAGCTGCCAAGCAACTGGCTAAGTGAGAGCAACGTTCCACCCAAACTTATATCTCTGTCCAGCCTGTACTCTTTCAGCTGATAGATCACCCTCGATATGGGCTTTGTATCCACTAAGGAGGGCTATCAGGCTCTCTCACAGTCAAGGTTCCATCCCAATTCTAAGCCAATCTGCAGTTGGGTTTATCAAGCATTCCAGGGAATCTTCCCATGCTAAGCCAACCTATAGTGGGTTTATCAAGCATATAGGGATATACTGATCATGCTAATCCAAATTCCAGTTGGGTTTATCAAGCATACCAAACAACACAGTCATGCCAAGCCACCATACAGTTGGGTTTATCAAGCGTATCAGGCAAGATGATCATGCTAAGCCAACCTGCAGTGGGTTTATCAGGCATATAAGGATAACAAGGAAGGAATTGCTAATCCAGTGAGCTCAACCACAGAACTGTAGGAATATCAACACTCAGTTGACCTGGCACCCACATTACCTACCGCACCCAACACAAGGAAGACCCTCTTCTCTACTGCACAGTCCCTCAAGGCCTCTTCCCTTCTAGTGCTATTCATGATGGGCATAGAAAGGTCCAATCGCTAGTTCTATGAGGTTTCAGCCTTCGCTGGGTTTATCAAGCAACCCAACCTTCTTCCATAGTTCAACAAGCTAACTCCTTCTAGACTTGCGGATAGGGCTTTATTTCACAATCTACTCTCTTCGATCCAATCCCGGGTCCTCATGGTTTTCTTTGCCCTGTTCAAGCTTGTGATTCCTCACAGGTTGTTACCACTATGTCATGAGTAGACTGGTTCATTCACACACTTCCTATGGTATTTTCTATTACACAGGAAAACACGATTATCTTCAAGCTTTCTCACGGCTGGCTCTGCGGGTCTGCGTATGCAGGAATATCTCTACCAGTTCTCTCTCTATGAATAGATGGATCATGAATGGTGAGTCATGAATGCATGAATCCCTGTTTTCTCCCACAAACGGGTAGTCAAACAGGTTCTGTGAGTTCCCCGGTGATTGAGTGTCTTTCAGGATAAGCAATCTGAGCCATGCCTTGCCATACGAAATCCCAGGCATGCTCCATACTGCATCGGCTTCATTAACAGGGTTCTAAACCACCCTCTGCAACCGAATTAATGTCAGTAGGGAGGTCGAAAGGGTTCACAGTCGGACATGTGGAAACATGGGTACCAATCCCATAACCCCCTCACCTCTCCCTAGTGGATACACATGGCCCCTTCTCATTAGTTTCCTCCTTATCCAGCTTCCTGGTTATTTTATTCATTAATAAATAATTACATCATTTACATTTCTTCATGGCTTAACCGCCCATGAATAATCAAATTGTCAAATACTTTCCTATGCAATAACTTTAAACATCCACTAGTGGGGCCTTGGACTTGAGCTCCACACTAGGGCGAATACACATACATCGCATATACATAGTATTTTCATTGAATCCCATAAACATCAAGGGAAAAATGGGGTATTACAATTTGATAACATCCTCCTAAGCAGAGAGCTTGATAACACCATGTTTTAATATAATTACAAAATTAGATCATTCCTTTGCTTTGCCTCCTTGAAGGTCCAATGCTTCTGTTGATTTCCAATCTTGAGACCATACATTTGATTCATTATGAATTGTTGCTTTTCCAGAGAGAAAATATCTAGTGAATGAGGATCATTAATAAGAGGTTCTGATAAGTTATTGATATAAAATGGATCAATATATAATTTCTCATCTATTTTGGTGCTTTTGGGGTTGAAAGATTGGATGAATTGGCTTGTAGGGCCCATTCTAGGGGAAGGCTCACTTTGCAAATTTTGGGTACGGAACCTGGGGCCTATTTGAGGCTCTAAATGATGTTTTTTTGGGGTAAATAACTCCATCATTTTACAATGTCCTTTCACATGATTCTACACTCCTAGACCTTTCCAACTATCCAAGAATTGCCTCAAACAAATTTCATATGAAGAAGTTATGCCTCCCACAAGTTGACCTATCCAATTGACCACCATGGTACTAAGTGGATTCCACGTTAGCTCCCATGTCTAGACTTTCAAGAACATTCTAGAAGGTCCAAAACCATAACCCTAATTGGGAGTTGGGGCAAGCAAAACCCCTAAAACTAACCCTAAATGACTATTAGGCTATGCTAAATATCGGGGCATTTGGATAAGAAGGGGATCCATTCTTTTAATGTTATTGTATTGTTCCATAGTTGAGAAACAACATGCGTGTGGATATTAGAGCATAACAGAGGATGTAGGAAATCCTGCAGTAGCCATTATGGCTGTAGAGTCATAGATAACTCCATAGAGAGTACCCATTCCTTTGTATTTGCATTCTATATAAAAGAGCAAGGCATAGTCCTTATTTCTAGTTGGGTTTTTTTCCATAGTGGTTTTTCCTAGGGTATATCTTGTGTGGAAGCTCCATTTATTGGAATAGGAAAGGAAACCGCCTGGATACATGAAAAGACCCAATTGAAAAAATTGAGATTGAAGCCTACCTAAAACATTTTCATCCTCAAGTATGACCAATCTACGCCATCATAAGATTTCTTCAGGTCCACTTTAAATATAGCCACAGTCTTCTTCCTGGATTTGGCCGAGTGCATGATCTCCTGCACCACCCGTATAGCATCATGGATCTGTCGAACCTTGATGAAGGTCGATTT
The DNA here is from genome assembly GCA_027924585.1 of Larix kaempferi. Classification (NCBI taxonomy): domain Eukaryota; kingdom Viridiplantae; phylum Streptophyta; class Pinopsida; order Pinales; family Pinaceae; genus Larix; species Larix kaempferi. The sequence goes on from BSBM01000829.1 coordinate 1,568,306, forward strand.
CTCTTCAGAAACAACAACGGAGAGAACCCCCTTCAATCTTTCAGTAATTATTTTAGCAATCACTTTGTAAATGCACTTATATAAGGATATCAATATTAAATCCTCCCATCTTATTACATTCTCTACCTTTGGAATAAGAGTAATAAAGGTGGCATTGAATGGAGATAAGATGCGGCCATGTATTCTGAACTCCTCCACAAAAACTAACAAGTCATCCTCAAACACTTCCATAAAGCTGCCGAAAAACTCCACCGACCACCCGTCTAGACCAGGACTTTTGTCTTTTTGAAGATACCGAACTGCATCTTTAAGTTCCATCATACTTATTTCCTCCATTATCTCCTGATTCTGAGCCTCGCTGACAAAGTTTGGATAGAAAATCATAGGTCTGAGAATTTTATCGACAGAGACCCTATCATCCTTCTTGTAAAGATCTTTGAAATGAGAAACTCCTAACATAGCTCACTGACTGAAAACGGAGGCAGAAGATCTGCCTTCCTCGTCAATACTCCAAATAGAATTTGAATGATGTCTATGCTTGATGAAATTGTGGAAGAATTTAGTGTTATCATCACCTTTTTAGATCCAAAGAGGCCTACTCTTTAACCTCCACGTAGCTTTGTTTTCATCCAGGATCTTGGTTCTCTTGGTTTCGAGTAACACTATAGCTTTCTTTTGCTCAGCCGTAAGAAAAAACTCCTTGTAATGGTCGTGAAAGAGTCCAAAGTACATTCGATGTGTAAAAACTCCTAATCTTGAATGATTTTCCTTTCCACTAAACATGCTATAGTTGTCATCTTCAATATTTTGAGATTATTTAAGAATTGGATGCCTGCTATCTCGGTTCTATAGGGCTCATACTTTACCCAGGTAGTTTTAACCAAATTCCTGTACTCCTCATCTTCCAACCAACATGCATTGAATTTGAAAGAGCTAGGGGGCCTCTTGATCCATATTTATGTGGGAAAGAAATAAAAGAGCATACACAGAATCAAATACAGAGATATATTGCAAAGAACACATCGATACAATAAACACATATTCTATTAAATAGAAGAAATAGAACAGACTGTAAAATACAACAGCTAGAATGGTGGTAGTATCCCTGAGAAGAGATGTGGCCACTATGCTCATTTGTGCCAAGATGAATACAAAAAGACGCCAAAAGGGCCTATTTATTATAAGCATGAGGGAAAGAATCCCAAACATCCAAAAAACTAACCCTAGAAGATGAACTGTCATAAAGTTTGCGACCCGAAGGTGGTTAGTTGAACAATCAACTTCTCGGGGTCATAACTTTTGCATACGATCTCTGTTTGGGGCGCTTGCTAGCCTACTGGAAAGGTCTATCCGATATTTACAACTTTCGACTGAAGCCAAATGTATGCTGACTGTAATCATCTAGCCCCCCAAATCGCCAAAAAACGTCGTTTAGGGACTCAAAATGGCCCCATAAGTTTAGGACCCGAAAAACCATAGAAATATTACTAGAAAACTGCCAAAATGGAAAACTGTTTTGAGCCAGTGGAATAGGTGGGTGGCCATCGATATCCATCTGGATCACCTTTGGTTCTCAAGATTAATTTCCATAATAATAGGAAAGTGGTCAAAACCACCACCTTCCCCAACCCATTGAAAGATGCTGCCAAGAATCTGTAAAACACCCTCATTCACAAGGAATATGTCAAACCGCTTCGCTATCCTATCTTCATCAACCCTCATATTCGTCCAGGTGGGATGAAGAGTAGCAGGTTGTATATCAAAGAATGAGTACTCATCCAACCTCTGTAGGAAATAATCTAAAAGGGTGTCGACCTAGGATTTGGGACCCCAAATATCCCCCTCACCCAGAGAGACATTTAAATCCCCACCGATAATAACTCTTTCTCCAGCCAACAAAATTGACTTAAATAGAGATTCCCATAAACCAACTCTTTGATCACAAGGACCATAAATATTTATAAACTTGTAGGTGAAACCACATTCTCGATAGAAAGGGATCGTGCCAATAACAAACTTACAAGCCCAACATCTAATACACAACATTGTTCCTTTTTCCATCCAGTTACTAATCCTCCTAATCTTCCATCTGCGTCAATATTTATAAAATCCCAACTACGGAAAAGGGGTTGTAGGTCCTTCACCACTTCCAAACTTGATGCCAAATATTCTTGAATCAAAATGACTGAAGGATTAACATTCGAAACCAACCTCTTAAGAGCCTGTTTTTTAGAGGGTAGGCCCATCCCTCTTACATTCAAAGATAAAAAAAATCATTAGGTAACCTTTGAACCGGGATACTTTTCTCTAAGAGTCCCTTGGATAGTATTCTTATGACTAGTTCGAACTTGACGCTCAACCTGAGCCCGTGCCTTTTCCATAATCGGCCGATGCCCTCCGAGTCTACTAGAAACAGTCTTTGGATCCATCTCCATACCCCTCGGAACAGTCTTTCCCCCCTTGAATCCTGTGGACAAACAAGGTCTCAAGAAATACCCGGAGGAAGTCTTGGGGCCCTGTATAGAATTTACAAACTAAGATTCATCTCCAGAAAGCTTATTCTCAAGCTTCTCTTGCGAGCCCGAGTCAAAATCATTCTTCCCTAACTGATCTTCGAGAGAAAGAGAGTCTGGAAAGCTACTTTCCAAGACTCTACTCTCCCATGTCTTCATTTCAAGATGGACCATAGAACTCCCATACACCTTAAGAGGATGCATGTTCACCTTAGCTGGGGAGCATATACCCCTAGAGGGTATCATAGAAAAAGGAAAAGCCGACGAGCACCAAAAAAGAGAGGGGCTAGAAAACCCCCCTCCCCACCTCAAATCAAAACCCTCACGAGAGCAGGAAGCACTGAAACCCCTAGTAGGTCCGGGGGAACACTTCTCAAGAGATGGCTTGATAAACAAGGGGTGATCTTATGTCTCAAAAGGTTTGATGCAATGAGGTGAGGGTCCGAGTCCTTTTGATACTCCAACTCCAAAGAGGGAGTATAAAAAATATTTAGTGCTCTAGAAGAGGGTGAAAGCAAGTGATATTTAGGAGAAAAAATGATTGAATCCCTTAAAGATAGAGCTGGAGAAAAAAGAGGTTGGTCCATGGAAGCAACCAGAGGTATCCATCTCCCAAGATGAAGCCCAGTCCAATCCTTCTTGAGAGAGGGGTGGTCCCCAACAACAACAGAGGCTAACACACTTGAAGAAGTGACGGTATCAATAGAAGCACATGAAATCATATTAGGAAAGGAAATCAAACCTTCCATAGTCCCAGGAGAAGAAATTTCATCGAGGGAACTCGACTCTTGATCCTGATGCATCGTATAGTTTAATGGAAAAAGAACTTCCTAGCCATTTTCGATCCTTTCTTCCAACAAAACCTCTTCAAGGCATGCCGCCTCTACTAGTCTTCTGCCCTGATCCAAAATATTCAAATCCAGAGAGGATTGATGATCGTCCATATGCCAAAACTAGGGGATTTCTAGGTTTCCTCTTCCAAAACCCTTTCCTAAAGGGATGACCACCATCACATACAAGATGTTCTAGGGGATGGCATCTAACACATCTGAATGGAATACCCGCATAATCCAATTTCTGATGTATGGCCAATCCTCTAACATCAATGCTCATCTCCACCATCAAACCCTCTCTCGGGTCTATTTCAACCAATATCTTCACTATAGACATCTTCCTCGAGACCTGGAAACTCATATATGCCATGACAAAGGTCTCCAATGAAGCCCCGATCTTTTTAAAAATCACCCGTGTCCATAACTTTGGAGGAAGGCCTGAGAGCTTCACCGAAATGTTTTGGGAAAAGGATTTTGATCTTTTAGCATTGAAAAAGGATGTCCATCTCTGCAACTTCATCCCTACCAAGTCCCAGAACCACCTTCCACTTAAAAGTTTCTCAGAGTCCTCTGTTGACCCGAGAACTACCCCCAACCAACCTCTAGCCAGAGAGTAAACCCTAGGCAGGTACCCTAAAACCCTTACCAACTAGATTTTCTCTAGGTCTTAAAAGAGGCTAAGCTCATCAGCCGGCCCAAAAATCTACCAACTAGGGTAGTACTCGTCATAACAGGAACTTCATTCAGTGTAATGTCTGCTCCCAGTGCTAAGCAAAACTCAGAAGGATTTATCTTATAATTTTCTTCCTCTCCAAACACTATTGTAAATATGGTGGCAAATTTGCAGGTTTATTATTAAAATTTTCCTAAAATTCTCTTAAAAAAAAAAAAAAATTGATAATTTTTTCCAATTTATTTTAAACCAAATTGTTTTCCAAATTGATATTTTCAAAATATTATCTTATTGCCTATTCTTTTAATAATTAAATTATTTTTAATTATATGTGTTATCCAAATTTATGCTATTTTATATTTTTCAGATCTAAAAAAATTGAATGTTAAAAACAATGGTCTTTTTTCAAACTATAGTTAAACTAATAAATGCAAAAGATATACTATGATGCTTATGCAACCATCATAACTATAACCACTCACATTGTCATCAATTTGAAAGTTTTGCAGTTCTTTAATTCTATCATATTCTTTATTAATATTTAATGGATGCTCTGATTTTCAAACTTGGTTCATCAATTTTATCATATTCTTTATTAATATTTAGAATGTTTGTAGTATTTAAATTTTTATACATAAAAAATTTACATCAATATAATATTATTTAGTTGATGCTCTGATTTTCAAACTTGGTTCATCAATTTTATCATATTCTTTATTAATATTTAGAATGTTTGTAGTACTTAAACTTTTATACATAAAAAAATTTACATCAATATAATATTATTTAGTTGATACTATGATTTTCAAACTTGGTTCATCAATTCTATCATAATATATATTAATATATTTAGAATGTTGTAGTACTTTAACTTTTATATATTAAGAAAATCTACATCAATATTATTTAGTTGATGCTCTGATTTTCAAACTTGGTTCATCATCATAACAGTGAGAAGTATAAAGAAAAAAAATCTAATTAGAATCAATTAACACAAACTCCATAGTACTTGGAAAACAGAAACAAGAAGTCAAAATTTAGTCACTTACAATCAATTAACATATATAAATAATTTCATTATCTGCAATGTTTATGCATTTGAGTTGAAATCTAATTAAAATAATTCATTTACGTTCCAAATAAAGCGACCATTCAAATTTATCATTATGGTTATTATTTTTTTTATAAATAAACTCATTATTTATTATATATGTATATTAAATATTTAAAATAATTATAATATTAGAGATATAGATATGTTTATTTATTAAATTTTTTAATTTGTTTAATACAATTATGAAGTAATATTTAAAACTGTTTATGATTGGTTAAGAATTCATCTTTCTTGTAAGCAAGAAAACATGTTGCTCAAGAGCCAAAAGCTTATGGGAAGAACAAAAGTCTTCCCCCTTATGGACCAGTAGAGGGGTATTTCAAGTGGCATGCTTTTCCTTGAAGAAAGATGATAGCAACCATGACTCTCCTCGACTCTCCTCAATGTCAATTTTACAACTAAATTATGATAATGTCACCACCCTTAACAAAAAATAAATGTCTTATTATTAACCATCATATATCCATCTTAGAGGGGATCTACCAAGCGCCGAGAGGGATCAAATCTCTCGAAGTGAAAACCCCTTTTTAGAGTGCAAATGTTGAGGAAGCTTTTTATTTTATCTAATTTGTGTAGTTATTATATATATATGCTATTGTAAATGTTTTAAATAGTCGGCATGTTATTTTTTATATTTTTTTGAAAAGGACGCGTGCCATCACCAAGATGAGCACAGGAGTTACACATCTCCCCCTACTGGGCTGTAGAATGCACCTCTTCGGTGCAATATTGTTATTTTACATTCTGTCAAATCTCGCTAGCTCATTTGGTTAAGGTGTGGGTCTCGTCAGCAGGGTGATCTGGGTTCAATTCCCCTTAGGGGTGAACTAGTTGGGAAGAGACACCCAAAATCCAACCAGTTGAGGGTTGGTGTGGCCCAGGTTGGGTGCGATCCCTGGATGATTTTGACAGCTTACATGCCCCTTAGTCAAGGTTTCTTAGACCAAAGGCCACTCCCGCAATTCAGGGAGACTCTAGCAAAAAAAAATTACATTCTTAAATTAATATCAAACATTATTTTTTATTATTAATTAATAATAAATAATATTTGGATTCTCTTACCATTGCTATAAATAATATTAAAATTAATTCATATTAATTATCAGGTATGCAAGTTGGTGTAACATTGTCTTGATTAATTATATAGATAGATCTTATTTCCCCTCCCCAAATATGAATATTTGTTGATTTATGTGAACATGCAGGAGTTTAATAGTTGGTTGAGAAATACTTTACCTGAAAATAGTTTAGATTTGATTATATGCTTTGTTAAGTTTATGCGAAGGAGTTTGAGAAAGGTGATTGTTTGAAGTGTATGCAGGAGGAGAAGGACGATGTAGTGGCAACTGGATTGGATGAGCATACTCAAAATCTTAGGCCAAACATCGAAAATAGGTTTCTCTTTTTCTTTAATTTATTGGCATGCATATAGATCTAAGGAATGAAAGATAAAGAATCTAGACTAGGTACTGTTGGTAGACTAACCCACTCATCGGGATGATTAACTTAGTAGATAGGTGAATCCATCCATCATATGCTATAAACCCAATATAAATTAAGATCATACACAAAATATAGCAGCCATATGAATCAATACAAGATATATTCAATAAACTCCGATCTTATTATTGTGAAGTGATTCTTTTGGTGGGATGAATCACACCTTGTTCACTTGCCTCTTCGAGGAGGCTTCCTCCTTGTTAACACCCAAAAAATAAACTAGCTACACTCCTAATGAGCTAAGATCAACATACAATAATTTTTTTTCACACCACATAAGGAGGAATCCTTCCTTATTTATAGAATCACCATACATCACTAACCTCCTAATTTCCTAACCAAATAGTGGACCTTTTTTAATGAGATCCCATTACATTTATTTACCAACTTAGTGGGATTTATATAATAAAAACAGTATAGTGGACCTAGTCCACTTTACATTGAAAACCTTCCACTTATACTCTAATGGGCCCTATGGGCACCTCATTATCCCCTAGGCGGGGTCATAACACTCCACCCCCCCTTAGGAAAGTGTCGTCCTCGATGCTTTGTGTGATATTGTACAACCATAATCCAAGGTCCCATAGGAAAATATGATGTAGGAACCAGGGTCCCATGGACCATTGTGAACCACCATGCTAATTTCATCTAACCAACTATAGCATAAGCTTGGTTCCCATGTACGAGTGCTAATGGCCACAATGAAGCAGGTGAAGGGATTCAACCAATAACCTAGGGCTAATTTCCATGTGTTGTAGCTAGAACCCCATCCCTGACACTGAAGATCCGTAAACTATTGAGTGTGGTATCACATATACTTAGGAGAGGTATATGGATCCAAATAACCCTCCCAAGCAAACAAATCCTCCAAGGAGTAGGAAAATGATAGAGCATTGAGGAACTCTTCGATTGTAGAATAATGGATTGTTGGTGTTCTACCCATGAAGGAGAATATTTCTCAAAAAGAATATGAAATAGTTGTCATCCTAAAGATTATAGCTATCCATATATACCATTCTTCACAATCATCCTCCAAAGCATACTAGGAAAATCTTTGAAGATGATACTCATCCTAGATGTTCTAGATAACTTCATATTTCAACCATTTAGCTAAAGCCACCATCATTTGAGTAACATCCTTCTCAAGCTCAACTTGATTCTTCTTAAGTTCAACATCAATCTTCTAGATGGATTTCATATGAGCTTTATTTTCCTAGAAATTTTTTGTGAGCAACATTTGTGTCTCCCATGGCATGGTCCCCCACTTTGCCATGCTTCAATTGGAGGGAGAAAATGTTTCCAAGTATATAACATAGGAACTATGTCATGTAATATATCAGAGGAAATATCTAAAAATAAGCTTTCTAACGATGTAGATCTTGCAACAATCTGATAAATATGTCAAAATATATGACCTCTGCAAGGTCTATTTGGCTATCTCACAAAACCCTGTAAATTGTGCAAATTTCAAACTTTGGTATCTCCCTCTCCTGGACTCGGATTTGAGTGTTTTTTTTTCTTTTAATCGCCTTATTTCCAAGATGAATTCAGATCTCGCACGGACCAATATCTCCAAAAGGAGTTGTCTCGGTAAGCTCCAGAACTACTAGATGAACACGCTCACCTCTTATGTCTGGCAAGAAGCTGAAATAAGGTGGGTTCTCTTTTGAGATTCAGATACCCCATATTGGGAGAATATACGATTCGCCTTGGCCATCACAAAAACTAAATTAAAAGGGAGTAACTTGATGGAGCCATCTACTAAGCTCCTCGATGAAGGCAGCCTATGAGAAGTCAGAGTTTTCCTCCATCCCAAAATTTTAAAAATTTATCATTATTTCATACAATCTTATGATAAATCTTGATTGAAAATATATCAAACCTTATTAAATTTTGGATAATCTCTTTTCTCTTTCACATTTAGTTACTCTGAAAAGTACATCTAAAATTGATTGGATTTATATTACAACATGATACTAATTAGACGAAATTTGAGGTCTAAAATGGGTCTTCTAAAGAAAATAATAAAAAAATCTATGTCACATTACAAATATGCCATGTCACACTAAGTTAAAGATGTTATTTAATGAAGGTCAACCTATAATATCTCATTAATGGTAGTTAACAAGTATGTTGGATTGATGTAGAGTTAAGACATGATAGTTGAAAATAATCAATGAAAGATTTAGATTCTTGTGCATACACAATGAATAATATAATGGTAAATTTTTTAAACTTATATTATAATTTATTTAACTTTTTAGTAAACATATCACTATTTTTTTTTATATACTTAATAAAATATAAAACTAAAAAAACTAAAATTATAATGAAAAATTAACATTAATTACGCTCCTTCAACCAAAGACAACCCTTCCAGGATTCTTGGCTCATGGAGCCAATCGATAGCACGTACCTTCTGCCAATCACATGTACCTTCACTATTCTGCTGCCACGTTGCTTCCCTGGAGGTCGTTCTGGGCACGTCGTTGCATTCATGAAGCATGGAGGTGAACTGACAGCACACAGCACACTGCAATAATGCACTGTGAAGAGACAGCATGGGAGGTTAATTGTCAATGCGGGTTTCATCAATCTACCACAACCACAACATCAATGCGGGTTTAATCAGTCTTCTGCGGGCATAGGTGAGAAGATCTCCCAAAGACAAGGTTGTTTGCTCTTTGTAGGTGAGCAGGATCTCCCGAAGACAAGAGAAGACCGCCTTAGGGAGTAGCTCTAAAACATACCAACAGGTTCTCATGTCCACCCTTTCAGAGGGAAAAACATCGACCTCCATGGAACCTGATCTCTACATTGGCCTCTATCCTTCACGCATACACGACGAGGTTCTCCCGTCTCTGACTTATCCCACTGTCATGTTTTTCTGAGCAACTCCAAAGAGGGTTTATTCGGTGTCAAACTCTGCCTCCTTTGACCAAGGACTACCTTGACTTCTGGTAAAACCCTCGACAAAATCATCATCGGCATACCGTGAAGAGTTGACAGTTTTTTGTCCATTTCGCGAGCCAGTGCTTGCCCGAACTGTAAAAACACGCCCTTCAATTTCACAAAGAATCAAACAATGGCGACGGGGCTTAGTTTTTACCTCTCAGCATTGATTACGACGATGATGGTGGATAGATATCATATCCTTGGATTCAGAGCCAATTCACCCAAGTGGAGCTTCGAACTTTGAAATCACAGGTATGGTTTTTTTCTGCTAAACTATCCTTATATTTATATCTGGTTACTATTTTAACATATCTTATTGTTATATCGTTCGGGTCTTAATATTTGCAGTGAGCTTTGTGTGAATGAATTCTGGTATCCTTATATTTCTATCTGGTTACTATTTTAACATATCTTATTGTTATATCGTTCCGTTCTTAAGATTTGTATAGAGCTTTGTGTGAATGAATTATGGTATTGTTGATTCCATTGAATTTGTATACAGTATGTGTCCATGAAGAAGGAGAAAGGTGAATTAATTGTTGGGGATTTGATTTTTGGAATGACTAAACGAAAAGATTTTGAAGAGTTGTTTAGCGAGGAGGAGGTAGGAGCTGTTGTGGGCGAATACCATCCAAATGCAGAAGAGCAGATGGATTTCGAAGGTTTTCTAAGGGTGAGTTATCATGGATTGAATTTTGCAGAATATTTATATTTCATAGACTAGGGAAAAAACATGTTAAGGCCTTTAGAAGTTGTGGGGTTTCTGTCCTGATGCCAAAGCTGTAATGTTTAATATAAAAATGAAGAGGGTAAAAATTGAAAAAGGAAAATTGAACCCTGGTTGATCTGGTTGATTAGCCCTCATCCTTGTGAAATGAGTTGTGATCTATATTGGGCATACTTGTGATAGTGAAGCCTGTGTTTGCAGCTGATATTATTTGTGTGCATGTAATTACTCTATTTAACTCAAAATTTTGATTACGACTATAGTCTATCAACCTGTAATCACCTGTCAGGCCCCGAGGCACTTGGATTTGTATTGGGGTGTGCGTGTAATGATGCCAGCTTGATGAGTACAGTTTGTTTTTGGTGTTCCTCTTCTTGTAAATAGAGACTTATGATTTCCAGTCATGATCCTACATGGAATGGAGCTGTCATTGTGTTTGCATGTAATGATCCCCCAGAGATGAAGATCTTAATGATGACTTACTTATGAGAAATGAGATTTTGCTTTATGCTTATGCACCAGAAGAGTACGTGTTCTGCTGCTTTCCCTGGTGTGTTTTTAACTCTGATTTAGCCCATTAGAAAATGAGAGGAAAATTAAAGCCAATCAATATTTCTGTTGTATTGGATGGATTCATGGTTGCACTTTTATGCATCAAACTTAGTATGTTTTTCTCTCTCTTTTATTGTTTATTTTTCATTCTGTATATATAGAAATTATTTTTGTTCACAGAACATTTGCATAATCTTCTGCTTGTAGACTTCTCCTTGATTAGTGCACACGTTGAGTTGACATTCTTCCATGATTGAACCTATGATGGCACTTCGAACTATTTTGTGGGGCATGTAGCCAATGAAGAGATATTAGAAACTATGTTACTGGCACATGTTGATATTTTCACCTATATTTGATTGGGAATGGTCAAATTATATTGTTGTCCTTGGAGCCTGTACTGTGTTTGCATGTGATCAATTTACATGCAATGGACTGATCAGGACGTCACGAGTAGTCAGTGTTTAGCATTATGGCCTATATTGCATGTGTAGATATATAGATGGCATGGAGAATAAGCTTGTGATTGTGGTTATATTATATATTCTTCTGCTTGCTTTGAGGTTTATATTTTGCCTGAAAAGATGTAATCAGACAAAACAACCAATTTATGATCTCTAATAACTTCTGTTAGGTCAATTTTATTCAGTTCAAGTCCTATATAAGATCTTCTGACTTAGGGATTTCATATTACCAACCAATGCAGATCTGGCTCTTTCTCTTTCATCTTTTTGTACCATTGCATCAATATTTGCACAAATAAAGATAGCAATGTACCGTAACTTAAGCATGCCTAAAGTTGTTCTGCTTAGATCATTAATGCACTACCTGGACGTGATCCTCTGTGTTGGAATAGATAATTCCTACTTATCTATTATGAAGTAGAATCAATCCACGTGAGTTGTGTGATCCTAGATTGGTGTGTGTGGTTGAGACATTTGCTCAACCTACTTTCCTATCATTGGAATAAGTTAGATCTTATAACAACCAGTGAGCTCTATATAATGAGCCACACATGTATTGTAATGATGTATTCATTTTTCATTAATTCAATTGATAGTGTTTGTTAATTTGGTATCAGAGCTGAGGGCCTGGGCCAACTCCCTCACGGGAGTGCCCAGGATCCCGATCCTGAGGGGTTCCAATTTTTTGCACAGCCCGTGAAGGAGACAAGGCCGCTGCAATTCCAATTTTCAGATTGTGGAGGCTGAAGTATTGTGGATTTCCTCCTCCTTGCATCCACATGTGAAGACCACTGTGATTTCTTCCACCGAAACAGCGATACCTGGCCCTGCCTGTTGTGAAAATTGAAGAAGAGCTGCTCCCAGGTAAAGGATGTATGCAAATCAATCCGTTTAATTGAGATTTCCTCCAATTGAAGATCGTTGTGTCCAATTGAAGAGAAGACGAGACCGTAAAGGAGGCAGATCTGAGATTTACGATTTGCTGTGGGCAATCCACGAGCTGCTGTGAGCATTGTTTGCTGTTGCTGTGAATATTGTAGACGCAGCTGAAATCGTGGCTAGTGTACGATTTCCTCCTCCGCCGGGATTGAAGAGTCTGATCCGTGCGAGTGTGGACGTGAAGAATTGAGCGATCTGGAGCTGGGCGCAAGCGTTGGAGGAGATCGCTGTGGAGAGCTGTGAAGCGTGGAGATCGCTGAAGGAGAGATCACAGCCAGCATTGATCGCTGTGAAAGGAAAACTATCAGACCTGTGAAAGATAAGCCACTGTGTAGAGGAGGACGTATTTCTGGGTTGAAGATTGTGTGAAGGTGAAGGTGCGGTTCTGGCCTACTACTGTTATGTGTGCCTGGTGGCCTGGAGTTGAGTTGTATCTCCTCCTGATGCAGAGTGAAAGCCCATTGAGGCTGTGTGAGTGCCTGATTGGCCTACTGTTGTTAAGGAGCCCTCAATGGCCCGTTGAGAGAGTCGCCTTCTATTGTTGTGAATGCCCATTGTGGCTCGCTGTGCAAGACGATTTGCTATAGCTAATGATTGCCTGGAGATCCGTGGTTGAGGATGCCTGTGTGAAAAGTACTGACGCTGCCCGTGTCCATCGCTGGAAGTGGAGGCCTGCTATTGTGAGAAGGCCTTGCTGTTGAGTGTGAAGGAACCGAGTTGTGTGAATTCAATTCATGTGAAAGAAGACAAAGTCACCACTGTAGAGTTGCCCAGGGCTGCGTGGAAGGGTAAAGTAGCCCATGCTGGCAAACAAAAAGGAGGAGCCACTTTGGAAAGTGAGTCGTCAAAAAGAGGAGCACGCGCTACCAGAAAAGGAGCCGTTGTTGTGTGTGGAAAAACCATGAAGCTGTGATCTGCCCGAAAGGTAAAGATATGTGCCATTGTTTGAAGGAGCTGCTGTACATCTGCATCGAAGAGAGAGGCTGTTGATTGAAGCTGTTGTGCGTGGAGGCCATCGAAAGTCTGTTCCTGCTTGTTGTCAATTGCAGCTACGTGCAAGAAGAGCCACTAGGCAGAGAGAGACATGGACAACGTCATTGTGAAGATAAGTTGATGTTGCGTTCGAACTGCCATTGCTGTGAGGACATGTAAAGAAGCGTTGGAGAGCAGATCCGACAGAGCTGTGAGATTTGTGGAAGTAAAGAGTGAAGATCTGTGGATAGACCTGCCATTGGCAAAGGAGCTAATGATTAGAGAACACATATCAGATGATGTTGAGTTGTTGTTTGTGAAGGTCTAATCACCGTGTTCGACATCTGCCTATGTGTTAACGGTGCTCGACATCTGCCTATGACGATTTGAGGAGCCACTACAGAAGAGACTAGCGTGGATCTTGGTAAATCTCATGCAGCAGATCTACCAGGAAGAAGATAGTGCCGCAGGATGTCAACATTTTTCATATTTGTGAAGTGCACGGGTACAGCAGAGGGGAAACCGACCTCCAAATCCTCATAGTGCTTCATAGTGATAGCAAGAATGTGGTTGTTTTCTGTAATTTTTGTGTTAATTTTTTAATTTGGTTGGATGCTTGCTTAGTCAAATTGTGTGGAGTTTCCTTAATGGTATGTAAAGGGTTATATTTGGTCTTGGTCATCAATGAAATGATGAGATGCATATGTAATGGGTTTGCAATTTTCTATGAGCATTTAGTACCTGAATTATTGTAAGGGGTGCATGATCGGTTGTACTCGACATCCCAGAATTTTTTGGTCAAAAATTGTAAAGCTTAGCCATTATTAGGCAAGCTGATTTCCCCATGTTGTTGTAAGACCTGTCCCAAGTGTTCAGGCATACGTGTTGTGGTGCGTAATTGCACTGGGTTATCCCTCTTATTCATAGAGTGGATGTGTTATCAAGTTGTGGAATAGACCACTATGAGCAGTACGGGGGTGATAGGTGTACTCATAGCCTGAACTTGATGAAGGTCGAAGAAGCGAAAGTCTTCGATTCAGGGGGGAAAGTTGAGATGGAAGAATATCAGAGTATGATGGACCAAATTATGATTAAGGGAGAATTTAATCTATTGATGAACCACATAGCTGAAAAGGATTCCTAGAGAACTGGCGGTTACAGCGGTTGAGCACCCATGTTGTCCGGTAGATGGATTTCTTTTCATATGGACGTCAATAATCATATGCAGGTACAAGGTGCAAGATGAAGCCCGTACTAAAGCAAGCTCAAGAAGGATTGAAGCCATGACAGAGATGAAGATATGACCATATAGATATTTAGATAAGTAGTCATTAAGGGAGAGTGTTGGAATAGATAATTCCTACTTATCTATTATGAAGTAGAATCAATCCACGTGAGTTGTGTGATCCTAGATTGGTGTGTGTGGTTGAGACATATGCTCAACCTACTTTCCTATCATTGGAATAAGTTAGATCTTATAACAACCAGTGAGCTCTATATAATGAGCCACACATGTATTGTAATGATGTATTCATTTTTCATTAATTCAATTGATAGTGTTTGTTAATTCTCTGACATCAACATTTACAATTGTAGCTGAAGCATTCATGTTAGTGCCAGCAAAGTTCTAAACTAAGATAATCAGATTGCAGTCATATAACTATGTACTTACCTGTTCTGATAATAGGAATATTTGACAGGAGTCGCTACTAAAAGATGATAAATATCCATATGTTCCCTGATTGATATGCAATGGTTTGCCTTATTGGTTTGAGCGTTTTAGTGTATACATCTAATAAATCCATAGAGTTTGGATACATGATCATTTCTTGGCAAATGTTATCTTCTAATCCTCCCTGCGTTGTCTCACTGTAAAGCAATTATATGCAAGTGTGCAAGAGTTCGAATTTTTCAGCAGCTGACATAACTGCTTCTCATGCAAGAGATGATTATTCACATTTTTTGGGGTGACTGTTTTTTGGCAGATGTATCTTAATTTGCAGACACGGCAAATACAAAATTAGGTGGTTCCAAGAACAAATCTGCATTTCTGAAGATTGCCAGAACCACCTTGCTTCACACAATTGGTGAATCTGAGAAGGTGGCATTTGTTGCTCATATCAACATCCACCTTAGAGATGATCCAGTGATGAAAATATACCTTCCAATTGACCCTATGACAAATGATCTCTTTGATATAGCGAAAGATGGCATGCTTCTATGGTACACGAATACTCAATTAACTAATAGTTGGAACCTTGTTGCAATCATAGGATAGCTGCATTTCATTAAGTATTGAGTGTACTTGGATTTATTCATACAACTAGTTTTTGTCGTATTTCTGAGAATGAAGACATTGATTGTTTCTGTTTTTGTGGGCATGATGCAGTAAATTGATCAATGTCGATATTCCTGACACCATTGATGATGAAGCAATAAATACGAAATTAAAGCTTAATCCATGGGAAATCAATGAAAATCATACACTTTGTCTCAATTCTTCAAAGGCCATTAGATGCACAATAGTAAATATTGAAACACAGGACAAAAGTGAATGCTCTGTATAGTTGTATATATGTTGTTAAATTACATATTGGAACCGAGGACTTAGATGATAGGATGGTAGTCAAATAAGCTGTATATTTGATCCCACCTTTATATATTAACACTGCCATACTAGGTTAGCTCAATTGCAACAGTTGAGTGTTCTAAGTTATATGTCTTAATGATGAAAGATTTAGGGCTGCGGTAATTGGCATAAATATATTTATGCTACATGTATAACTCTCTCTGTTTGGATTTGGGCTTTACTTGATGGTGTCATGGTTAGATCCTTAAATTACCGGTTTCATAACTCATAAATTAAGGTAAGTGGATTCTTAATAATACCTTGATAAATTTGAAAAAGATAAGGGTTTATCTACCTATATATAATCTGTCTATATGGTTGCAATTTCTAAAGATTCATTTAACTGAGGAAGTAGGTTGTGAGCATTATAAATTTATGCTCTTTTAGAAAGTAAGTACATTCTGGTTCTCTGATTGATAAGGACATGGACTCTGTTTTCTAACTCATATGATGTCTGGACCTTCCCTTTGAGGACTTTATAAATGGAGAGGCACTTCTGTTTTGGAGATTAGTTGAATTGATGGGTTTCTGCATTTGATCTAACACAATGTGTATATTGTACTTGCAGCCTCGTCTTGTCCTTGGTTTGATATCTCAAATTATCAAGGTACATGAGCTTCAGTTCTTACATTGCATGGTAGGAGCTGCAATCTGAGAATCTACTGTGCCGAGAATCTACTTTCAAGCATGGCAGTCTTAAATTCTGCAAATTACCATCCCTTGCTTGTCCTACTTGTTACATTTTCAAAGATATTAAGGTTAAACTGCATATGCTTCTTCACTTGCAGATTCAACTTCTAGCAGACCTAAGTTTGAAGAAAACACCAGCGCTTGTAGAGCTAGTTGATGACAGTAAGGTTTGGATCAGGGAACTTATTATTCCTCTTTGTGTGTTATTGGTCTGCCTAATTATTATCCTATGCTACTTCTAGCTTAGTGATTTTCTACTTTGAGGCAGTGCACTAATTCTTATGTTGGTTTGTTTATATATTTTGTGAATCAATATACTAGGACGTGGTGGATCTCATGAAAACTACCACCTGATAAGGTTTTGCTGAGATGGATGGAATTTCATCTTCAGAAAGCATGTTACAAGAGAAACATTACAAATTTCTCTTCGGATGTGAAGGTAGATATTCAAATTTTAAAACTCTTTACTTCTTGGTGAATTTAGTTTGTTCCATTATATTGTTTCTTGGGCTGCGACTGTTTTTCAAATTTGAAAGATGTGGGACGTTGTCAGCCAAATAATGGTTTGTTTATATATTCTGTGAATCAATGTACTAGGACGTGGTGGATCTCATGAATCTACCACCTGATAAGGTTTTGCTGAGATGGATGAACTTTCATCTTAAGAAAGCAGGTTACAACAGAAACATTACAAATTTCGCTTCGGATGTGAAGGTAGATGAATATTCAAATTTTAAAACTCTTTACTTCTTGGTGAATTTGGTTTGTTCCATTATATTGTTTCTTGGGTTGCGGCTGTTTTTCAAATTTGAAAAATGTGGGACGTTGTCAGCCAAATAATGACATTTGAAGGATACATGAATAGGGGATGATGGATTGAATGCTTACTCATTTTTATTGCAAACCTTTGTTTTACTCAAGAATTTAATGTTCATTCACTACATCTTGTGTCTATGCGTCGGCATGTGACTTTGTGAGAGCTCATTGTCCTCCATAATGCATCTAGCCCCTTCCAGAAACTTTCACTTGTTTAGTTACTTGGATATATGGACACTTATATGCTAAAAGTCAGTTCAACTTTTCTCTTGGGTGTCCACAGAAGTGTAGATAAGTTTTCTCATGTTTGTTATGTATGTGAAGTCTTGGTGGATTTAACATTACTGAATGAGATTAACTGACATATTTTCCTGCTCTCTTGAAGTAATTGGATCAATTTTGTTTCTTTTTCTTTGATACAGGATGGAGAGGCCTATGCTGTTCTATTAAATGTCCTTGCAGCAGAGCATTTTAGTCTGGCCATTATGGATACATGTCAAATATTACATTGAATATATAAAAAAAACAAAGTAAATTATGACTAAATAAAACATTAATCACATCTAACATTATAAACAATTTAAGTACTTATAGTACAAATAATGATAAACTTGTCCCCAAACCAATCCCTTGATGAAAAATCATTTATAATGATAAACTTGTCCCCCAACCAATCCCTCGATGAAAAATCAAATCATTTATAATGATAAAACTTGTCCCCCAACCAATCCCTCCATGAAAAATCATTTATAACTAATGAACTCTCAATTAAAAGATTCTTTTTTCATCTTCTTAAACTCTGTTATATAGTGCAATGAAATATTTTATTCTAATAAATTTTTTAGTTAATTTTTTTAATAAAAATTATTTACGAGTCATGAGCTCTCAATAAAAGAAGATCATTTTTTCATCTTCTTAAACTCCATTATAAAGATTTTATTCTTATAAAATTCTTAATTAATATTTCTTTCTTATCCCTTGATGAAAAATCATTTATAACTAATGAACTCTCAATTAAAAGATCCCTTTTTCATCTTATTAAGCTCCATTATATAGTGAAATGAAATATTTTATTCTAATAAAAAATTTAGTTAATTTTTTTAATGAAAATTATTTACAAGTTATGAGCTCTCAATTAAAAGAAGATCATTTTTTCATCTTCTTAAACTCCATTATGTAGTGTAATGAAAGATTTTATTCTTATAAAATTCTTAGTTAATTTTTCTTTCTTATTCTCTATCTTTAGTTAACTTTTTATTTAATTTTAGTTTATTTATATATTATTGTTATATTTCTTATTAAAAAATTATTATATTACCTAATATAGTATTACATACTTA
The DNA here is from genome assembly GCA_027924585.1 of Larix kaempferi. Classification (NCBI taxonomy): domain Eukaryota; kingdom Viridiplantae; phylum Streptophyta; class Pinopsida; order Pinales; family Pinaceae; genus Larix; species Larix kaempferi. Next base: position 1,587,023 of record BSBM01000829.1, read on the forward strand.
GGAGTGAAATTTAGTTTAGGGGTTAATTTTCAACTCTTATTAAAAAAAAAGATTCTCCAATTTCCATTTTTTTAAAATTGATTCTATCAAATCCCATGGGATAATTTTTTTATATTCTATATATTGTCAAAATTAGCCACAAATATACACAAGCCTTAGATTTTTATTTTTATTTTTTTAAATATCGCCTAAATAGGAAATTATAGGCAAGCAGTTTGAAAGCCTTTACTACAAGAAAAGTACCACACCAATACCTTATCAGAATCTATAGCAAGTACCTAGAACTTGAGAAATTGAACAAGCAAGATGTCCTAGTTATCAATTCCATCTTCAAAACATAAAAGAGGCTCTCCATAACTTAGAGTCTCTTTAAAACCCACCATCATATGCAACTATCTTTCAAAATATGTAAAACTTGGTAAATATAACATTAGTTACAAGTTACAACAGCATATGTCATTTATTATTGAAGTGACTCATAGCTTTAACCTACAATAAACAAAGTTCAAATGACAAAATGCAAATATTTTTTTATTATAAATATTCATAGAAGAAAATATTGTTCAATCAGGAAAACACTTGAGAGTAACATACATTACTTCATATTCTTACATAGTATGGTACTAAAAGTACAAAGTTCATTTCTAATTTTACCTTTCTTCTAAATGGTACACTAGCATTATCTTCTAAGTAGTGTTATTGAATATGTCATTACTTTTATAAAAAAAAGATTGTAATATCTATTACAAACTTTTTCCATTTTTCCTTCACCTTGTTATAATATTATTTGTAATATTTAACCAATTCCATTCTTACCTAATCCTAAAGTTATGATCTAAATATTAAAGTTAAATTTAATTTCCACATAAATTTACAAAATCCCTATGGTGCCTATCTCATAATCTTACATAAACTTATAATTTGTAATTTGTTATAGGAAATTGGTTGCATATCCAAATGAATTTAACATGGAACAAACTTGTGTTTTGTGACTTTGCTTATGGAAAATAAGAAGCATTATCTTTTACTATGTACTTAATCAATGATAAATATAAAATAATTTATAATATTTAATAATATCAATTAAAGTTTTCTTTAATATAATAATTATAAAATTGATTATAATATTTAATGAACCAAATATACATCCAATCAAAAGAGAGTAATATATAGTAAATATGGAAGTGATATTTTATGAACCAATATATGTCTAATCTTAAGTTAGACCTTGAAATTGTAGTGATAGTAAAAATACGATTACAAGTCACTCTAATCACTTGGGTATTTGTGGTAGCTTACCTTATGTAATTTCCATTATTGGTGGAGATGTTATCCATATTCCATACAAAGTAGTACTAATAAGTACTAATAAGCACCAAAGTAATGATTAGACCTTGAAATTCCTAGGGCGTCACATAATAGTAGCAATAATAATTCAAATACGATATAAAATTCTTTTGCAATCTTCATCTTTGAAGGAGTCACTTTCTACATTGGTTTTAGATGAGGTACTTTGCCAAATCATGTTCTGGGGTTGTTGGTGTGAAGTAACACACTTTTACGAGGAAATTATTTTTTACTGCTTTGGACTATGACTACGATATTTTTGACATTTAGTTTTCTAAGAAACATTTTACATCATTGCAATTAAGAGTGCATGCTAGATCCATATGGAGGCATATTTATGACAATATTAATTGTTCAAAAAATTTTGTTGTGTGGATTGGAATCTAGATAGTAACGGCGCGGGAGTTGAGTTTAATTGTTGAATTCACAAACCATTCCCTATGTTTCTCCATGCTAACTCTTCCAAAACATAGGCTTCAGAGATATTTCTTTATTTTTATACTTACTTTTTCTCATTAAGATTCAATCCTATAAGACTTACTTTTCGTTGTGTGATATACATTGTTATGAGCTCTCTAACACACCACTAGCATATTGAAATATTTTATCAATGTCTATGCTTTAAACTTGGCAAGACCCATTGTTCCTAATGTTACTTATGTTATAACCTTGGTTAGGAAATATATGTTTAAGAAATTAACTTATTTGGTGGAAGAGTCCATATGAAATATTCCTTCAGAAATATAGTATAGGTAGCTCATCATTTATCCTTTTGTAAACATACATGCTTGTAGATAATTTGATGTACAATTTTAAAATGTGGATGTATGTAGTTTTTGTACTATGGATTTGATGTTCACAATCATATAAGATTATATAGCACAATATTTGTTGAAATCTCACTTAATATTTGTGGGATTCCTTTTGTAACTCAAATACAAATGTTGTGGTTTAATATACCCATGGTATTTACACTGGTGCCTTTTATGACTACAAGTGCATTTTTCTTGCGCTTGAAGTGCTTATAAAAAGTACAAAAATTATCCTTTTTCTTGTGCTTGAAATGTTTATACAAAGTACATAACTAACAATTGACCGTAGATTATAACATTAATATATTGCACTTTCTTGTAACATTACACTACTATCATATTCCATACTTCTATTACAAATATTTTTACACCTAGTATTACAATTTGTACACTTGGCTTTTGTGCTAATATTTTATAAAATTCTTAGCTAGCCTTTAGGTCCTCTTTCTTATTGTTATAGATTTTGTTCCATTTATAGAAGTATATCATTAATATATTGCATTTTCTTGGAACATTACACCTTATACAGAAGCATTAGCTCTCATTCCAAAGTTCTTGAGTCTAGTTAGACTCTAAGGTCTTGACATTACCCCAAGGAGGCGTCAATTGTAAAACCATTGTAAATTTCACATAAGGGTTTTATTTCTAGATAGCAATCATAGGCATAAATATGCTCAGTCTGACAGGTATCATTCAATGTTGAGTCAAGCAACAGATCCCTAAAGAAATGGGATGACTCGAGAGAGATTTTAGTGGTAGTTACAAGTTTTAGGAGTTTGTTAAAAGAAAGGAAAAGCTCTATTTTGGGGAGAATCAAGAGTCTCGAGAAGGGGGGAGAGAAGAGTGTAACTCTCTCTTGAGAGGAGTAGTTAAGTAGATGAAAAAGCTTCTTGGTAGCTCATTAGAGAGGGGGTTTAGCTCGAGAGCTTGGGAGATAGCTCGAGAAACTGGAATAGCTTGAAGGGGGTTTTGGAAGGACTCACAGAGCTTTTGGTTAATTCATTTTAGGTTGAAATTTAGGTCAGAGGAGGCTCGGGACCTAGTTCCTTGAGCATACATAGAGATATCCTTTCTCTGGTTGTAATGATCTAATTGCATTTCAAGTTTGGAAAGGGATCGATTACAATTTACATTCCATTGCATGACTGATGAAATTGTATATTCTACAAGCATGAATTTGTAATAGACTGTGCTTATGCGTTTAGTGCGCATAGGGTAACTGTTTATTTGAATTCATTGAATGAATCGAAGGCAATTTACTGCTTGAATTCATATTTAATGAATGGACTAATCGATTGAAGAAAACTGGTAATCGTATGATAAGAAATTCTAGGTAGAAATCTGTTTCTTGTTTCGTAGAGGTTTTTTTTGGAAGTTTTATACAGTCTTTGGCTGGCCCCTGAGTGCCTTTGGAAAGGATCGACGGTCACTGAGTGGTGATTTGGAAAATCAACGGTTCCTGAATACCATTGAAGCATATCGACGATTACTGTGTATTGCAAAGATGAATAGACGGTCCTAAAGACAGAGAGCTAGAATCCAATCGATCAACGACCACTGAGTGTTGATTAGGTAGATCAATGACGGTGAAGGGTTGGTTAAGTCACTTACAGAAGCAAGGATCGAGATTAGTTGCAAATTCCGTCAACGATCCATAAGTGGATTGGATATCACATTCACGCTGCAGATAGAATGTATTAGCCTTTTGGAAGTGCGATAGGGCTGGGTTATGTTGTCTTGGTCACGGGTTGAGACCACCTGGTGTGTGGAGCGTCAAAGAGAATGGGGATAAGCACCTTTTCCATATTGCGACAGGGCGCAGATCATGGGTCAGGGTTCCTGGAGGTAAGAGCAAGCGCCAATACTCTCGAGGTAAGCACTTTAATGGAATGTGATAGCCATCAAGCATATGGTATGGTTTTATGGATGTGAGCGCTTGAGCCTTGTTAGCTTGTGACAAGTGCTAAGGCTTTAAGTGGGACTAAGACTTATGAGTTAGCATTTAGAGAAAAGGATAAATGTGGAGAGAGTCGAACAACAATTAGTTTGAAGGTTAATATAGTGGAAGTTAGGGCCTTGAATGGGGGTAAGCCATAGAGTGTGTTGAAGGCCAAATGAGCTAGATTTAGTGTGAAGATTAAGCCTTAGATTAGTCTTGAAGAGTGTATTACAAAGCTTAAGTACACACTAGAAATCTACCATCATATTGATGATCCTCGGAATAGGGACGGTCGCTTGCATCAATTGCTATCATAGCGGGAAACAAGAAAGTTCTTTTTGTGAAGGTGAGAAGATAGACCAGCAGTATTCTGTAAAGAGGAAGAGTTTGCATGCAAGAAGTAGCAGCAGAAGAGAAGACATCTCAGCAAGGAGTCATAGTCTTAAAGACAGTGATGAAGGAAGCCAGTGAGGGTTTCTGAGAGAAAGAAGAAGTGTGGCCAGAACCTAGTGTTTCAACTGAGGTTGAAATACAATAGGACAGTCGTGTTCCCAAGAGTAGATGAGTTGTGAGTGCAGCTCATAGAGAGTGAAAAGAGCTCAAGAAGATGACTATCAAGAGTCATAGCAGAGGTTCAGGAGGAAGCCACAAGGTGAAGGAAGAAGATGCCATAATCAATGGCATATGGAGGCAGATGAGTGATGGAGAATATGAGAGGGAAAAGGCTAAGATAGAAGTCCGTCTAGGAGTACTGATGGCGATGTTACAAAAGGAGAAGGAATACCAGAGATATGGTTTCCTTATGAGGAGACAGTTGAGATGGCATAAGTTACAGAATAAGATGAAGGAGAAACTGATGAATGCTCAGTGGGAGGATGAGATACTCAAGGCAAGTGAGTATCACGGAAAAGACTTGAAGATTGAAGCTTCAAGTGAGGCCAAGAGGTCTCAATGTTTTAAAACTGATGCTTTGTGTATGTTTGCAAGGGAAACAGGTGAAGAAAGACAATTTTCTGATATTGTCATGAAGGAGGAAGAAGATAGACAGACACTTAATCTGTTTTGAAGGAAAATGGGACAGCTGAGTCTTATGTAAGTGCTCATACACAGTTAAAAGAAAGTGGTTCTTTTCAACATGCAGCAAGAGTTGAAAGCAGGGAAGGCTTGGCTTATGATGATTGCCAAGAATAGAAAGAGGCAAAGGAGGACATCAAGCAAACACAAGTTATGCTTGAGGAAATCAAGCAGAAGACTATTGAGGACTTTCTGAGTCTCATAGTAGACTTGGAACAACAAGAGGAAGGTTGTGTAGAAGGAAATCCATCATTTGGTGTTGTCTTAAGTGAAGCTGAAAGTTGCTAAGGCATGAGAAGAAATGTCATTCAGATAAAGATAAAGATGAATTATTGTAGCATAAGGAGTTTGTAAATTCCTTGGTTAATGATGAAAGTAACCCTAGTGGAGATGAATTAGTTATGCTTCTTGTGATGGAATCTAATACTGATGAAGACCAGGAAGAACTGGCTCACTTGAGTGGCCAAAGGAAGACTATTGGACAAACATCTAGTGTTGTTACAGTGGTGGAGGATCATAATTCTATTCTGATCAAGGATGCTGAAGTATTGTCATAGGAGAATTGGCTTGGTGACAAGGAAGGAGATAGGGAAGATTGTACAGAGTTTTCAGAAGAAATTCCATGTGAAATGGTAGATTTGTGGCATGATCTCAGTCTTTTGGAGAACAGACTAGCAAGCCACAGAATGAATATTCTAACTGCACAATTGAAATTGGAGGAAAGTGAGATAGATGTGTTTCAAGCTAAAGGAGAATCTGTCTTAGAATTGAATGAGGCTGAAAACTGTCTGGAAAAGTATGAAGATGCAGTGGTTGAAGATGTTGAATTGACTACCAGAATCAGTCATGGAGTGGAAGGACAATTACTGATGATTGTCAAGGAAAGAGAAGAGAGTTATGCTGAAGTTAATGATCAACATCCCTATGATGTGTTTACTATTATACAAAGAGGACTGATTGATTATGTTGTTGCAATCAGAAAATGGGAAGAAAATTTACTTTTTGAAGGTGAATTTGCAGGCAGAAGGCATGAGGAGGATATTGAAAAGGGAGATGCTTACAACAACATCAAGGAAGTAAGGATGGCAGCAATATCTACAGCAGTATCTGGAGTAATCTTAAGAGCAAAAGTGGAAGAAAAGGTAAGGGAGGCGGAAGAAGATAATCAACAATGTGAACGTGAATATGCAAAGGGAAACAAAGTACAGTGGCTAAGATATGAGAACAAAATTAGTTTGCAGCAGCAGACTGAATTGGAAGGTGCCATAGGTGAACTATGGGAGTTAATGCAAATGCCTAAGAAGAGCTACAATAGAATGATAAAGGCAATCCACTGTGAAGTTAATTTGGAAGTGAAGAATAGAGAAGATAGAGACAATGGAGCATTACGAGACAAAGTATGGAAGCATGTAAGGTTGCAGCTGAAGAAAGATGAAGACAATGCCACTTATGGACAACATCAAACCAAGATTTGGGATCCAGGACAGATGAATATTGAAGGTACATGATCAGGTGATCATGTCTTCTTTCTACTTTGGGAGTCTGATGCATGAGCATTAGCTCTCATTCCAAAGTTCTTGAGTCCGGTTAGACTCTAAGGTCTTGGCATTACCCGAAGGAGGGGTCAATTGTAAAACCATTGTAAATTTCACATAAGGGTTTTATTTATAGATAGCAATCATAGGCATAAACGATGCTCATTCTGATAGGTGTCATTCAATGTTGAGTCATGTAACAGATCCCTGAATAAATGGGATGACTTGAGAGAGATTTTAGTGGTAGTTGCAAGTTTTAGGAGTTTGTTAAAAGAAAGAGGAAAAGCTCTATTTTGGGGGGAATCAAGAGTCTCAAGGAGGGGGGAGAGAAGAGTGTAACTCTCTCTTGAGAGAAGAGTAGTTAAGGGTAGATGAAAAAGCTTCTTGGTAGCTCATTAGAGAGGGGGTTTAGCTTGAGAGATTGGGAGATAGCTCAAGAAACTGGAATAGCTTGAAGGGGGTTTTGGAAGGACTCACAGAGCTTTTGGTTAGTTCAATTTAGGTTGAAATTTAGGTCAGAGGAGGCTCGGGACCTAGTTCCTTGAGCATACACAGAGATATCCTTTCTTTGGTTGTAATGATCTAATTGTATTTCAAGTTTGGAAAGGGATCGACTACAATTTACATTCCATTGCATGATTGATGAAATTGTATGTTCTACACGCATGAATTTGTTATAGAATGTGCTTATGCATTTAGTGCGCACAGGGTAACTATTTATTTGAATTCATTGAATGAATCGAAGGCAATTTCCTGCTTGAATTAATATTTAATGAATGTACTAATTGATTCAAGAAAACTGGTAATCGTATGATAAGAAATTCCAGGCAGAAATCTGTTTCCTGTTTCACAGAGGTTTTTTTTTGGAAGTTTTATACAATCTTTCGACGATCCCTAAGTGCCTTTGGAAAGGATCGACGGTCACTAAGCAGTGATTTGGAAAATTGACGGTTCCTGAATACCATTGAAGCAAATCGACGATTACTGTGTATTGCAAAGATGAATTGACACTCCTGAAGACAAAGCTTGCATCCAATAGATCAACGACCATTGAGTGTTGATTAGGTAGATCAACGACGGTGAAGGGTTGGTTAAGTCACTTAAAGAAGCAAGGATTGAGATCAGTTGAAAATTCCATCAACGGTCCATAAGTGGATTGGATATCACATTCACGCTACAGATAGAATGTATTAGCCTTTTGGAAGTGCAATAGGGCTTGGTTATGTTGTCTTGGCCACGGGTCGAGACCACCTGGTGTGTGGAGCGTCAAATAGAATGGGGATGACCACCTTTTCCATATTGCGACAGGGCGAAGATCATGGGTCTGGGTTCCTGGAGGTAAGAGCAAGCGCCAATACTCTCGAGGTAAGCGCTTTAATGGAATGTGATAGCCATCGAGCATATGGTATGGTTTTATGGATGTGAGCGCTTGAGGCTTGTTAGCTTCTGACAAGTGCGTAGGCTTTAAGTGGGATTAAGAATTATGAGTTAGCATTTAGAGAAAAGGCTAAATGTGGAGAGAGTCGAACAACAGTTAGTTTGAAGGTTAATATAGTGGAAGTTAGGGCCTTGAATGGGGGTAAGCCATAGAGTGTGTTGAAGGCCAAATGAGCTAGATTTAGTGTGAATATTAAGCCTTAGAGTAGTCTTGAAGAGTGTATTACAAATCTTAAGTACACACTAGAAATCTACCAGCATATCAATGATCCTTGGAATAGGATTGGTCTAGGTATAGGCCTGCATCAACACCACTATCATAACTTATACTTCTATTACAATTATTTTACACTGAGTATTACAATTTTTGCACTTGCTTCTTGTGCTAAGGTTTTAGATAGAATTCTTAGTTAGCCTTTAACTCCTCTTTCTTACTATTATAGATCTCATTCTATTTATAGAAGTATACCATTATTGTATTCGAATCTCAACATCCATCAAAGTTGAAAGGCCAATGACATATTGTATATTGCAATTCGACTTTCTTTGCATATTGATGTCACAATGATTTCTCTGGTGCTAGTTTGGTTTCTTTTGATCTTTACAACCTCAGGGTTATGACTTTCTTAAGTGTTGCTCAACCTTGGGGTTGTGGTCTTCGTGGGTTTTTTGCAAACTTGTGGTTGTGGTTCCCTTGAGTGTTTCATAATGTTAGATTTGCAACGTCCTTAGTAAGTTTTAAATTCAGATTGTAAGTTTCTTAAGTATTGTTATTAGAATTATGAAAAGTATTGAAGAGCTTTAATAGATCATCATAAAGACCATATAGTGATGCACTGCATGGTAGAGTGATTGAGCATATGTGTGTAATTTGCTATCATGAGTAATTGGTTTAACATTCTAGAATTCATTTTACTCAAAAAAAATTTAAAGGTTACCTTCAATAATAATTGGTCACTACAATATATAAAGTTATATGTCTTTAATTGGAAAATATTTCAATTTAGAAAAGCACCCAAAGGAAAAAAAAAAAACATAAAGACACTTAACCATATAGTAGTGGACTTTGGGTGGATGCCCACATCCTTTGAGATTAAATAACATGTTCGTAATCGATGAATCTTTCGTACTAAGATTCGTTTTATCACTTGAGGGAAGGCTTTTCTTAGCTTCTTACAATCAATATAATCTAATTATTAAAAACTAACTCAACCCACTTGCAAAATGACATGCAACACCCTTAAGTATATTGACTAACAAGAACAATGGTTATATATGACCTTTAGATTTTTATGTTAAAGGTTGATTTAGTAATAGCGTGTTGTATAACTAATTTGTCAAACCAAGAAATAGTCATTTACTCAAAAATCACATATCAGTTTTGCCTATCAAGGAAGGCTATTCAAAGCAAAGTGCTAATTTATGTGTTAACAGACCTTCTATATCAATGACTCTCTCCAATTAGAGTGGAATTTTTTAATACTACTATTCTCTCTTGCCTATATTTAATGTTGAAATATGCAACATCCAAGAATATTCTTTACCTCTAGGACATGAACAAGAGACACAAAGCAATGTGTAAGAAACATGAAACATAAATCAGTTTAGTATCTTCTTGTAACCTATTGATACATTTGACACATGCATATGTATGTATCCTAGTCTATACCCAACTTGCCATATGTTCATATTTGTTGTTGTTAAACCACTTTTTATCCTCCTTGTGTTATAGATAAGTATTGAGAGAAAAATATACTTGGGAGCTAGGATTAAAAGTATCTACCAAAGCTTGAGTATTTACTTTACTTCATTCTATTAGTTAGTCAAAGATTCATATTTCAATTGTGTTTTTGTTTCTTATTTCGATGTAACATGTTGCCAAGAGTTTAACCAAACTAATTTTCTTTCCATGTGCTCTTTTCTTCTCAGCGTTCCTTTGGCCCCCTCTTGGAGCAATTATTAGTTAAGATGCTACTGGAGCATTTTTGAAATAATAAAATAATTTATAAAATTAATCTCTTATAAATAAAAATAAATAAATTTAACAAAGTATCATAAATAAAAAATAGGAGAGATAAAATAATATTTCTCTATTTTTGCAATAACTTTCTCCATTGAACTCGGAATTTGACGTTTTTGGTACCATTGAAAAGGTCTCGATGCTACCAAAAACGTCAAATTCCGAGTTCGGAGGAGAAAGTTATCGCAAAAATAGCGAAATCTTTTTTATCTCTCTTATTTTTTGTATGATGTTTTTTTAAATATTATTTATTTTTATTTTTAAGAGATTAATTATATAAATATTTTTATTATTTCAAAATTAATCCACTATCATTTTAATTAATGTGAGCTTTATATTTTAAAGAATTTAGAAGTAGTGATAACATAAAATACTCCATATTTATTATTTCAAGTAAATATCTTATAAATAACAATGAATAAAATTTAAAAAGTATCATAAATAAAAATACTCGAAAAGAGATACAATAAGCTTTCGCTATTTTTATAATAAATTTTTCCTCCAGACTCGTAATTTGATTTTTTTTATACCATTGGAGAGGTCTTGTCAAGACCTTTCCAATGGTACCAAAAGCGTCAAATTCGGAGTTTGGATGAGAAAGTTATTGCTAAAATAGTGAAATATTATTTTATCTCTCTCATATTTTTTTTATTTATGATACTTTTTAAAATATTATTTATTTTTATTTTTAAAAGAATAATTATATAAATATTTTTATTATTTCAAAATTACTCCACTTTCACCTTAGTTAATGTGAGCTTTATATTTTAAAGAATTTAGAAGTGGTGATAATATAAATTACTCTGTATTTATTATTTCAAAAATACTCCACTATCATCTTAATTAATGTGAGATTTGTATTTTAAAGAAATTAGAAGTATTGATAATATGAAATATTCTATATTTATTATTTCAAGTATATTTATCATATTTCGAGATGAACTTTTCAAAATCTTAACCAAGTCGAGGGTTATATGAAGTTAGCTATTGTAAAATAAAATTACGACACATAAGCATTTTTAACTTCTTATGTCCAACTCAACCATAATGGTTGACTAAAGTTATTGAAATTCTATTGGTTTGAGAAATCCAACTCATCCATGGCACAATTTTTTATAAGGCCCATTTTAGACCTCAAATTTCCTCTAATAAGTTTCAACTTTATTTTATTCTATTTCTTTCCATTAATTTTTATGATAAAAATTATTTAAGTTGTTATTATTAATTAACTTTTAGGATTAAAGTTAGTGAAATTATTTTTTCATACTTTTTTCAATATATATATATATATATATATATTTAACAGAAACGATTAACCAGCTTTGATTATATATAAAGAGAGAAATTAAATAGCAAAAATTGGACAGATTGCTCCCATGAAAGGAAGACATCCATCACTCCAAGTTCATCCTGTTCAAGCTGATAGCTATCATGATACCTTCCTGATCTATGGAAACTATAACATCTAATGAACTGCCCTAGGAGGAGTATACAAAAGTAAAACATTGCTAATACGCTGCCTTATACAAAATCTGAAAGATGAGACATTCTGGATTGCCAATTCTGCAGTTGGTTCCTATTCTATGAGTTTTAGAAACCCTATACATATTACTTTAAAGCAGTAAAAACATAGCAAAGCAAAAAAATGGCCAACCCAAATCCATAACCGGCGAGCTTCTATTGAAGTCCCATATCCATAACAACACCTGCAGAGTCCGTTGCCACATTCTTTTCAGAGTTGAGGTCCATGAAGTTCCCTGCATTAGCCATGAATTTCTTTAGCTTCTCCATTTTCCTGTTAATGTCCTCCAAATCGCTGCGAGAGACCTTAAACTTTCGGGATTTGTGAGGATAGGCGAGACCCAGGGTCTCTTTAAGGTGTTCAATTTTCTCAGCCATTTTATTGTTCTGAGTTTTCACCTCGGAATGGGTAGCAGACGCCAAAGTGTAGAGACGGGACAAAACCTTCTTGTATTCCAGATTTTCACTGCGTATCATCCTTACTTGCAGCTCCAACTCCTACATATGGTCCAAGAATTCCACTTCGAACTTCGAAATGCCGCATTTCCCATCTTGCCCATGAGAATTCCCAACCCCAGCATGCCTTCGCCAAGGACCAAACCTAGGGTTGCTCTCCATTTCCACCGAGTCTCCCCTCATTTCTTCCAAATTCAGTCCCCAACTACCTCCACCATTGGGGCCTCTTATAGGCTTACAGCATCTTCCACACTTTAAAAACACTTCGACCCCTCCTTGAGGATGCCCTGCAACATAGTGCTCCATATTTCTCTCAATACGATGACAGTTCAAACAGAGGCTAGAAACGAAGACCTACAAATTCAAAGTTTTAAAACAAGCAGTGGAGTGAATGCCACAGAGAAACCGCCTGCCATGATTTAAATCGATGCTACCAAATCGCATGCCGACCAACTGGCAGGATGGGTCAATGACATTAATTTGAGCGAGTGTGGGAGTCTCACGAGAAGTAAGGAGACCGTTGAATTTCCATGGGAAGTTTCCTAAGAATGTAAAATTTAAAATGCTATAGTTTTGAACCAAATAATAATGAGGGGGCCAAATAGGAACAAGATGAGCCCAGGATCTATGGGTGAACCTTAGGCTAGGGAATCCAAGAATTTTCACAAATGACATTATCACAACTTAGAGAGCCATAGGAGAGCCCGACTCCATTATTAGCCATGCCGTTAACTTTTCCGTTTAAACCTCGCGGAATATGGAGAAAGGAAAGCTCTTGGAAGTCTTTATTGATGCTGATTAAGAGATGATGCATTTTTGAGGTGGGGTCTTTTCTTTTGTCGATAATGCGTCTGGCTTCTCTGATGATAATTAAGGAATCCCCAAGGACCATCAATTTCTTTATTCCCAGGTTTATAGCAATTTCCAACCCTTTGATGAGACCGAGCCATTTCGCTCCATTGTTGGTCTTTCTTCCAATGCCCCAAGCAAACACTTTCTACTTGTTCTCCTTGGAGTCAAATATTACTTCCCCCTCACTTGCCAACCCATGAGTTTTTTCAAATATATTATTAATGAAGTATTATTAAATAAGTTTTTGAATAGAATTTTTTTTTTTAAGTCTCAATAAGTTTTGAAAGTTTTTGAAACTACTTGGAACATTGATAAATCATAGAACTATGTCTTTTTAGATTTAATTTTAAACTAGATTCTAACTCAAATGAAAAATTCCAAACAACATTAGAATAAATCATATAATACATCAATAGTTATATATATATATATATATATATATATATATATATATATATACTTATTAGTGATCAAATTTGAAGAGTAAGTAAAAATAATTGTACTTTAGTTGAGAAGAAGAAATTAATTACACTTCATAACTTATAACCTTAAAATTAAAAGCAATACACCTTACACTATTCTCCTTATAGAAATAGGCATTTCCCTCATCGAGAGCATGGCTATGATCAGGTACCTGATGTACAAGCACAAGATAGATAACATGGGAAACGAGAGAATTCCTAAAATTGCCTTAAAATCAAGCCAAATCCACTTGCGTCCCAAGTGGGGATGGTGTAAAGATACCATGGCTTGGTTAAACCATTGGGGCATTGACAAAAATGACACTTTGCAGAATATCGTTAATGTCAAAATTATTATTACCTCTAAGTTTAAAGCAAAAATGTGGTACAAGAAATAATTAGAGGTGAAAATAAAATTAAGATACTATAAAGAGATTATTAACCATAATCTAGAATTTTAGAAGTATCTCTCAGTATTAACTAGCTCAAAGAAGAAAATTAATATAGCGAAGATAAGAACGAACTCTCATGAGCTCCATAGTGAAACATGACGTTAGTCAATTCCTACAGCATCATGGGCGGAAAGGATTTTCCATTGTTGTGAACCTTTGAGCATTTAGGATGAAAATCACTTTATCTTACTAGAGTGCCTTGCTTACACCCACATTAGATCTCAGTTTCATAGTATTTGCTACAGTACCAACATTTCTAACCTCTTAACTTGCTAAAACTATAGCAAGCTAGGACAACTTCTCTTCAAACTTTTTGAGCATAGGATTAAAATTTTAAAGCAAACCAAATAATTCCGTTCTTTATTTCTTCTTGAGGTCTGATAGACCAAAGTTTGGTCTGAGGGGACGTTAATCATCATCATCAACAACAACAACAACAACAAAAACTTACTAAAATATTGTACTTCCAATTTTTAACAATGTTAACAAATAGCCAACCATTTAATGAAGAACTTGTAATTTCAATAAAACCATAAATTAACACAATTTTTTTCAAATCAAAGTTATCCACAAAACTATCATTTTATAGAAATGGATACAATTTAAAAAATATCAATTAAGGAATATGCTTCCATTTATTTTATATTCTTCAAAATTACCGAAATTTACATCATGGGGGAGATGGAGCTATTTTCCTAATGGAAGAGGATTATGGCTTTCATTAGTTTCCATACATCATCAATGGAATTACAATCTACCTTATTTAGAGCATGAGGTGCACTAAGAGAGAAACATTAAGAAATCTAGTGTGTCTAGAGAAAGTCTTGATCTATCCACAATAGGTGAATCCCCAGCACCGGATGTTTCTCATAAACATGTTAACCATCTTTTTGTTTGATCATATCCATCGTCCATCTACTCATAATAATGACTACGAATTAAAAAACTTGGAAACATTAAATATAGGTAAATTCATGAACCTCATATTTAGAGAATCAATCACCTTGGTTACAATGATTTTTCCCAAAAGAATGAAAACATCTAGTGTCTTTGATCTATGTGTATTGGAATAACTCTCAAAGGTCAATGGATGTACATGTACCATACTTGCATTATTTGAAAACTCAAGAGGTCCTTTTTGTGCTCTATTTAATAAACATGATGTGCTCCAAATATGACTCCTAGAAACCGCTTACTAAGCATGATCCGGATTCCTATAAAGGACATCAAGCCTTTGCAAGGATAGGTCCTATTGGTGTTCCAAGAAGAGATGAAACATATTCAATACATTCTCATTGATGAGATGAGCTTCATAGGACCTAAATTGTTTTTTCAAATTGAGATTTGCTTGCATGAGTGTTTTCCAGGGAAAAACAATTGCTCATTCAACAATCATTCAATAATTTTTATCGGTGATTTGGGACAATTCCCACCTCTGATGGACAAACCTCTATATGCAGGAGAAGCTATGGGGAAGTGTTTGTGGATAGAATTTACCACTACCATCATTTTGGAAACAGTTTTATGTCAAAGGGGCATTAATTCCACCCAACTTCGTTTCCAGCAGCTATTGACAGACATCCAGAATGCTACACCAACCTTGGAAGATTAGAGCATCAATCCTTGCACTCCCCCTACCAAATGAAAATACTAATGTTGCTTGTCAATGTAATTAGATTCAAACTTGATAACTCTAATTATATTACATATGTATACTTTTTCTTATGACAAATTAATGGACATTTTATTTTACTTGCCATAGCTTACATTGGTTTCTAAATTAATGGACATTTCATTTTACTTGCCATTGATTACATTGGTTTCTATTTATTGTATGGGTTCTTATTTATTGCTTATTAGCATTTGCACTATAATTTATATCGGTTCACTATACTTGTTTTTAACACACAAACTTACATTATCTACATACACACAACTTTCTTTCATTTTAAACATACCGAAGTTCTTTTCGGCGTTTCATTTCCCCCACTTTGAGGTAATGCTGGTTATTATCTAGTGATTCTTTTGGTGGGATGAATCAAACCCTTTTCACTTGCGTCTTCAAGGAGGCTTCCTCTTAATGAGCTAAGCTCAACATACAATAATTATCCTTCACACCACATAAAGAGAACTTCATCCTTTTTTATATAATCACCACATAATACTAACCTCTTAATTTCCTAATCACCTAGTGAACCTTCAGTAATGACATCCAATTGCATTTATTGACTAACTTAGAGGGCCTTATTTAATACCAACAATATAGTGGACCTAGTCCACTATACATTAAATGGACTCCACTTCTACTCTAATGGTCTATCCAGACTCCATTATATCCTAGGTAGAGTCATAACATCATAAAATCCAATGGGAAGGAATTCTTTGAATTCTATCCTTTGGGTTGTTTTTCCATAGTTATTTTTCATATAGACGATTTCTTATTATTATGAGTGGTGTCAATTTTTTTTATTTGATTTTAGAACCTATTATTTGTTTGATTTTTTAGGCTATTGAAGTATTTATTCTTTAGTTTACATTGCACTAATAAATGTTCTTAGGAACAAGAGCCACGAGGTGGCAATGTCCTCGACATTGTAGGTTGAGATAGCGGCAGGTAGGCAATGGAAAAGTTTTTTATTAAAAACTGTGTGGAGAAGGTTTTTTTTTCAATCAAATCCAAGCGGCATATAAGATTGAAACTGAAATTGATAAATTGGACGATGAACAGAGCCAGGAATGGATGTATATATCGTCTCATAATTTGTAGTCTTTTTTTTAACGAAATGTTGTGGACAAAGGTAGAATAGTTTTATTTCCATTGGGTTTTTTGAAACTTATACAACAAGAAGATTTATTTAGGAAACACCGTTTTGTTTACTATATTCTCTAGAGGAGTAGCAAAAATGTATGATGGTTTCATCAACATTTGTTAGCGAGGTCTAAAAAATGAAACAAATAAAAGGGATCGTTCAGTTGAAAGAACAATGCACATGAAGAGTACGGCGATAAATTATTGCCTAGTTAAAGCACATGCAATTGCAATAATGGGAATTCATGTGCATGGTTTGCATTAAATTTAGACTATGTAGAAGGAATAAAATATAATTGAATCCCTTGCAAAGAACTTGGATCAGTAACTGATTAAACTATTTTATTTTTAGACAAGGGAAGAAGGTTTTTTTTTGTAACTTTGGCTCCATGTTAAGAAAACATGAACAAAGATAATATTAGAGAGGGAGGTACAATGAGGTTTAGATATTATTTCTCATAAATGGTTGAAATCATGAATATCATTTCATCTCTTATATGGAATTCTAACTATCTTTTCATTTCTTGTATTGAATTTGTTAGGAGTTGTAACATTATAATATTATCGGAGGACAACCTCAATATGAAATCCACCAGTCGATAGAGATGAAGGAAATAAATATATTTTTGTCTATGTTGATGTTAAAGGAAGCAGGCAATGTTTTATTTGAAACCATTTTTTCCCAGTCGATACTATAGGAACGATTGATTTTTTTAAGTGAATTGCATAGTAGTTGTCATAAGCATTTAAGCAAAAAATGCCAAAGGTGTTCAAGAGAAAAATTTGAACTTTACATAGATGAGGAGATTGTTTGCGAGTTTGTATTTGTACCACAACTATTCTCAATCTTTATGCTTTGAGTGTTTTTCTAGTTAAAAGTGGATTGTGATGAAATGAAGTATGTGCACAAATATGTTGCTATATACAACCAAATTGTGTTGAAACCATTGTTCTATTGATAATTGCAAATTTGGAATAGTGTTTTTGTGGTTTCAATTAAAATTTCTCTTGGTCAACAATATGATAATCATCGATGATAAGTGCATGAGTGCAAAAAAAAAGAGATGCTTTGTTTCTTCCTAGTTTTAAGCAACTCATTATGAAATAATTTGAATTTGTGAAATTGTTTTTTGGAAAAACATCCAATTGTTTTTTGGGACTTGCAAGGGCTTAGTGTCCAGTTGCATGTGGGTGTGTTTTTAGAGCATCATAGTAGATCAGAAGGGCCATATGAAAGGACAAATGACTATATGGCTATGCTTTTGCACAATGTCTCCTTTCATTTTGACAAAAAACCTCTCACGAACTTGGAATCTAGATCCAATTATACATTTTGCATTAAGCATGTCATCATAAAAAATGAACATTAAAACTTAGCATTGTTAAGGAGTTGATATGATGGATATTTATGGAGTTGTATAGGAGTTAAATTC
The DNA here is from genome assembly GCA_027924585.1 of Larix kaempferi. Lineage (NCBI taxonomy): Eukaryota > Viridiplantae > Streptophyta > Pinopsida > Pinales > Pinaceae > Larix > Larix kaempferi. The sequence goes on from BSBM01000829.1 coordinate 1,605,171, forward strand.
CCAGCTATAAAGAGTAGTGTTTCCGTCCAAAAATGTGCTCTTTTCCATAACAAAAGTATTCATCATGTGCAAGTTCTTTGGATTCGATTCGGAACATATGAACCAAGCAGAAAGAAACAAACTGCTTTTTTTTTAACTAAAATCTCAATCAATGATTTTGGAACCCTACATCTATTCATAATAGGTCAATTTAGAGCCACTGTAGAAAGTGCACAAACATGCACCTGCAAGCAACCAAGGAATTTGAGAAATTGTACACACATGCATACAAACGATTGTTTACATGCATTCAAGGAACTAGAAATATAAATCATCCTAGCAATAAGCAAGTATTATTTTCTTTTGAGTCAGAAGTTTGAGCAATTCTTAGTTAGAGTATTAAATTTTAGTGATTTGCAGTTGCTATAAGTATTTATTAGTTTCATTGGTTGGCCAAAACTTCAACTTTAATTTTTTGAATTATTAATATTTTTTTATAACACACACTATATACAATACAAATGATATGAGAACACACTATATACAATACAAATGATATGAGAACATTTGAGGTAGACACTATATAGAGCTTCGACTATCTTCAAACACTGAAGTAAAAAAAGGACTTGAACCATTGAGCTAAGAAGAGTTTCAAGAAAATTCGATATGAATATCACGGGTATTTTATACTATGTCAAATCCAAATCAATTGCTTTTTCACCACACGTAAAAGTGAAATGTGCACGTAAAAGTGAAATGTGCATAAATGAAAGAAGAAGAGTCATCGAAGACAGGCATTTATGGTTGCACTACACCCCACAGGGATGACATGGGCATATGAAATAGTGATGAAATGATATTTGAAAAGGAAAGAAGCACAATGAATTGTATTTTGTTGAATACACTATTGTGTTTAGGACACATTACAACATGGAACATTGCAAAGGACAATGGAAAGAATGATAACCGTCAGATGGGAAAATCTTGCAATGTGAATGCGTATCGATATAAAGGCGATGTCGTGAACAATGCTAACTGGGTCATTGGCATATGAAAATATAACTGTGTGGAACTAGTATTTCAAAAGTTGATAATGCACTATTCAGTGAAATACATTGTTCGAAAGGAAAAAGCAATACAAAAAACAACAATTGGTGCCACAAAACAAGCCATTTAGTAAAGAGAAAATGATATCTCATTTGTAATGCCAATGCATATAGATAAGAACATTGGAGAATTTTGTACTTAGTCAAGATGCAACAGATACAAAAAATAACAAATGTAACTGGTATATCAAACATCTGTAGCCGTGTTTTCATTCAAACTGAAATATGCATTGTTGCTGCAAATATTGTGAGTGAAATTTACATTTCACTAGCTTCTCAACACAGGGGCAAAATTGTGCAATGGTAGTTTATATGGATATAGGCAATATAAAAACACCATTGGAATTGTTCAAAAGAGGGAAGAAATTGTTCTGCAAGCTGTCCAGTGCATAAAGCAAATTGTTGTACATGTATTGTATGCCATCTAAAAAGACAAAGAAGACAAAAAGTGTCTTTGACAACAACAAAAATTGTGGAGAGATAAATATGTTCTATTGGCAGCATATGAAGTCTATATCAAAATTTATGGGAAAATTCCCTCCAGCAAGTCCTGGATTAGTAGCAATATCAAGCACATGAGGCCATGTTCTACCATGCATTTTCACTTGCACATGGAATCAGAAAAACTTTTAAGGATCCATACTTATTTAAAAATGTATAAACCTTAGCGAATCTTACAAATTCTTAAAATGACAACTATACAAAATTTGGCGCTATTTTTCTAAAAATATTTCAATTTCTAAGGATTTTATATAGTTTCTATAATAATTGGCGATTTTTGGAGTGAAAATATTTCACCCCATCAAAATTGGGTGAAACACGTCTTCAAAAAATGTAAATTGGCGAATCTCTTTTTGGGAAAAACATGGAAAAATAGCCCATGGGATAAATTTCGTCCCTAAAATTTTCCTTGCATGGAATGTGAAATGTTAGAGAACTGTGGGGAAAAAAATTGTAATTTCCAATGCAAAAATCAAACGATTCTTAAAAGCAAAAACTTTAACACTTAAAATGTTGAATGCAATATTCATGTGCAATTAGTAGTTGAATAGGAGGAGGCCTTCGGTACAAACTGTAACTAGGAACCAATTGCTTGAAGCCTTTAGTTAAGGGACCGATCATTTAGGGTCATGGAAGATAGAAAAGTAGATTTTTTTTAAGAATCTTTGTCATTTTTATATATAGTGAAACATGGCAAAAAGAATGGATAGTTTTTGTTTATGAAAGCTTTGATAGTTTCATTTAGAAAGAAGATGGAAAAGTTTAGTATTTTTGTTTTCATCAAAGATTGTTGCAAACAAGCCAAAGCCATAACAAATGACAAAAACAAATTTCCTTTTGCCTTTGTTTTGGTTTTCGTATATTCCAAGCATCAAACTATGGAGAGGAAATTGGATGAGAACAACATGGCTGATTAAAAGCAAATAAGTCTTGCTGTCATTTTTTCCAATGCTTGTAACTTTAAGCAATGTATTTTCCTAATATCAAAAGAGCATAGGAATGATAAGACAACATGAAACAATCTTCTCTACTAGAACGTTCTAAAAAAGGATTCAAGATGTATGGGTACTGCATACGTTGAAGACTTAAGAAAATATTTTTTTCTCCTTCCAGATTAAATATATAATAATATAAAACACGAAATTGCAATGGAATAAGCTTGTGCAGGTTTGATTCCAATCAACAAGAGAAAAATAAACACATAGGGGGAAAATTGACGAGTCAAAGAAGTATTGGGAAATGGATTTCTTGTTGTTTAACAAACCCGTGGATTTCCAAAAAGAAACAAAACAAATCTAGCTTGTAACAAGAAGCAGTTGGTACTAGCATCAAACTATTCAAAACTCTTTGCAAATATTCTAAAGAACATGTGTTTTCAAGTTGCAAACCACACTTGCTTTGGGTAAACAAATGCAAATGTAAAATCCGATTGCAGATTTAAAATTGCAAAATAAATTTGGTTATAACCACCAAGAACATTGATACTGCGAGGTATTTTAGAAAGCACTAACTAAAAACATTGGCAAGCATCGATCATGGAAAGAGATTCCAGGAAATGCATGTTTTACCAAAGGTGTCAAAGGGTAAAAAATTCATATGCCATGCACTATGGAAAAAAGGAATAGTTTCTATCAATGTCAAGACATAATGTAAACTCTTGTAACATATTTTGTAAGTCTTATGCTGATCAAATATTGTTGGCATATTCTCTAAAGTATTCTTGTAACTAGTTTTTTGTTAAATGTCTCCAAAATATTGAAATATGTTACAAGGCAGTTGATTTTATTTTTCCGCATGTCAAGATATTTTTTGAGACATGTGTCTAAAATGTTTGAGCTTAAATATTATTGTAACAAGATGTATCTGGAACACGTTTCTAAAATATTTTCCTTTATCTTGTGTTTTGGTTTTTATATATTCCAAGGCACTAATTTTTTATGGTATGAATTGTGCAGGGAGAACAATTTCGCATTCTTCTAAGAAAGATGCAATTTACAATTGTATGTAGGTAGGAACAAAAGCATTAAACTGTGGAGGAGGAAGTTGATGAGAACAACATAGCTAATTAAATAAAAAAAAGAACAATACTCTTGACATTGTTAAATTATGGTCTTTGTAAGTTTAAGTGGCATATTGTCTTAAAATAAAAAGAGCACAATAAGCATAAGATAGGATGGAATGGTCTTGTCTATTACAACCTTCTAAAAAGGATTCAAGATGTAAGTGTATTGCCTATGTTGAAGACTTTGTAAAAACATTTTTTTTTGTTCCAGATCTAATATATAATATAGAACACAAAATTTCAATGGACAAAGTTTATGCAGGCTTGCTTTTAAGTAGAAAGAGGAAATAGCCACGGTGGGAAAAAATTAACAATTAAAAATGTAATGGATTATTGCTAGACACCAACTATAGAAATAAGTATTGAATTTTTTTTTTCAAACCTGTTGATCGCCAAAAAGAGATAAAAGAGATTCAACTTGCAAACAAGAAACAATTGGTATTAGCATCAAACTATTGAAAACAACTTGAAAATAATGTAAACAACCAGTATTTGCAAGTTACAAATAATAGTTGCTATGGGTGGAACAAATGCAAATCCAGAGGCAAATTCAATATTTGAGTTAGTAAGGGAATTTGCTTTCAACCACCGAGCACATAAATACTGCAAGGTAGCTTTAAGCACATAAACAAAAAAACATTGGCAGCTATCGAGCATGCAAACAACAAATAGGAAATGCATGTTTTCTAATAGCTGTCAAAGACTAAAAGAGCTAGAGGTCATGTAATCTGAGAAAAAAGAAAAAGTTTCTATCGATGCCAAGACATATCCTAAATTATTGCAACATATTTTGCAATATTTGCACTTGATATTCACATTTTCTTGACATCAAGGATTCTATTGTTCATTTCCAAGGTGTATAGTCCTTGAGAACAGAGCCTCTGAAGCTTGAAGACTGTTGATGAAATGCTTTTGGAGTACTCTCCGTACATCACTATTGGAAGGGCTAGACAAATTTCTTTCAGTTGTTGGCTACGGACTGTGCATTCTATAATTCCATCTTCCGTGTCCAACTTGCATAACAGGTTGTGTTCATGTACATTGTTTTTGTTTCATGGTTGCAAACAGTGCATATGCAAGTATTCATAATCATAGACAATTTTAATTCACTACAAATGAACTAGCACAGGGGGTCACTCAGTGAACTTGTTACATAGCACGACCATTCACAGGATATTAAAGAATATCCCTAATTTATATAAATATTGGAAAATGCCTCCTAAAATTGTGTTATTGAGCCCCCCTTCCAATATACTTTTCCAATTAAGAAAACCCCTAGTTTCACCAGATATTGTAGGTATCCATTTTTATCAACCCATTTTTAATACCATCTTTATATAATTTTATCAATATGTAACAAACAAGAGCCCTAATGCATCTTAGTATAAGCAAACATGATGCTAAATAAAATAATAATATAATGCTAATAATGATCCCATCGGGATTGAGGTGGTCTCTAATCAATTTGTAGCATTGGATAGTGGAAGACCCAACGAAATAGTAATTTGGGGAAGGAAAAATGTGTAAAAGGAAACCCAGTCAAGAGATCAATGTAACAAAGAATGTAAAAGACTGATATTCCAATAGTTAGTGCAATTCTTATAAAATATGAGAATTGCAGGCGTTTCACACTACAACCTTCCAATCTACCAATTTTATATCATGTAAATACAAGTATAGCCATAGAGAGATCATGTTTTCTATAAGCTTAATCAATTAAACTCCATAAAAATGAAAAATTGAAACCCTTTCATGGATGGACTTCCCTACCTTCCTATCAAAACAAACATCATTGATGTTTGAACCCAAATGAATGTAGAAAAATTCCTCTTACTTTCCAATAACACCATATGATCATGTGCATAGCTTGGATTTGGGTCATTAACAAGATGAAATGAATTTCCTCCATTTCCTCTACATTTACATTTATTCTTGTAGTCAAGGGAATTAACAACATTTAGTTACCTTTTCTTGGGTTATATCTAGTTTTCTTTATCTTTACGGGAGAGGAAAAATCTCCATTGTTAGGTTTCAAGCATGCAATAGTTATAAAGATACATAGATAGTGAAACTTATAGCATACCATTTCATGGTAACGATAATACATAGGGTATGTAAATAAGAATTTAGATTTTCACCTATGTTCATTTAAGTACCAATACAATATTAGGATGGGTGCCTCGTATATAAGAATTGAAATTACAATTATGACTGTACCACATATAAGTCAATCTAACAACTATTCCTAACTGGCAATGTGAAAATGTTAAAGAAGAATACAAAAAGTTGAAAGAAATAATTAGTCAAGAAATATTGATCTAACTTTTCTTGGTTCTAGTGAGCCAAGAAAGATTGATCTCACTTTTATTGGTTTCCGTGGAGAAAGGTTTGATTGAATCTCAATACCCACCTAAACCCCAACCTAAAAAATGAAGAGTTAGATATTTTACTAGAATGCCTACACAAAAATATCAATACAATTGTTCAACTCCAGAACTCTCGGTTAGCTACATCTTTTAACTTTGGAAATGATGAGGAACCAAATGCATATTCAAGAATATTGAACAGTGTCATAGGCTACCTACTAGGATACCACCAATTGGTATAGCATGCTTCACTCACCTTCTAACTTATCGATTTTCCTCTTTTGCTGAGTCACAATCTCCAAAATCTTTCCATGTCCTATGTCTTGAACTCCATCCTAAGAAGAAAACTGTGTTTGTTAAATTGGAGATGGCTACCTAGTTGTATGGAAAAAACATCTCATTCCTCATGACTTGATGAATGTCCATAGCGACTCAAGAGAAACAAATATGAGGATGATGCTCCTCCATACTTGGAATCTTCTAGGCTTCTTCAACATATGATATAAAGTAAAGATCGATCCTTTATTGCTGATGCATTTGGACCCTAATTCACTCATCTACTCCAATCGTAAACTCCACTGCTAAAGCTTGTGTCTAACACAATTCAAGGATGGAACCCACAACGAGGCTTGCTTCATGATAGACCTCCCCAATCCAAGCATAGCATAGGCTGGATTCAAGGCAACTAACTAGGTCTAACTCCAAATGAATCCCACCTTTTTCTTCCATTTTATTGCTAAACCACATATGAACTTGCTCCTCCATCAAATGCAATGTGTGCAAGAGTACCATGAAGCTCAAGGACAGTAAAACCCATCCCTTCCTATTATAAATGATCCGCCATCTGATTCACCATTTGTCATTGATTAGGATATGCATTGTCAACTTTGGATTAATCATCAAATAAATTACTATGGGATAGGAGATATAGAATTACCACCTTTTGTCCTTGGAATTTTGACCTCCAGGTGAGAGGCCTCATCGACCAAGAGATCTGCTTAACAACTTTGAGTCATCAACCCATGGTATAACTCAATCGAATCATACCTCTTTGCTTCCTTATATATTTTGAGAATAAGACTTGTTAATTTGTAGTCCTTTGGCATGGTTAAGCAGTGCATGTGCCTAATTATGATTGATGAGTCTCCTATGACCAAAATATTTTTGATCTTCCTTGAGTGAAGGACCTTGAGCCCCCAATCAGGGAGCCATACCCTTTTCTTGATGGTTGGTTGTTTCACCTAGACCCCATTCACAACTTGCTTCTTGTTGTCCTTTTGGATCATGTATGACCCCCTTGCATCTACACCCTAGTTTAAATGACCACTTTTACAACAAAAATAGGGGCCATAATAACCAAAATTATTTAAACAAAAACCCAAAATTGTATACCAGTCCAGCATAGATTGTATTTTTGTCTTACAAAGATTAATGAGAAAACTAATAAGAGAGGAAATGGAAACTTATCATTTCTTCTTTGCACCACTTTAGTATTATTTGTTTGCACTATCATTTGAGTCCTCAAATGTAATAGAAGGAGAGGATCACTACCAACTAGCAAGGAAGCTATTTGAAAAGGGTTTCCCACCTATTATTCTTCTATAATTGTCCCAATGCAAGCATTCCTTGGACTCCTTGAAGAGTTCAATTTTCATTTTCATTTGATCTTGGTTAGCCATGGTTTATTTTTCATAATCCAACAAAATTTTATAGTCCTCCCTTTCCACTTCAATTTTCACTAAGACTGCTTCCTCTTCTTGTGTAGATCATCTCCTCCATGGCTTTCCCGGTCTCTAGAATCTAGATAATATAATCTATTTGAGAAATTCTTGATTTACGTTATTTTAGAGATATAGGTATTTCCATAGAATTTAAAACAAATTAACAAATATCTATCTATCTATCTACTTTGTTTCCAAGGGATGCATTGATCCGGATTTATGTGGGAACGAAATAAAAGAGCATACACAGAATCATATACTGAGATATATTGCAAAGAACACAGTGATACAATAAACACATATTCTATTAAATAGCGGAAACATAATAGACTGTAAAATACAACAACTAGAATGGTGGTAGCTATCTCTAAGAAGATATGTGGCCGCTATGCTCATTTGTGCCAAGATGAATACAAAAGGAGGCCGAAAGGGCCTACTTAGCATAATCATGAGGGAAAGAATCCCAAACATCCCAAAAACCTAACCCTAGAAGATGAACCGTCATAAAGTTTGCGGCCCCAAGGTGGTTAGTTGAATAGTCAACTTCCCGAGGTCATAAATTTTGCATATGATCTCCGTTTGGGGCGCTCGGTATCCCATTGGAAAGTTCTATCCGATATTTACATCTTTTCAATGAGACCAAATGTATGGCGTTGGCAATCATTTGGCCCCCCAAATCGCCAAAAAAGGTCATTTAGGGCCTCAAAACGGCCCCAAAAGTTTAGGACCCGAAAAACCATAGAAAAATTACTAGAAAATTGCCGAAATGGGAAATTGTTTTGAGCCAATGGAATAGGTGGGTGGCCACCAACATCCATCTGGATCATGCATCCTCTTCCTTTGGTAATGCACCCCCCATGTCCACCCATTCTAGGGATGGGTCTCCCTATCCCAGGGATGTGTTCCGTGTCTTGGGTTTGAGATGATTCCCCTAGATAAATCAAAGGATGTACCCACAAAAAAATCCAAAATTTTGATTTGTACAGTATAATCCCATGTCATGAGCGTTAAGTTCTAGTTGAATGGGCTTCGGTTGGGTATGCACTTTCTATTTCAAAGAAGCTTAGAACTACATTGTTTATCAAGGAAAAGGAGGTGGATAAAATCGTAGTACCTATTAAATAAACATGGCCCTCATCTTGTGTTAGTATTATTACCAATCAATTGACATATGCAACACTCCATTGCCTCATCAATTTCATGGTGTCATCAAAGAATGGATTAATATTTTTGAAATTCTCTTGGAAAATACAAGGATGCACACTATTTGGGTTGCTGACATGATTGTGGGAGATAAATATCTACTAGTATTTTGGACATCTTGCATTTTTCTATCTTTGAACTTAACACATTATAAATCTATTGCTTTGGTTGTGAGGTGGATGGGAGTTAGTTTATGAAACATGAATATTTGTAATTTCATACAAAACTATACACTTTCTCTCATAATCTATAAAACCTTCACATATCTATCATTGATGAAGATTGTAGGTACTTAGTTTGCATCCTCATTCATCACGCTTAAGATGTTAATGGAGGTTAATATTTCTCTTGCATGCATGGTCATTTTGTTTAGAATATAAAATAGCATATATAGACACGAGGACATAAAACTTAGGGTATAATGTAAATCAAATGTAATTATTGAAATGTAGAACCCACAAAGACAAGATTGTATGTGAAGGGTTACCATAGGTACACAAATGCCACACTCCGTCATTCATGAAATCATGAAATCATCATGTAGTAAATATTTTTGTATAATTTCAACACAGAATATTTTATTTAAACTTTGTTTATAACATTTGTATTAGAGCAATGATTGGGCACTGGGTCACACATCATGCCTATTGCACTCCCAGTTTTCTCATTTCTACCTCACACTCCTTAATGAGATGTACTAATTAATTCTTTAGTGCCTCCGTTCAAACCCTGACTTATTATTACTTTCACCAACAAACAAAATCTCATGCCCATGATGATTGACCAAGTACTCCCAACAATCCCCCTCAAATAACCTATCTATATATCTCTTGGCCCTAGAATCACCCTCTTGGATTCTCCAAGTCTCCTCAGCTCGCGGGAGAGAAGTTCTATTTGAAGGCTCAGTTCACAGTTGAAAGGGGAACTGTTCTTAGGCCAACCTATGGTGTACCAGCTCTTATGTCGACATCTATTTTTGGGTGTGAAATAAAAACACTTATCGTAAGCCCCCTTTCTATATAATAACAAAGTATAAAGGAATAATAGCCCTTTCTAGCCCTTTCTAGTTCTTTTTTATTCTTTTGAAACCATATCAATATTGTTAGAATTGTTAAAAATTTACAACAAAGATGTATATCTCTTTGATATCCAAAAATAATAAAAGGAAAAAATCTAGAAATTAGGGTAAAATGTACAATAATATTATTATTCTTAAAATATTAAATTTTTAGGCAAAAACTAGAGATTGAGATAAAACATTATAATAATATTCTTATTCTTAAAATATTAAATTTGTGAAGGAAATGGATTTTATGTTTTTTTCTTCTTCTCCTTGTCTAACTATAAAATACAAATATCTTCAATTTAGAACTATTATATTTTGTATCATCTTGTACATTTAAAAATATATAATGTAGTACACTATTAAAAAGTATTTTGTTTTGGTTTTTAGTAATTATTTGAAGATGTTATTGGTGAAAATTTTTGGAATATATAATTTAGAATAAAATTAAATAAAATAATGATCATCCTATTTATATTTTTATAATTTAAAATAAAAAATATTTATATTTTTTGAATTTGGTCAAATAAATTATTTAATTGATTGTTAAAATCATCATTTGTGAAAGTATTCATTTTAATATAAGATCTCATTTTCTAACCCACAAAAAAATCATAATTGTGACCATTTTTCAGGTCGGTTAAATAATGCACCTATATAATAAAGAAGTTGGAGCAATTTTGAAATATAAAATGCAATGCACTCATATAATAAATTTATAAAATGCAAAAGATGCCATATTTGAAATTTGGTCAATAAATTATTTAATTGATAGTTAAAATCATTATTTGTGTTTATATTGAAAGTATTCATTTTAATATAAGATCTCATTTTCTAACCCACAAAAAAATCATAATTGTGACCATTTTTCATGTCGGTTAAATAATGCACCCATATTATAATAAAGAAGTTGGAGCAATTTTGAAATATAAAATGCAATGCACTCATATAATAAAATAATAATAAAAAACGTGGAGCAATTTTGAAATATAAAATGCAAAAGATGCCATAATTGAAATTTTGATGGATTTTCTCAATAATCTTCTTTTGAAAGCATTAAATAGTTTGGTTTTTACACAATCTCATGTCTTTTTCTAACATTTACACCATCTCACGTTTTTGAAATCTACTATCTACACGATCTCACATTTTTTAAGTCAACACATTTTCAAAATCTACCATCTACCCAACCAACCACAACCTATTATTTTTTTATATAAAAAACTAACCACAACCTATTATTTTATAAAATAAATCTTTTAGCGCGAATTGGATAAATCTTCATGAACATGATGTTGCGGATTCTTCGATAAAACCATGCATAGGCTGAGGTTTGAAGTTGACCCGGTTTCACAAAACCTAAGTCAAACCACATATTAAATTTTAATTATATGATATTTTTATTTTCAATAAAAGATGGTGAGAATTGTGAAGTATATATGATATTTTTTTTTTCAATAAAAGTATGTATATGATGATGATGATGATGATTAATGTTCATTGAGATCAAATTTGGTCTATTGGACCGTAAGAAGGTTATTACTTGGTTTTCTTTAAACGTTTTTTTCTATACTCAAAAAGCTTAGAAAGAAGTTTTACAAGATCACTATAGTTTTGGCAAGTCATCAGGTTAGGAAGGTTTGTATTGTAGCAAATACTATGAAAAACTCATATCTAATGTGGGTGTAAGTAGGACACTCTAAGAGAAAGTGATTTTCATCCTTAACACTCATAGACTTACAAAGATGGCAAACCCTTTCCTCCACGGAGTTTTGGAAATAGACCAACGCTTATGGAGCTCATGAGAGTTCATTCTAATCTTGGCTATGTTCATTTTCTTCTTTGAACTAGTTACTATCAAGAGATAATTCTGATCTTCCAAATTAGGGTTAATGACCTCCTTATAGTATCTTAGTTTTCTCTTAATCGCTAAATTTTCCTCGCACCACAATTTATCTTTAAACTTAGAAGAAATAATATTTTTGACATTATTGATATTCTGCAAACTGTCATTTTCATCAATGCCCCAATGGTCTAACTAGCCATCGTATATTTACACCAACTCCGCTTGAGGCATAACTGGTTTTGACTTGAATTTAAAGCAATTTTAGGAAGTCTCTCGTTTTCCATGTTATTTATCTTGTGCTTGTACATTAGGTACCTAGTCATAGCCATGCTCTCGATGGGGGAGAGACCCACTTCTAAGAGAAGAATATGATAAGGTGTGTTGCTTTGAATTTTGAGGTCATAAGTTATAAACCATTTCTGGATTTGCTCAATCTTTCTCCAAGATTCTCTAGAAATGCTGCACCCCCATACTTCACAACCGTATAAGATAACGGGGACGACAAGAGTTTCAAGAGGAAGTTATTTTTATCCCACATGACTAGGTTGTCTGATTTACAATTCTTTTCAAGACCAAAATAAGCTTTCTATCATCTCAATGTTGTGGTTCCAATTGTGCTTGTGATGAATATCAATTCCAAGATACTTGTAAGAAGTCACTTCCTCCAATTTACTGTTATTATAAATAAAATTTGCGTAGGTGTTTTTCTTAGATTTTATAATCATAACTTTTGTTTTGTCGGTGTTAATAGTCATACCCGTGTTAGAGAATAAATCTTTGAGAATTCTTAATTATTTATTGAGATCAAAGGGGCACCTTGCCATAAGAACAATATCATCAGCATAAAGTAGGAGGATGATAATTATCCCAGCTAATATAGTGTCAACACAACCTGCTTCTTCTAAACACCTTTCTAGTTTATCGATGTAAATGCCAAAAATGGTAGGGGAAAGGGGGAAACCATGCTTAACTCCAATATTACATTTTATATCCGTTGACCAACCCTCGTTATTCATAAACTTGGCAATGACCTTTTCATATAACCTTATTGTGGCAACTCTCAATTCAAAAGGAACATTAAGATCCTCTAGCCTATTCCACAGGTTATTTCCAGGCAATGTATCAAAAGCTTTTATAAAGTCCACAAAACAACAAAAGAGATCCGACTTGTTATTATTTAAATTTATTTACTAAATTTATTTTAAATTATTGTAATTTTGTTTAAAATATTTATAATTTATATAAATTAATTTCATTTTAAATATTTCACTAATCAAACTAATTAATTCAACCTATTATATATATATATATAACAAGAGCCACAAGGTGGCAATGTCCCCGTAGTTGCTTTCAGCAATTGCTAACAACTACTGCTATAATATGATACTTTTGCCACAAATTGTAATAGAAAATAAAATTATTTTGCTACAAAATTGCTTAACCATCAAATCGATTTTTAATGTTTTGACAAAACAAAGATAGTTGAAAAATATGCAAAACGTGTCAACCAAATCCATAAAATAACTGCAACAAGATGCAATATAGCCTCTATATATTCAGCGTAACCTAATTCCTGCTTGTTATTGCGGGAATCACCCCAGGATTTTATAAATCTTCTATATTGAAGGACGCAGGTGTCAGGTTCCTTCAAAGGAGTAATGGGCATAAGAATAGCCTCTACCAAGGTTGTGGCCAACTCTAAAATCCTATCTACATGTCTATCACAATCTCCTTTTTTAAACAAACGATCAGAGGACTCAAACCGCTCACTGCTTACAATTGCGTATTACTATTAGTTCATGGTCGTTTTTATCAATTCCAAAATTACATATCATTATATTCATCTTTTAAATAGAAATACTTTAATTTTGATTACTAGGAATTAACCACTGATTATATTATCAAATAGTCCCTTTAAATTCATTAGAAAGGGGTGTATTAAATATTTTCATGTTAAAAGGGTATATGTCAAAAAGGGTATATTAAATAGTCTCATGTTAAAAGGGTATATTAAAAAAGTATTTAGCATGTTCCATTAGGGCTCCTCACACACAAATGGAGAGACTCGAACTCTCGGTTCGTTTAAGAGCAACGCTTTTCTAAGTTGTCTGACAACCTTTGACACCACTTCCAATCTTTGGAAAAAGGATATACACGGGTTGCCAACTATCCCAACAGGCTTACATTGGCATTACCCAATTATCATTTTCCTGCATTACTTCCAATCTTCAAAAAAAGGGCATACATGGGTTTCCAACCAGACCAATAGGCTTACCTTGGCACCACCCCTACAATACTTCTAATCTTTAGAAAAGGATATACACTCGTTTCCAGCTAGCAAAAATGGATAAACTGCTTCACAACCCTTATAACATGCAAGAATCCAAGTATTAAAAAGAAAATATAATCAAATCTATACCTGAAGTCATAATCAAGATATATATTATATGTGGTTCATTGTAAGGACAAGATGAATCAATGTCCTTCGACTGAGGCACACAATTCAACAATGTTAGTTATTAAAACTTCTAGTGTCTAAACCAAGTTCTGTAACCAAACTGAAATTCAACTTTGAAAAATTGTCATAAGATACCTTGTTATACTGCATAAAGGCCCCATTAGAGAAGTTGAGTGATTGTCAGGAGACTCAACAAGATACTCCAGGACCTACCAGGCAAAAAATTACAGTTTCTTGGTAAAATATCATGCCCAAGGTTCAAAGTTAAATTACTCCAAAAGACTAATCAAGCTTCCCCCAGGAAAAATATTACAGTTTCTTGGTAAAATATCATGCCCAAGGTTCAAAGTTAAATTATTCCAAAAGACTAATCAAGCTTCCCCTAATATTAACAGGTATCTCTATAGCCTATCATATTGTTGGCCAAACCAACCATTGCTTTGATAAGTATATAGCGTAAGATAATGGATGACACATAACAAGAATAATGAAACACTTACTTGTTGCTCCAAGCTACGAGAGAGCTTCCTGTATACCCCCGCAAGCTTGCCTATAAAACAATTAAACAAGCCCAATCCTCAAACACCGGAATATGGAGATGGAAAAATAATTTCCATGCTATAAATATTAAATTTAACAGAATGCATATTTGTTGTACATGTTCCAACTTCAAAGCAGTCACAATCTGTTAGTTGTTTTAGTTATGTTTATTGTGTATAAGGCAATTTACTTGCATCGAAAAGAAAGTTTTTACTAGCTTACAATTTCACTCATTAATCTCTGTGTTAACCTCAAGTCTACCATAGTGGAAATGTCCTCGACCATAGATTTAAGATTTAATGTTCAATGAACTTTTGTTTCATAGCCCTTTTGCATTGCTTCCATCGAGATCGAGGTAAAATGAAACATTTTTGTCTTATTGCAAGGTAGTGCCAAGTGTGGTACTAATATGCATCACAATGCACCAATATTTTGGAGAAAATGAGAAGAGAGGTCCCTAGATGTTTCAAATTTTTGAATGTAATGTAATTTTTTTATTTAATTTTTGTTTGAATCAAATTTATAATTAAATAACAAAACAAAGCATGCATTGAATTTATTAAACTTTAAAGTATTAGTTTAATGATATATTTGTAAATATTATAACTTGTACTTTCAAATGTATTTAAAGGAAGATAAATGATAAAAACTAGATTAACAAAAGAATTTGTAAATATTATAACTTGTACTTTCAAATTTATTTAAAGGAAGATAAATGATAAAAACTAGATTAACAAAAGAATTATGGTTGTATAACTTGAAATCCTTAGACTCTTCACTATAACCATGAAATGTATACTTATGCTTTAATGAGATAGTACATTCCTTCATTTTGAAATGTGAACCCAAGTATTATATCCAAAAACACTATAATGCACAATTGATGGTTAGTGACCACTCAATGAGGGCTCTAAAGGAGTCATGTTTCTCACAACCCTAGTGAAAATCATGTTCAAAATATAATAGCACCACCAATACCTGAATCCAAAATGCAATCCAAATCCCTAATCTCTAAACCATTTTGAGGAGAATCATATTTTCCTTTTAACAATTCTATTTTGTTCCAAACACTAAGAAGATACATGTTTTGGAAAAAAATACCATGTTGAATGAATGTACAAAAACTTGAAGCATCATAAAATATATTTAATACAAATTTTAAAATTAATTACATATTTTTATAATTCAAACAATGAAAACTAAGTTCATGTCATAACATACTTACCTAGGAAATGACTATAAACTTGTTTTGAGGAGAAAGAAACTCATGAAATTTGTTAACATCAACAACCTTTTATGTTTTGATCGCACATAACAACTTTGAATTGACCTAAATATTTAGGTCCCAAGTAAGAACTTTAAATTGATGTTACTATTATTTTGAACAAAATCCTGTTATTTTGTGTCATTTATAACCTAAAAGAACATTGTTATTCCCAATCAAAGAATGACAAAATAATATCTTCCTTGCAATTATATTCCAAATCAAAGAATGGCTAAACGAATATTTAATCATTCTTGCAATTATCATAATATTAAAAGAAATTAATAATAAGAAGAACTCAATCTGAATCCATTCTTCCTTGGCCCTTCTTGATGAAGCACTTCTGTCCAAAGGTCTCATATTTCCACAATAAGAAAGTTTTATTTTTAACTTTAGTTTTATCACGTTGACTTAGAATCCCTTTATGGGTTGCAAGCAGTGGCAAAGGCATAGTCAGAAACTGGAACATGGAGCCTGATTCTATGAGGTCCTAAGGTGTTGATATAGGCCTACGAACAATTAGGTCAACAATGTATGGCAGCACTACCCAGATATGAGGCGGCGTTTGTGTTAACCATCATGGAGAATTGCAGCAAGAGCGTCAAACATGAGGCCAACATTTGAAGACAATGTCCAAGCCACGTGTATGTTGTACTTTACAACTTGCAAATGTATAACTTTTTCTAAAACCAAGTATCGGTTGATCAGCACTTAGCCTTCTGACTGTGCTACAAACAAAATCCAAGATATATGCAAATCTGCAATCCCAACTTCTCAAATTTTCTTTACATAACAGCCTTCTGCTTATAATTTTAACAACTATCAATTTTAAATTGAAATGATGACTTACACTCAAGCACAAATAGGTTTCACCTTCAGCTGGTCTTAGAGAATTCTCCCCTTAAATTTTACTTGGGTGAGCTCTCAAATACCCATTGCAAACTACCACTAAGAATCCTCCTTTTTTTTTAACCTCAGCCACCTTTTATGGAAACACTCAGCAATTTACTTAAGATTAAACGATTTACTTAAGATCATGATCATGAGCTGAATAGGCTTGACAATACAACATAGGTTCAACCATTGACCAACAACTATTAACTAGCAACAAAAGTCTTAAACAACATAGCTGAAATTAAAACAGATTATGAGCTCAATAGGCTCAATAATACAACGGTTCAACCATTCACCAAGAACTATTAACTAGCAACATCATAAACAACATAGATGAAATTAAAACACTACACATAGAGTAGTGACACTGCTGGCAACAAGAGCGTAGTGTTCTGGGCTGTTGACTGTGGAACGAAGAATCCATGTGCCTTGAAAGTGATGAAGAAAGAAGAGGAAAATGCTCATAAATTGGCAACGACTGAGAGGGAGATATTGTCTTCTCTTGACCATCCATTCCTTCCCTCCCTTCTCTCAATCAGTTTGAGTCTGAGAAACACACATTTCTAGCAATGTTGAATGTTGCTAGGCATTTCGTTACTTCAGTGTCAGCAGATACTAGGTTCAAATCCCTCAGGGTGAGGAGCACCATTCTACCCTAAAGGGTTGACTACGAAAACTAAAATATATTTAAATTGAAGTCATCTTGTAGTATTCAAGAAGATTTCCTGCCTTAAGATCTGCGAAATAGAAATACCAGGCATAACACAAACGTAAAAAGCATAAAGTCTTTCCAATGATTGCCTTTCCCATCATAGAAAGGCCCTACAAATTTCCTCCTCAAACAAAAGGACCAGTAAAAATCTAGCTAGTTCGCCAGGATGGTATTTGTAAAAAAAATCATAATCTATAAAACACGCAGAGTTTTTTATTTCATCCTGAACATGAATAAATCTATATTACTTACACGAGTAAGCTTAGAGGGTGCATGTAAGAACGCATTCTCCAAGGTTTAGATGGTTGAGAAAGTCATTTAACCTGGAAATAGTTATGGAGTATTATCATCAAATGCTCTGGAAATAGTTATGGAGTATTATAATCAAATGCTCTGGACATAGTTATGGAGTATTATCATCAAATGCTCATCATGTAAAGAAATATATGTCAACAATTTCAAGAACAGAACAATGCTACTTTTAATTACCAAAAATTCTTTAATACTTCGCTAAATTTGGCCCTTGAAATTGTTACTACAAGCACACGGAATGGGCCAAATATCTACCCCTAGATAATTAAATATACCTTGAAAGAGGATTGTATTCGGGAAAATTTATTTCTTGTGCTCCTTGGCTGCATAAACTTTGCCGTGTTTGACTCTGTCTCTCCCTTAAGCTACGAAATATTAGATATTCTTAGGTTTTGATCCTTCCAAAATTTACAAGTCCTTTTCACGTTTAAGAGCTACCTCACGCTGCAATTTATGTCGGGAACCTTTTGTAATATAGCTATGAATGTATCTTACAAAGACGTGGAGACGAGAGTGCTAATGGTTGAATAATGGAATACGTGTATCTGCCTCTTCTTCCATGGGAGAAAAAGAAGCATATCCCTAACCCTACAAGAACTGAGCTACTTATCCTCCAAAGAAATTTCTGCAATAATGCTGCATCAGAATAGAATTTGGGGAATTAACAATATGAAGAAGATATTCATTTTAACTCTCCATGTAAATGGAAGTGAAATCACAGAACTCTCCACGGACTGGCAGAAAATATCGCAACTTTTTCACATATGTTTTGACAAGGTAGTGAACGCAAAATATCGCGCACTTAAATTCAAATAAATGACATGACCATAAATTCTACAGAAAACCATAGAAATGGTGCACCCTTATAAGACTCCTTGAGCTGCAATTTACATAAATTTTGTAGATTAAAGCATTTCACACTCATATTTATCCGCATTACCGAAATTCATGACAAATGTCATCCACAGTAAAAAATAAATATATCATGCTCAGACAGTAGTTTGGGGGAACGAGTGCTTTGACACCATTGTTCGGCTATAGAACAGCCATCCATTAGCTTTTACGATTGCCATTACACCTCTTGTTATACTTTCCCAAACAACTTAACAAACAAAATGGTTTGCATCATGTTCTCCTGCACAAAAGTGCAATCACAGTCAAGAAAGACACTAGGGGTGTGTGTCCACCAAGTAAATCAACTTAAATGTAAAAAATAAATAGACAATTCAGTTCAGCTAGGAGTGCGTCATACATACTATATCTGAAACGATGATCTTAGAAGTGGAAAAAAAAACTGAAGATCAATAGGTACATTTTATAAATTACCTTGCTGAAGAGATAAAGTTGTGATGGGAAGGCCCCCAACTATTAACAAGGAAGCAACTGGAAGATACTGGAATGTTATGTCAAACGGGCACCAAACCATGGAGAAACACTGAATCAAAATGTGACTTTTAATGTACTGATGGCATGATAAAGTGCATGCATACTTTGAATTTATGTTTTCAATTCAGCGTAAGATAGATTTGAATGTTTAACAATAGGAATTGAGAAGCATGACAAGAATTTGGGACAAATAGCTTCAAGATTGTATATTTAATATAGTCAAGAATCTAAAGATTCAAGAGAACAACAATAAGGAATCTTTGAAAGTTTATAATACAACGCCTCACCGCAAGTGACTCAAATCCATTTAGACGGAAAGGGGAAGGGTTGCCTCTGCTAACAGTGTAATGGCCAACAACTAGATCCATGGCATCCTATAAATTACTTCATGTCAGGGAACTTGGATAATTCGCAGAAACAAAATTAATTTTCAATCCCTGAACCTACAATCAACAGATACCCGCCTTTAAGCTCGGATCCTATTTAGCCTAGATGAAAAGCAGCAGAAATCTATACTCATATCTCTGGTCAAGCATACCTGCCGAATACCATCATGGAAATTATTCAAATAGTAGCGAGCAAGAGCACTGAACCCATCCTTGATCAGTCCAAACACAATTTTCCTTCCATATCTGCAAATGAAAATACATGACTAGCTTCAATGTTGAGCGCATAGAATTCAGACCTAGTTCAAATTTGCTTGTTGCAATTAACCAGTAGAAATGAAGGAAGATGAATGCTTTCCAAGCCTAAAATATAAAGCATCTGTAATCCTCTTCAGAATAATAGTAAATTTGACAATAAACATATAATAAATAAATAAGGTCATCGTTGACCAAATATTATTACAAAGATACACAAAATTCTGAAGAATATCCTGCAGATTCAAAAAATACACACAAGTTCGTGGAGTAAGAAACCTTGCAAATTTAATACTATGATGCTCCCGAGCAGCGATGGACGAAGCTATCTATTCTCATAAACATGGCACGAGGCTCAGCTAGTTGGTTCTCTTGCTTGAGCAAGCGTTGAATCTAATGTCACACCATTGATATCCGCCTCTTCCATGGATTTCTCCTACACCCAGAAGGAACACTTGTTCACCCGATCTCCGCAGTTGTAACATGAGAAACTGTAAGCATGCACACCGACAGATGGATGGCACACCAACAGATGGAATTGCATTTATGGAATTGTTTCAAATGGAATTGAATTTATGGAATTGTTTCAAAGTCCTCCACGCTGACTGCACAGCCCAGGATGCTAGAGCAGTCAGAACTTGACAGTGCAAACAACGACCTCAGCTCGTCATCAGGGTTATTCAAGTTGTCCCAGGTGGGAAACAATCTTGGAGGTTGGCATAGATTTTTTTAACAATCTTATTACACATAAATAAATTTTATTGAAATTAATTTAAATAGACAAAATGTCTTCTAACTTTTAACTATGAAAAATATGGAAAATTTAACTATGAAAAATTGAAAAAAAAAAACTATACGGAAAGATTAATTGTTTTGATAATCTTGTTATATGTATGCGGGCATCTCATTTCGGTGGGGTTGGCCACACTTATTAATTATTAATCAGTAATGGCTGGTACTACTGGCAATGGAGATAACACCAACCAATTCTTACCTAAACCCTAACCTGCCTTACCTTTCTCTACCTATCCCCTCCCGTCCTGCATCACCTTTGCCGCCCTACCCTTGTATTCCCTGCCCGTCCTCTACAATTTGGTTGATTTCCATAATTTGCCACCATGTCCCTGTGGGTGTGAATACTATAACTAGCCGAGGCTTTCCTTAAACGAAGGAGCTCAGGAAACTCAAGGCAGTAATGAATGTAGGTACAATATGTATTGCAAATAGCGCAAGGGTGGAAAATAACGTTTCAAGGGGATTCGTGTCCAACCAACTATTTTTTGTTTAATTTAATTGTAGGTGCTTTATTGATCGTAAATGACTGCCATAAGCTTCTTTGTAGAAAAACCTCTGCCAGATCTATCCTTGTTGGGATTTCTTCCAAAAAAAACCTGCATTAACTAGTTTCTGCAGAGTTGACTTTAACCCATAACTCCCTCCTAGGAAGGGAGAATCGAGGCTGACGTCAACATCCTGCTACTAATAAGCTTTTTGAAAAATATTAATTTTAAAATTTCAACAAAATGTTAAACAATTTCAACTATACTTTTATGTAGTCTCCCGAAAATTTATAGGTTTAAGAAAAATAATAATAGGAGTTGGACGAAACATAGATGATCCCCTTCAAAACTAATTTTAAAATCTAATTTCTTAAATTTATTTTAGATTAAATTAATTTGTACATGGTTTTATTTTGCAATTTAATTTATTAAATTATTTTAATTAAAATTAACTTAATTCAAAATAATTAATCCCAACTTAATTAACTAATCTCATTTTCAATATATAAGACATTTAATTATTCTAACTTATTTATTAAATTTATTATGTACATGACATCTTGTGATCATTTTCCATATATTAGGTAGTCAATATGGGCAAAGTCAGGGTTTAATATGGAGCCTCGAAGTTTGTAGTGGGAAAACCGAATGCCATCTGTCCCAGGCTGGTATAGTGTTGCTGCACGACAAAGTTTTTACTATTTATGACATATATTGTCCACTTGGCCCTATATGCCATCATCCATGTCCTGTCCAAGTTTAATTTTTGAACAATTGCAATGTTGCCCAAAGTTGGGTGGTGAAGGTTTAATTTGATTTGCGTGGTGGCAGCCTGTGGTTGGATGGGATGGTGTTGAAACCAATTTGGCCTGGGGATCAAAGGTTGGCACTCGTTAGGTGCATTAACTCTGAACTTCATTGAATTAAGTTGTTGCTGGACCTGCATTAACTCTATGATGCGGTGAATTAACTTGTTGTTGAACCTGCTGGAGCATTAATATGTGGTTGGACCTGTCGGTATTCATTTTGACAGGGAGGATTCAGGCGATGCGTTTCCTTGCCAGTATCTCGGGCGAGGGCTGGCCTAGCCTGTGTTCATTTTTGGGGAATCGTCTTGGCGAGGGCAGTGTAGTTGGATAGTGGGGTGGGGAGTCTTCAGGCGAGGGCAGTGTTCGAGTTCATTTTGTTATTGTTGGTTGATTTGTTGTGTCTGGACTGTGTTGCATGGAGTTGTTGGATGACGTTGCAGGTGTCTGGTTTTTTGCATGGTCTGTTGTAGGTGTTTTCGCAGTGAATCTGGTGGTGAGGGCGTTCAAGGTTGCAGGTGTTCGGGGTTTCTTCGATTGGGTTCTTCCTGAACTGTCGAGCAGGTGTTCTGATGCCATTTTTTTGTTGTTGCATCTTCAAAGAGACTCAAGCGTGTAAGGGTTTAGTGTGTAAGGCTTTGCTAATCCTGGTAATTTTATTTTAATTCTTGACGTTCATTTATGTTGTTCCTCGACAGGAGATATGTAGGTCCTCATATTCATTTATGTTGTTCCTCGATAGGCGATGTGTAGGTCCTGATAGTCATTTATATTGTTCCTCGACAAGAGATCTGTAGGTTTTTGAAAATTTTCGTGGATGGCTATTTGTAAGCTGGCAGATATCCCATTTTCATCTCTTCCATCTATACTTTGAGTTAATTTCTGTACTTTGAGTTAATTATGAAGCTATGCAGTTTGTTATTATTGGTTTGTTGAGCGAAACCAGGACGCCCATTTGGCCGCAATTCGTTTCTATGGACAGATTGCAAAGTTTGTATTAGGGTTAGCAGAGCTAGGATTTAGTGGGTTCTGTTTAGTGTTTGAGAAGCAGATGTCACGGGTCTGATTCTCGTTAGTGTTGTAATTATGCATAGTGGGTCATTTGCAAATAGGTTCTATGCGAGTTTCGTGAGCTGGGACGTAAGCTTAGATGGTGGCGGCTAGTTTTCCAAATACTCTTTTGATTTGAATTTTATGTTTAGAGCTTCTTACATTTTAATCGGTCTGTCATCAGGGTTTCCAAATCTTTCATCTAGTTTGGATGTTATTTTCTAATGAACCCATCCTCACGACAAGTGCTCTAACTTTCCATTGACCTACTTGGTGGTCATTTGTTGGAAATAAATAAAATTTGTAGTTTTGCTGGCCCTAATTCAATGTGTTGAGTGAGAGTCCCTTCTTATTTTCACCCTAATGGGAAAAAGAAAACCAGAGGTTCCCGGTGTAACAAGAATTCAAGAAATCCAGTTTTGCAGATTCCGTAATGTTTATGCTTGCAACCTTTCCCATGTGATCTTTGCTTTTGCTACTGGAGCAATTGTGGGGTACAAGTGTAATGTAATCAAATACATTTTTTTCGTGATTTTTTCTTAAAATAAATTTTGCAAGCCTTATTCATCGTTGCCGAAATAATATTTTTATGTAAGATTTATACATCAAAATAAACCTTCTCCATCTAATCTCCTCTGCATATTTATTTCAAGGGTCCTCCACCATTGAAATAGCTGAGCCTTAACTGATTAGTGCCCCAATGAATCCCACCAATTTCTCTCCAGAAGATCGATGTAGCTGCGCTCCAAGCTTTGGCACTACTCGACGAGCTCTAGTTCTACTAAAAGCAAGGAATTAGACTCAAAAGGATTTTCTATCCATCTCCGGTTATGTCTATCTATCTCTTAATGAAGGAAACAGAACTAAGGTGGGGCTTCCTTCCCATACATGATGGATGTGCTCGAGGGGATTTGGGAATAGGCTCCTAGAGAACTGTTAATTGAAACTTGTGCACCGACCTGTAGAAGGTTGCACCACCCTATACCTTCTCAGTGTAGTTGTACTTCGCATTTAACAATCGATGACTGATGGTCTACTCAGATCCGCCAACTATGTATTAAATCGTGAATTAGAAAAAGAACAAACGGTGGATCCACTATCGTCCTTGGCATTCAAACGATAGGGAAGGAACTATTCTCAGTTCCATGTGTACATCTAATCAGATAACAATTAGGGCTTAGTATGTGTCATCCACTTTCCTCGCTGAGATTGCTTGTCATGAAAAAATTTAATCACAGAAGAGACAATCGAATATAGACCCCATTAGGTTCTATAGTTGTTATTGGATTGTCGTTTTATAGAGTAGATTGCATCCGTATTGACCATAGCCAACCTTCAAACCTAAAGAACCAATAGAGTGACCTTGTTGTAGGTGGTATTGGATGACACTATTCCACCGAAACAATATTGCTCCAGTCATATTAGGCTTACATATGTAATTTTATGCAAGTATGTGTCAATTGCTTGGTTAATTATCAACTCTATTGACATCTATATCTCCATTGAATTATAGACTAATTTGTCATGTAATTTTCTTTATTTTTCTTTACTTGACAAATTAGTCTTTTCTTTACTTGAAAAATTAGTCTTCTGCATTCTTTATTTTTCTTTACTTAAAAAATTAGTCTTTTGAATTTTTATATATAATTAAAAAGATTCCTTCTACCTTCCCATCTAAGGCAAGCCCTTCAGTTTTGTTGTTCAAATTTTGATTTCAAAATTTCCAAGAATGACATAGGTGGATCATATATTTTTATAGATATTACTGATCCAACATGTAGTAGATTAAGCATTCTGTCAGACTATGGAATATTAGGTCCTCTTGTGCTAGGTGGAGATGGATGGAGTAAAATTTTTTAAACTTTGATTGATTAATTTAATTATTTGTTTCTTATTTATTTCTCAAATTAAAAAAAAAAACAGACTGTAAATAAATTTACACATATATTTATATAGTTTACAGTTTCATATGTTTCTTATTTGAATTTTGTTTGTTTATAGTTTCATTCATTGCATTATAGTTTTGATTTTGCTCGATGACATGGGCATATGTATCTAAAATCTTTGCCAATTTAAAAATGTGAGTCATTGTGCTTTACAAATGTTGGATGGCATGAGCGTAAGCAACCTCCAGGATTTACAAATGTTGGAGAAGTATGTACAAGAGATGTTGTGAGCAAAACTAAGCTCCAAAACATTAATTTATACATCATAAAGCTAGTTTATTTCATTGTATATAGATTTTTTCATTGTAATCTATTGTTAGCATTTGTCTAGGGACATTGCCACCTAGTGGCTCTCCAAAAAATAATTAGAATATGTACCATTGTTCAATGGCTCATGCTTTCTGATTTCTGCTTGTTAGGAACTGGAAATTTATCATTTTCACTTGCAGAAGCATGCATTTACAAACTATGTTTCTATGCTCTGTCACAGCTCTTGTTTTAATTTAAATTAAATTTATATATAACATTCTATTACTTAAATAATTTTAATTAACTTCCTTCAAAACATTTCACTCTTAAAAAATAATTTAATAAACTATTTTAATCTTAAATTAATTAAGAAAACTTATTTAACAAAAACTAACTTAGCGCTTACTTTAACTAAAAAATTTAACAGCTACAAATATTCAATCGGTCCAAATCCAAGACATTTAAATGTATGAATTATCCAATTGATCCAACCGTCATATAATCCACACTCCTTTTCAACATTGTCTTAATTCACAACTAGTGATTTGAATTAAAATCAAATTATACACAAACTTAGGTTTTTACTGGTTTTTTATGGTCTTGTTATCTATATTACACACTCGTATTTTTTATCCTTTCTTTATACAAAAGTAGAAATAATAACAATAAATACAATAAGTAGTCAATAAGTACTAATAATAAAAATATGATCTCTAAAATCAATTTTAAAATCCCTTTCCCAACTAAATAAATAAGATTATTGAGCAAAATAATAATTAAATTACAAGATAGTAAATGGAATTAAATGCCATATTTTCAATATATAATAACAACTAAACTACGAAATATCATAGCCATAGATATGAGTAGCCGGGTGCATATTGCTCTCCCTGAGGACAGAGCCTTAGGCTCCGCCTTCCAAACTGTACTAACACTTATTTCCTGGATCATCTAACAACCGTCGATCTAGAGGGTAGTCTCCCAAGGGATCATACTTGTTTTCCGGCACAGGAGATACCCATTTTCAGTCTAAGTCATTCATTAATGCAGTGTTTGAGAACGTATGTCAATGCAGAGCTATGGTCATGTCTGATATAGAGTTATAGTCATCGAGCTCTGCGTCATTAATGGTGTAGTTATGCCATCAAAGTTTCATAACAAACACCATATATATCAAATATTTCCACTAGATCTGGAGGATATTTGTAGTTATGGGGTATAATGGATAATAGTGTGATCGTAGAATAGAGCTTGATAGCACTGTGGTGGGCTAGTTGATACAAGAGACATGTTATATGATTCGTCTGAAGAATCAAGTTTTTATTTGTACTATTTGATTCATCATGAATATTAATAGTAGTTTTTTTCGCTGGAAAAAACAATTATAATGTTGTTAACATAAGACTTAACTATAATATCATCCCAAAGTATAATGAATGGTTTTATATATATTGAGTGGATTTATTAATGTCGGGGAAGGAATCATCGTGCCATCTATAGTTCACATTTATGGTACGGTAGAAATCAATAGTTAAAAAGGGATCATATATAGATTTCTATATATAAATATATATATCCAAAACAAATAATAATGAAGTGGATATGGTATGTGTTAAGTATAGTCAACACATATATTATTTATGTGTATAATCTAGTGAACAATCTCTTGGACCATCTATTATTTATGTGTATAATCTAGTGAACAATCTCATGGACCAAATGAATAAATGAATTCTAAGTTTAGATATTCATAATAATTAGGGTAAACAAAAATGCTATGATACCCCTATCTTTTGGCTTAGGGATTGAGCTCCTCATGTTTAATTAAATAAATGATAAAATTATTACTGTGTATATGTACAGTCATGGAGAAATCATGAAAAATAAACATTCCTTTATTGGCGAAACATTATGATCAATATCATTTTCGCATTGATTGTAATAGAGTCATGTTGTATAATAGTTGGGAATAATCAAGTTATATGTTAAATGCATGAGTAATTTTTTTTTTTTCTTGGTTGGTATTTACGAATATTT
Organism: Larix kaempferi; assembly: GCA_027924585.1. NCBI lineage: Eukaryota > Viridiplantae > Streptophyta > Pinopsida > Pinales > Pinaceae > Larix > Larix kaempferi. The sequence goes on from BSBM01000829.1 coordinate 1,632,593, forward strand.
TACAGTTCTATAGGATCAGAGTTAATCCTAACGATTATTGTGTCCTTTTTACCAATTGGTGATGTATCCTTCATTGTTACCATGGGTACTACTGGAAATTTGTCCAATCACAACTTCTCTTTTGGGATAACCTTCCCCACTCATACGACCATCGACATATATGATTAATTAACTAATAGCCTCAGATATGATCGTGTTGCATCTTGTCTTGATATTGTTGGCATATCAGATTCAATTGATAGTCAACAATTTCAGATATGTTGCTTTCTATTTTTTGGTGTAGATCGTTGCCTTCATACTCAGATCTATGATCCATACGACAAGCAATTTCTCTTACACGTGGAAGACCTTCTTCATCATTGGAAGACCATTTGACATTATTTTCGAAAAGAGTGGTTATGTTTCTTCTACCTTTTCTAGGTCTACTTGATTTTCTTCCTTTTTCATCTTTGATTTCCCTACAACTAACTTCTTAACTTGTTTGAGATTGGAGGAAAATTGAATCATAACTAAATCTCATCAACAAGGATCATAAAATTTCCATTTTTTGTAATAAGAAGTCTAAAATATTCCTTAGCCAACCAATTATGATTAGATTTAAAAGGAAATGGAGGTTTTCTATTCTCCTTTTCTAGTTGTATTAGAATAAGAAGATGATCATATAATCCATTTTTGCCTACCCAGTAGTTGTATCTTTCAACCTCCTCCACCAAATTTTCTACCATTAAGAATATATCCATCATATTCGAGATGCTTGTTCTTCCATATTAGCACACAAACCAGCATCTTAAGCTTGAATTCCTAAAATCAGTGATAGCTTATGGACAACTAAGAGGGAGGCCATTGTCACCACACCTAACCTTTTTTGTCTCTTTAGGATATCTCTTCTCTAGATCAAAGGTGGAGTCCCTAGGGTAGGATTACTAGCTTAACAATGGAGTACATGGTGAAAATGAAGAGTAACTTTAGAAAAACAAAGTGTTTTGGTTTTTGTAAAATATGAGAGTCATGAAGGAATTGGATACTAGTGTTTTATACAATGGGAAAATTGGGTCAACCAAGGATTGCATGAGGCTTTCTTTAGGAAGATTAGAAATGGAAAAGGTCACAATGCATAAACCTAGATGCTCTCTATTGGATGGGATGATTTTAGAGATCACACAAATGGAAATTTCTAGATAAAAAAAATCAAATGGAATCAAGGTGGAAAGCTACATTGAAAAGAATAAAAAAACACATGATTTCTAGACATGAAATATGCACCTAAACTACACTTCCAATTGATAACAATCACATAAAAGATAGAAATCCTAATCCTTCATTACCTCAATTCCATTAACAAATTGAAGATACATTAACCAACCAAGCACATGAGCAACATGAAAACCTTTCAACAGAGCACTATAATCAACCATCCTACATCCCAATTAAGTATCTCTTGTCCATCAAACTCAATACCTCATGCCCTTGTCCCCTGATTTTCCTTTTGCCTCCCCTCCACTGCTTCTACACAAAATGCAATAAAATATACCATAAATATTTGTATTACCATATAACATAATTAAGCCCCCTTGACCCCTTAATACAAGGCAATATATTTTCTCATTTACGTATCATAGTTTATTCCCCAATATGAATGGATGTGATAGGATATTGCATACCAACTTACATCCCCATGTGCATTGGAAAGGTGGAACAAATATGTTTCTCACTTTGAGCATTCAATAGACCTAAGACAATTGAAAAAAAAGTAAGCATGTTAAAAAAAAGGAATATATGTACTTTAATAACATGCTGCAAATAGACAATGCAAAAGCATTGATCATGTTCGATGCCAATTCAGATGTTGTAAGAGTTTTTTTGGGTTTTTTTGTTGAATTTGTTGTGGGAAATATCCTCTCAACAGAGCAGGCTGTAAAATGTTTGGATTATGGATTTGGAAAGAGTGCATGGCCTGAGAAAGAATCTACAGGTTGCAGACATAGAGGCAGGCGTTTCCAAAGAAATGGATTCATGAACGGTGAAATTGTCCACAATTGCAATATATATGAAGAATGCTATGTGTATGTATGCATAGTTTAATGTGAATAAGCTAAAATGACATGTGGAAAATCTCTTCTTTTTTGTGCATATTCTATGCAATTTCATTTGACTCGGAAAGGAGCAGCAAGTAATATTATTTCACCTATGTTTTTGCTTCAACAACTGGAAGCAAATTTTGAATTGTGGATTCATTGTTTAAAGGGTCAATGAATGTGGATTGTGAAGTTTTGATCATGTGACTTCCTTTACCACCATTCATTACAATGTTCTTGAGAAGATAAATTGGTGGCTCATCAATTGCAAGTTGTTGTTACACTCGAAAGAATAATTTTCTATATGCTTCATTCACCTGAAGCTGCCAAAGAAATTGCAACGAGCCATAAGACATTAGGATTTTTGGTACTTACATTTGAAAAGCATCAAACATTTCTTTCATTAATACCTATGTTGAGTATTGTTGTAATGTTTTTTTAACTCTAGTTAATGGCAAGTAAAAAAAAGAAATTGGCTAAGCAAAAGGAAAAATAAATGAAAAATAAAGAGCATATGTGGAGGGATAGTAAAAATTTACAGTTACAAAATTAGTTGTTGTTTGTCCATCTATGATGAATAAATCCAACTACTTGTTATTGTATTGACAACCTACAATTATGGTTGCAATAGATATAACCACATACAACTCGTCGGATGTCACAAGCTCATTGATCCTCATGTCTGGTGGGAGAGAGTGTACTTTACAAACTTGTTCAATTGGATCTATTATGCTGTCAGGCAATATTGTCATAGAGAATATTGCATATCCATAATCATGCTACCCCTTTTTTTTGAGCTAGAAGCCAATGGTTTTTATGCTTTTTCCGGGCAATATATAGCTACCAAAATGGTTGATTAAGCTATCATTTATGGTAGCTGTTATTGTCATCAAACCATTTTTATCCACCAAATCCACATGTAGAATTTTTGTTTTTACAGGGGAATTTTGACTTCGATTCTGAGCAAGTCCATATACCACGAAGATATCCTCTTCAAAAACATTGTTATGGGCCTCTATGCACAACTATATTATAGTGGATGGATCTACTATTATTTGTTTTAATATGCATTTGCAAATCAATAATAGAATAACAAAAGCAAGAAAATCAGTAAATGTTCAAATGACATATGGAAAAAGTAAATTGTTGAGCAAGGGGTGAATGATGAAAAACAGAAATAGTGGTTCAATGTAATTTGATTGACAAAGGGGGCGGCCAGAAATTGACAATGTAATATAAATCAACCTTTTAGGGCTATTGGCCATGGACAATGTCGTTGTCATTGAAGATCCTACAAATGTCTGTGTTTCAACGACATCCTGTGAAGGAGAAAGACTTCTTTCAAGAGTCGGACTAGCGGTTGTCGACAAAATATGCAGTGTTTTTTGCATATGAGAAAGGCAACTTTCTTTATAAAAAAATCTTTGTGCTTTTGAATATTTTTCCCACAAGCTGTAATTGCAATCAAATATTGAGGGAGAAACAAATATTTGCAGTGCCTATTTTCTTTTTATGAGAAACAGAAGAAGAGAAAAACAACAACATTCCAATTTAAGTGCCAATGGACAATAGGCTGTGGAAGTTTTTTTTTTCATTTGTTTTTATTTTTTACTTTTGCTGCATGCACACAACAAAGTCAAAGCAAAGTTCACATAGTTCAAATAAATTCACTGTACATATAAAAGCACCAATTCATTGTGACTGTTAAATGATTCAAATATTGAAACAAGTTGACATTGGCAAATGAAAAGATCTAATACTAAAAGAGAGGGAAAAAAACTTCAAATCTGTGCATTGAGTAGATTGCTATATATTTAGCTATTTCTAATGGGATATTTGATAGTAGTAACAAGGAAAGAATGAAGAAATTTGTACATGGCATGGAGGTTTGACAATGTTCAAGCCGAGGGGAAAATCCAAGTTCAGTGTATAAGGAGATGGAAAAGGTTGTAGAACGCTAATTTAGGTCAAATGATTTCGGTTTCCCGAAGATTGGAAACAATACGAATGGGGAAAATGTAGCAGAGCAAAAGAATCTAAGTGGAAAATGATTTTCTTTAAAGCATTTGTGCAAAGTTGGAGGGGATATGCAAAGGAACATTTTATGTGTAGCTAGCATTAACAATATAAAGGAAGCAACAATGAATAAAATTCGTCTTTTGCAAGTGCATAGGAGGAAGGGTTCATATCTTTTTGTAGGTTCAAATGCTATAACCAAAGGAAATATCATGTGCATGAACATATCCCCTTGTTTTTTTCCCCACTTGGAGAAATTCATGGGTTCGACAATGCAATTGTTAGTAGGAAAAGATGACATCATTTATGGAGATCTCTATAAAACAAATAAAGGAGGAAAGCACATATGGAATGCAAGAGGGATGTCAAGATCATGTGGCAAAGCAGGGAAAGGATGCCTGGAATTTGAAACTATTTTTTGTTGTCCTAATTAAAGATAGATGAAAGACCAATGGGAGATGATTTTGTGAAGGAAAAGGGGAGTTTTCTTCAATTCTTAGTATCATTTAAGCTGTAATATTCTGATAGGGATGAACTGGGGACAATAAAAAAATCTCATAGCATTGTAGCATCTTTTATTCAAATATGAGAATGAGAGTAGTTCAATTGTTGTTAAGAGGAATTGATAGGAAACTGTTGAAATGATCACTCCAGTATGCATCTGAGACATTAAAGTATAGATCAATTCCATTCATATTTGTCCAGAAATGATCAAGCGTTGCACCAGAATTAGTTGTAGGTTTAGTTGTTTCCAATGCAAGTTTCTTACTTTGCATGAATAGTTCTAACAGTTTCTTTATTGTTGTTTGTTTCAACATATCAATCTTTAAATTGCCAGCAATAATGATTTTTGTATCATTTTTTGTTTGGCACATAACATAATCTAGCATGGAAAGAAACACACCCAAATTGCTATTTAGTTTATTGTAAATATTTACAACCATTAAAGTCCCTTGGACAAATTGTAGGCTCATGACAATTGCCTCGAATGAGCTTTCTGTATAGAGTTTTCAAAAGTGGAATGTTTTCTTTTACCATTGCAAGGATTCCATGGATTGAGCATGACATTGTAGAAGTGTAGTGTTATGAAAAAGTTGCTTTGTTCAGAGGCATATGCATATGGGTTTCTTATAAACATAAAATTTATGCTTGCATTAGTTCAAAGTCATTTGCAACATCGTCAATGTGCAAAGACAAACTACATGTATTCAATGAAGAAATGAGTATTTGATTTTCAATTGAAAATGTACCTATTCCATATTGAAATTGCAGATGTGCATGCTTCTCCAATCTTTCAACTTCAAAGGCAAATTTTTGGGAAACCGAGAAGTTCTTTTGCTCGAGATTTTTTATAAGAAAGAGACAATCGATGTTTTTGACACAAGAAAGTGTGGTGTAAAGAAGCTTGTGTCTTCTCACCCCTTTTGTATCAAATGCTAGCTTTTCCATTATAAGCCCTTGTGCCCGATGGATTGTTCTTGCACATTCCAATTGAATCGGGAATTATTGTCGCATCACAATCCTTCAATTGCCAAGCGAAATTTGTGTTGTTGCTTGCTCGATAGGTGTCTAGTTGTCCATGGTAGATGGTCTGTAAATTTTTTGCATATTTGAACAGGAAGCTGCACCGACTTTAGGATCTTTGAACTCGACCCAAATGATGTCTGGGGCTACTAGAGAATAGTCTTTGAAGAGACCTTCTATGCCATTGACCAAGCCATCTTCAATTGAGTATTTTCCTCCGACAAGTTCAACAAGCATGTTTTTTTTCAAGATGATTGTAGATGGAAGTTGAATACACTTTTTATTATCTACATTTTTTTCAAGCTGGTCAATTTTTGAGTCATGAGTTGTTAGTGTAAATGCTTCTGTTTCTACTAAAGAAAACATCTTGGAATTATGTTGTTGAACATATTTATTGCAATGTAAAGATAGGGAAAGGTCGGGTCTAATGGTGGTTTTCTGTGACAATGTCGATTAAGGAAGTCAATACCGGTCGTTGTATGTATTGATGTTCTAATCATGTTCAAAATAGAGACAAATGTCTCATCAGTTTGTCGGAAAACAGATTTCAACTCATAGTAATTTTACAATGTCAATTGATCCAAAATCTATAAGGGAATGTTTGTTGTTGAAATCTTGGTTGTTAAAAAATCCAAGCATCATGAACAAGCTCTGCTTGAAACAAGTCACCACAGAAGATGACGTCAAGGTTTCCAAATGGTTTCATAGGCGTATGCATTATTTCATGCAAGCATTTGTCTATGTAATATAACCATTTAGAGCCTATCAAAGACACCTCATAAATTAAAATAACTCGAAGTTGATCATAGTCTTTTGATCGAATATCAAGTGTATTTGCACTTAATGAAAGCATATTTGATGAATTCAATGGCAACTTCAAGGCAAAATGTACTATCACTCCATTGATATCAGATAAATGTCTCATAAGGGAATGCCAATCCAAAAGCTATAAGGGAATGTTTGTTGTTGAAATCTTGGTTGTTAAAAAATCCAAGCATCATGAACAAGCTCTGCTTGAAGCAAGTCACCACATAAGATGACATCAAGGTTTCCAAATGGTTTCATAGGCGTATGCATTATTTCGTGCAAGAATTTGTCTATGTAATAGAATATTTTAGAGCCTATCAAAGACACCTAATAAATTAAAATAACTCGAAGTTGCTCATAGTATTTTGATAGAAGATCAAGTGTATTTGCACTTAATGGAAGCATATTTGATGAATTCAATGGCAACTTCGAGGCAAAATGTACTATCACTCCATTGATATTGTAAGCTGCTTTGCCAGAAAAAGCAACTACAGGACCCTTTCTTTTCAATGGGTCGCTACCAATTTCCTTGTCATAGAGAGGGACAAGGGCATCATAAAGAGCTCTAGCAGTATGGGTTTCTCAAGTGCAAACGCTTCCTATTAAAAAAGATGAATCAGAGTCGATGGATTGTTGTTTTTCCTAGAAAAAATTTCTTTCACAATTGATTATTGTTCTTTATTTAAGTCTCACTGTATTGCATGGCATTGAGCCATATTTGCAAGAAATGGATTCTCCCCAAGTTGAAAGGAGGTTTCATTTGTGACATGTGGCATGTGCTCTTGCATTGTAAATCAAGTTGGATATCATATTTCTCTACTATAGGGTCAATTGATGGGCACTTGTTCAAGTCAGAAGGCTCTATCGTCTCACGAAGTTGTAATTCAACATTTTCAAGTTCAATTTCAATGTCACCCCCACTTTTTGGTTGTAGTAGCCATAAAATTCTCCTCGATATGAGAGACATCTTCTTTTCGGCTTAGGTATGCCTCAACCCATGTTTTAAAACTGCTTTTCAAAAATTTGGAGTTGTGTCTGTGTGCGACAAAGGGGAGCATCTTTTCTCGAGCGTAGTTCTCTGGATCCTTTTCTTTGTTGTATTGAATGTATCGGATGATACAAGGTCTACGTCTCTTGATTTTCTTTGTCTTAATGCAACTGTACCAAGATGCATATTCTGCCAAAGAATCATCGTCAAGTTCGGTTGGCCGTGAAATGTACTTGTCCATAATACTAAGTTGGACAAATAATGTCTTCAGATTCATTAGGTTCGTTTTCCAAAAATGCTGGTTTCTTTAGGATGATTGTTTTTTATCATCTGGTGCAGTATTAATGAAGATTGTCTTCCTAGAAGATGAATGAGTGGTAATGAAAGTACAACGTGGACTTCTTGTCTTATTGACATTTGTTGCAAGTTCAACAAGGTGTTCCCAAGTCCGCGTATTGTTTCGATTTTGCATGCGTTGTCAGAAAGAGCCTCTTCTTTATTTTTTTTGAATACAAGTGTCATTGGATGGTATATCTTCGTTATGTACGAGCTCACGTATGTTTTTGTAGCATATGAATCCAATGTGAATTGTGCATTTGTATTTGCTTCCCACAAATCTGGAACACCTTTTGCAAATGCATTGATCCAAATTTTTGAAGGATCTCTTTTGAGAAGCAAGGTAGGATGTTTGACATGACAATGTAAGAGAATGATGTATTCATCCCTATCAAGTTTGACTCTATCCAATAATGTTTCAAACAACATTTTCTTTGGGAACTCTGCAGATTCAAGTAGGAAAAACACTTGTTTTGATTTTTCAATCAAGTCAGTTAACTTATATTTAAGGGGTTCTAGAATTGTTGTAATGTCAATAGGAGGTAACAGGAAATTAAATATGCGTGTAGATCATGAGTGTTTCCTGCATGTGCTTGTGTGTCGATGTGTTTGAAATTTCAGAAGAGCCTCTTTGAGCAATGATGAATCTGGTAAAATATATCAGTCGACATAGCTTGTTATTTCATTTTTATTGCTAGTTCCATAGATTGGTGCATTCTTGATCGACAGAAGTCCATGCTCATGCTCATTTCCTCTTTGTTGGAATTCAGTTGTGAAGAAAAATTCTTGGACCTCGGCGAAGAAACTATTACTTTTAAAGATCAAAGACTTCAATGCATTCATTTTGTGTTTATAATAATGACCACAAACCACTAGATGTTTTCTTATCAATGAGTCAACATCTTTTTTTGTATTTGTATTGTTATTAGATGGACTTTGAGGATGTCCTCCCTCTAGTGCAAGAAACACATTGCACAAAGGCGACCACAGATGCTCAGCGCTTGTAAAGCTCACAAATAAAGTTGGAGGGCCTAATAGGAGAATCATTGCAAACATATTTTTTTTCATACAATCGAAATAGTCGGGAGATGTTCGAATTGCTTTTAATATGCGATATGCAATATGTGATTTTAAAATCTTGTCGAGAATTGCTTGTGATTTCACATCCTTTGCAAGTAATTTATTTCCTTTTAATTCTCCTATGTGTATCGATACCCGACAAGTTCCTGAAATCTGATTAATAATAACTTTGACTATTTTAAAGAACATATTTGTTGGGTGTGCTTCAAAGTTTGTGCTTTCATGTTGGAGTTCCCACTTGGCTATTTTGTTAGTAGCGATAATGCTTGTTGACATTTGACGGTCAGCTACATCCATAGAAAAAAGTCAGGAAATTAAACTCTTTAGAGTATCTATCGTGGAAAATTCCAAGTGGATGAAAATTCTCATGAAATGGGGAGGTTGCGACGGATGGAAATTGGCGATGCATAGAGCGATTGTTCCGCATTGGAAATTATTTTCTTGTAGAATTTGAAGATTTGATGGTTCAACAGATTTCGGGGATGGTCAGTGTCCTTTGAAAAACTACTGAAAGTCACGGCAGTTTTATAATCGACAAGTCGAATATCCTTCTTGAAATGAAAACTTCTACAACAAGAGCATGGATGAGTGGGGGTGTCTTTGATAGTCTTCAAGTATGCAAGGACATTTTTTTTCTCTAGGGTAGCTCTCTTTTCATCTTGACATTTTTTGAAAGCATCTTGGGGCATGTTTTTCTTCACCAATCATAAAAATTTCGATGGCCTTTGTTGATTTCCATTTTGCAAATTGGTTCCATGTTCTCTTTGTCATTATTCAATTCCATTTGTCCTCACATTTGCCTCTTTAGTGTGCTTTTTTTAATCTATTGTATGAACTATTCCAAGATGTTTGTTTGATCTACGCCCATTGTGCTTTGTTGAGTTTATCGAAAGTGTTTTCATCTTGTATTTTTCACAAAATTTGTGTTTTCTTTTGCGTTGCAGTTGCTCATTTGCACCTTCCATTGTCTCAAGAAATGAACTCGTTTCCATAGAAGTTGCTCCACTTCGAAAAGTGTTTATGAAATTTATCTTCACCAATGGCTGGAAATGGAAATGTGAATGGGTTGTGTCTGCTTCATGTTGAGGGAGATAAAAATTTGTAGTCGTGCTATTAGTTGAATAAAATTGTGACAAGATACATTACACTTTGGTTTCCCATAAGAATATGTTAATGTCCAACAACTCACATAGCCATTGCAAAACAAACTGGTTCACTTGAACATACCCAAAATGAGATGGCTTAGCCAACTGGACAAGAAACCTCTCCCAATTGGAAGCAAGTTGTGTTCCTTGTATGTTGTCTACGTGCAAATATGTGTGAATACACTTAATTTCTCTTGTACCCTTCAAAGCCATGGAATTGGAAAACGACTATACAATAGCTTTTCGAAGAGTTGTAGTGTCAAAAAAGGATGTCAATTTACATATAGACTCGAACAGTGAGTCGTGATATTTGCCTTCGATTGAAGCAACAGCATTGAAACCTTGTTGTAGAAGGACCTCCTTAAAATGTAAGGTTTCAAGTTACAAATCAGTATAATGGAACATGTGAATATTTTGAGGCACTTGAATGGAGCCCAAATGGCCTCTTTCTATTGACCCACACGACAACAAAGGATCGAAGTGTCCAGAAGATGGTGTATGGTCATGGAAAAGACTATTTTAGCAATATCCTGATAGCCTAGAGTTGAAATGGAGGTATTTCTTTTTCTGATTCAATGACGAAACATCAATTGGAACATTGAGCCAATTTGCAAACCATTTTATGTAGAATATATCACCCCACAGTCCATATGTATTTTCTTGATTGGGCTGTGAAGCAGATTATGACATTTGATCTAGGTACAACTCAACATTTTGCAATCCATTCAAGTCAGAAAGGAATTCAATTGATAGATCTGTTTGCAGTGAAGCAAGTGCATTAGGCCAGCCTTGAGCCAAGGACAAGAAAAAGTGCGTGACAACCCCTTCTTTATCTCTGCAGATGTATATTGATAATGCAACAATACTGCAAGGGAATCGAACATGCAATCCCCTACATGATAATGAAAGTTCATTAGTCGAAAAAAAAATTCTTGGACAACGCAACATCAATATATTCAAAAGGGACATGTCTAATTGGAGGAAGAATCATGTCTTTGATGTAAGGGCCCGTCTGCTTTTTCTATTGCTCTAGGTTTTCCCTCCTTGATCAACTATTGAAAGAGAAGCATAAGTGAAAGGAAACGATGAGACCATGTTGGAATCTGCTATAAATGTATCTACAATGAAAATCGACCAGATTAAAAGAATGTAAATGAACAATTGAAGTGTTTAAGGAACTCATTCGAAACTATATTCTAGAGGTTGAACTAACAATCAAAGGAAAAGAGAGAAAGAAACAAATTGAAGAATGCACTTTTTTTTAAACATTGGTGCTCAATTTTCGTTAAGACAAAATGAATAACTAGTTATGTTTGTCTTTATTTATTTTATTTTATTTTTCTCAATAGACTGATCTTTGCAAGTTGGAAGCGTGCTGCCCCTGGGAAAGAAGGAATGCAATAAATGGTGTGAAAATCCTCACAGCAGATCTAAGAGATGATGTATACCTCATAAGAGTAATTATGATTAAGTAGGAAGATAGAAGAAGAGTGGTCAATGCAGTGTAATGAGCAACAGAATAATAATACAGTAGAACTCGGATAGAAGCAAAAATACTTCACACACACTAATTAATTAATCACAATATGGACAAATAAGTAGTACAATGCATGAGGATTCGAATTCCTAAGGTGGCAATTCAAATTAGCCTTCATGGAGTGATCAAAAGATCACTGGAGTTTCATAGGAGCACAACTAGTAGTCTATCTCATCATCGATGGAGTCATCAATGCACAAGTAACTGTCAACCTTCAGTCAAACTGAGTCTAACCGAGTGTGGTAGGTGTAACTGATTGTAACTAGCACATGGAGACACTAACTGAATGAAGGAGGCTCAGTGGAGAGTGCATGGGGAGCTAACTGGAGTCAGAATGGGAAGTCAAGTCTCACTGGAGGTCCATCGGAGTGATACAGTCAGTTGAGAGTCGGTCTAGCCTTAAATCAAGGAAAGAACTGAAGATAACTGAATGGTAGGTAAGGAAGGGTGCCTTTCTCAACTGGTAGATGAAAGGAGGGTGCACTAAGCTCTAGGAGGGATAAAACTGAGTGGAAAGAAGCTATGGGGGCTAGCTAACTGAGGGATAGGTGTTGGGACTGATGACTGGGATGCATGCAAATGCATGCAAACCCTAAATAATGCATGCAAACCCTAAAAATGCATGCATGACTGAAAATGAAAAAGGATGAAAATGCTAGTAGGACTAGGATGGAGTATAGGAATATTCTAACACCCCCCCCTAATCCATCTTGAGCCTTGGTAACTAAGACCAAAGGTCACCCAATACAATGAATAATAACAGTCAATAAACCAAGGAAATGGGGAAAACCTCATGGGAAAAATACCCCCCCTCAAAATAGACTGTAAGGCACAAAAAAAAAATGCTCCAAACTCAAGCAGGTGTGGTGCTTGGTCATATGTCTGGAGGTATCTTCTTCTTGGGAAGAAGTGGATCATGCTTAGAAAGCATGTGCTTGTACTTTCTCTTCAGATCGAATGTGATGAGAACAAATCCAAAAGTATGAGGATGATCCTTGAACCTGTGATTCGAATCAGTTGAGGTAGGATCAAATCTATGAATGTGCAGATAGTCTTTTGTCTTCTCCTTCGAACCATCATGGGTGATATTATGCCAAAAAGAACCATCACATGATTGCTTGAAATCCAAATCAGATTTAAGACTTGAAGAATGGTTTCTTGAGATCTCCTTTGAGCCAGCAAGGGTGAGATCAAAACCATCATATGCATGAGAAATTATCCCAAGTAGTGATTGCTTAGAATCCAAATTAGATCCAAGACTTGAATCATGGTTTCTTGAGATCTCCTTTGAACCATAAGAGGTGAGATCAAAACCAGTAAATGCATGAGAAATTATCCCAAGCGAATGGAAATGGTTTCTTGAGATCTCCTTTGAACCATAAGAGGTGAGATCAAAACCATGATGTGCATGAGAAATTTTCCCATGCGAATGGCAATGGTTTCTTGAGATCTCCTTTGAACCAGCAGGGGTGAGATCAAAACCATGATGTGCATGAGAAATTATCCCAAGTGAATGGCAATGGCCATATTCTTCAATAACCTTCTGAAAGCATGGAATAATGATCATATAATAGTAAATAAGAGGTGATAGATCAAGGAGAGCGAATGCATTACCTCCAATGACTGATTTGACCTACGAAACATTCAATAGATCATGATGCAGACCAACAGATTCTGGTGCAAGAGAGGATTTAGGACCTTCTGCAATATCTAGAGTGTGAGTTGGCACAGAATTCGAAATAGAAGAAATTTGGAGCATGAGTGTAGAATCTGCAAGTTCTTCATCTTTGTGGACAACTTCAATATGAGATATGTTTGATACTGGTTCATGATCAATGAGATCATCAAGGAGGGCAAATGCATCACTTTGCTTGCTCTTGAAAGGGTTTGGACCAATCCCTTCATTCTGCTTGCCAAAATTTTCATCTAGGTGGGCCCATAGCTCTTTTGGAGATTCAACATCAATGTATTGGTATATCATGTATTCAAGCAAAGCAAACATCATTGTTGCATAAACTCTGTCACCTTTATTTAACCAGTCAATCTCTTCTTCAAAGGATTCGAACTCTCTTTCAAAACAATGATGAAAGAGATCATTTTTCTTCAAATATGTTATCATTTTCGGTTTCCATTCATCATAGTTGAATGGAGAAAGAAGATCATCGTAGAATGGAGGAAGAGGAGGGATTTATTTTGAATACATGGAAGCTGTAGACGACCTGCAAAAATAATACAAAAGTCTGCAACTGCTACTGCTGCAAAAGATGCAGAAACTGTTGCACTCGAAATCTTGATAATAACTTGTTGTTAGCTTAAACTGACCCAGAGGTTTTCAATTAGACCCAAGTTCTTTGCGGTTCCCCCTTTGACCAACAAAACCCCTTCGCATCGGCCCTTTCGGCAACAACCTGCTAGCAGGTTGAGGTCTCACCCGAGGTGTATCTTATGGGGTACTGCGGAATCAGGTTTCCACAGTAAATGATGAGTTGTTTATCTGAACAAGTTGCGCAGCGCAGGACAGAAGGAGTGCGTTGAGGGGCAAAGTGATGCGGTGCGTAGCAGGATCTATGCTGCGAGTAGTACTGCGCGGTGGAAGCAACACTGTGGGCCGCACCAAGGGTTTCTTACTGCTGCGAATCTTCTACTAGAACTGCGAATCACCCACAATTATCCTCTACTTGGAAAATCTCGGAAACCTTAAGGCACTAAAATGAATATCACTCATCCATTCATTCAGGCACTTACTAGCTATATTTCTAGCATTCGTCAAAAACTTGGATTATTACAACATGAACTGAAATGATAAACATGATTAACTGTGCTGTGTTTCTTCACTGTGTCTAAGAAAGTAATTATACTTAAATGACTGATTCACGGCCTTAACATAGAATTGAAATGTTGACCATTCATCTGCTTCCGCGGAACCTAGCATATCATTCCCAAACTTCTCCTATTGGTAAATGCATATCAAAGTTCTCATATTACAACATGCAAGGAAACATTCAAACATTTAGTCTACAAAAAATACAGACAGTCATTCATTCATAAACATCATCACATAACACAGGATTTAACGTGGTTCACTTCCCCAGATGGAAAGCTACGTCCACAAGAACGGTTGGTAATATATTTCTTTCAAAATGGATGGGGCAACCGTTCTTAGTCTGCGCACTCAGCTGTAGACTCTCCTTTCTCTCGGCTAGGTCTCTGCGCACACAGCTGCAGAGCCTTTACAATATTCTCAGCTCAAAGAGATTCTACAATACAAAAAGGTTATCTCCTTAAGTTCTCAGCAACAAAAGAATAACAACCTAAAACTGAACACACATCGAGAACAACCCACAAAGCGAACCCCCATCCCATACAAAATGTCTTCTTAAATAGATCATGCCCGAAGGTCATGTTTGTACAATACCGAAGACCTAAAACCCCAAAACCCTAAGGGTTTACAAAACTACGTTGGTTTTCCAAACCGGCTTGCTGGCTCCTAGTAGTGTTTGTTTGATCATGGTGGATCTCCGCGTCCTCATTCTGTCGCCATTGGCCTTCCTGTCGCACGCGTGCCTACAGGATGCTTCTGCCAAACCGTTTCTCTCTAACGGTTTTACCTTCTACGCGTGCCAAACATTGCTTTCCTTAACAACCCACGCGTGGCCGCCTTCCTATTTTTCCTACGTCCACCGCTCAGCAATCCTGCAGTATCTTTCCAAAAATGGCTGCTACTGGTCGAGATTGTAGATACACTTGATACTTGTCCAGCACACCCCTTTGTTGGCTCCACGTGGCCTCCTAACTCCACAGTACTCCTTCAACGCAATATTGGTCTTAGCATCATGGCCAAAACTTCGACGCTGCGCGCAACTCCGCAGTTTGGTCAAAAGTTGGATGTTGCGCACAACTTCATAGCATCCTCAATACTTAGCCAAAATTGTGTTTCTGAGCTGCACTCAACTCAGCCTTCCCTGCTTGCCTCGAAAAGATGCTTCCCAAAACGTCATCTCAATCTGGGCCCAACATTCCCCTAACACTTACATGTGGCTCATCCCTGAGCCACTAATTGTTTCAGCGATCTCACTCTACGCTGCGACCGGTGGGACGAACTTAGCCGTGAACTCGTCATATGTATTGCACAACTGCACCACTGCTTCTCTTGTATCCTCCTCAACCTGTTTAATTGTCTCAAGCAGTGTTGGAGTTATTTCTTGTCCAATTTGATCTTTTACCTGCTCCTGGTTATCGCGCAGTTCTACTAACTTATCTTCAATCTGTTGCAATACTGTCATGGCATTCTCTAGGAGCTGTTGCGACTGATTATCCATCTCAGTCTCTTTTTGTCGTAATTCCTGTACTTCTTTCTTTAAGCTGGATATCTCCTTGTATCTCGGCAGCCTTTCTCTGGGTGGCAGAGCTTTCACCTCTGCGTTCAACTTGTCCAGCGCGGTCTGTTTTTCTTGTACCGCGGTCTTGACCTGGAGCAATCCTTGATCCTCTTCAAGGATCGTGATTGCCTGCGAAACCTTATCCAGGAGAGATTGGCATTTAGCCATCTCACTTGTGATGCTTTTTGAGGCAGTGCTCACTACTTGCTCTCTGACCTGCTGTTCGGTTAATGGAACCTGCTTATTCAGTAGATCCTTCAATGTAGCAATATCGGCCTCATAATAAATCTCTTTGTCCTGCATCTCCGTCTGCAAGGATCTCACCTTATCTCCGATCCTCAGAACTGTGTCCGTAGGATCATCCTGGATTTCTATGCCTTTAAAATCCTTCGCCACATTGGATATGGTGGTCTCCAAATTTTGTCGGCGGTCTTGTTCGTTGCATAGCTGTACTTCTGCCTTCTGCTGAATTTGTCTGTTTGCTGCAGTGAGCTCTGCTTGTAACTTCATCGCTTCAACCGTCCGTTCATGCATCTCCTCCACGATCTACGTGTGGATGAAGTGCAATCCTAGTAACGGTATTTTGGCTAAGTCGAGCTCTACCCTGTCGACTCCCTTTGTGTCCAAGACCACTTACTTTGCCATTGGCAACACAACAGCCAATGGGTCCACATGGACAATCCTAGTCTTCGACGGCAGCGTTATTGCTAGCTGTTGGCTTTCTTGCTGCGAGGTTTCTACCGACCTTCTCTCACCCCCTGCTTCCTTCGGCACAATAAGGATTTTCTAGACATCATCCATTTTCTTCATTAGGCCTTGCATTGCGAGCCTCGTTTGGTGCAAGTCATCGTGGATGACCTTGTCCTTCTTTTCTTTAGTTGCCATAAGCTCCTTCATCTTCTCTGAGACTATTTCGGCTATCATCTCGTAGTCATCATCATTGAGGACTGCCTCCGATTGAATCTTTGTAGCTTTCACCTTTTTCCTCGACTTTGGCTTCTTCGAAGTCTCAGCTTCTTTTCTCTTCCCTGTTTCTTCAATAATTGGGCATGAGAGCGGAATCGACTCATCTTCTGCTGAATCTATCTCCACGTCCATGACCTCTACGCGGAACTCTACTGACCAATCTTTCATGAGGTCCTCAATATCCTCCTTCTACATGATGTACTTTCCTGGGAACCACTATGGTTCCCTCGTTTGTGCTTTCAACGATATGAATATACATTTCATATCCGCCTCAAAGTCGATGATGCAGATATACTTCGCTGTGACCTACTTTGTAATACGGGGTGTCTTCGTGATTGCGCACACTGGATATAATATTGATAAAATACTTCTGCTGTCGCATGTTGGTGCTCTGCATTTGTGTTTTCCCAGAGGTTGACAAACTTAAACCCTCTAGGATCCTTGTTATTCATAACAACGCCCGCATAATCTCGCGGCTCCTTCCATCCGCACAAAGCAATGAGCACGATGAGCCAGGTGAAATGGAACTGGCGGCCATTCACCTAGGTGTCGTTGAGTTCTTCAAGGAACTCATTCAACAGAAACTGACACTAATTGAAGCTGTGGCCTTCGGCCACTGCGGCACCAAGGAGTATTGTGCCCACAGGAACCTCCGAAGGTCTAGCTGTTTTGAGCATGTTGCCTATGAGCAACTGCATTACAAATCTTGTTGCTTGGTCCTCTATATCTTCTGTCGGGAATCCTCTTTTGGCCTTCACCACTGAGTGGGTCTTCTTCATCTTCTCAACAGCGTCTTTTTCTTTGCTCTTCCCCTGGAAGAATTGCTTCGGATCCTTACCGTGCTTGCTTAGCCCAGTGATGCGGTGGATCAAATCAATGTTAATGTCAATGTTTCTGTCCAGCCACAGATAACCTTGATGGATTCGCGCCATGAGTGTGCGAACCACAATATTCAATTCTGGGGAACGGTCAAAATGTGGCAATCTTAGCAAGTTCAATAGCCCTAACTGAACGATAGGTGCTATCCAACTGTCAACTACGAAGTTCAAAGTTCCCTTAACGTCCTTTTTCCAGCACATATACTGGTCTAGTTGAAAATCTGGGTATTTGGGAACATCTGGCTCGTCTTTCTTCATTCCCAAGAGGTCATAATCCTCCCATTTACAATCTGTTATCTTTCCCAGCAGATTCTTACCAACGTTTACATGCTTTGACATAGGCGACAGCGGGATGTCGTTGTTAGTAAAACAAGATCGCAGAGCAATAACAATAAACAGAAATGCAAATATAATCACACATACACATTACAAGAGAGACACAGATATATCGTGGTTCACCCAACTTGGGCTACGTCCACACTAAATTTGCAAGTCCTTATTATTATTACCATCCAGCAAGGTGAAGGGATACAACCTGTAGCACAACCGCTGCACTTCCTCTTCTCTGTTTTCACAGTCTCTCTCCTAATTTCAGAGATATTTAGAATGCATAAGACCTAATACATCATCATCATCTCTAGTCGTATTACAATGTCTTTATTTTATAAGAGAAATACAATGGGAAAATACCACGGGATACCCAAAACAATGGGCCTGCAAAACCATCCCCCCTGGAACCCCATGGGGGAGTGATGCCCCCCCACAATCCCCCGCTGGGGTGACTGTACAGTCCACCTACATATCATATAAAACTGGGGTACAAACACGGCTGATACAATATCATCTATGAGACTAGAAGATCTGGCTCCACAACCAACAGTTGTATCTCGCATTCTTGAGCAATTTAAACACAGGGGCATTCAGTGCCCACGGGGAGATATATTCAGGTGTCATCTTTAAAGGTTCTGTCTGAAAGGCTGGTGCTTTTTGTACCGAGGATACCAATTTTATGATGTTGGATCGAGGTGTAGTTACAACTTTTCCCTTATCCTTTGGTTTTTCCTGCATCGTGGGATTAATTCTTGGTGATCTATAGGATCCTTCACCTTTGTTCTACGGCGACCTTCTTAACTGGAGTTTTCATTAATCGTTGAATCCCTCCTTGCTGAAAGATCCTCAGTGCTTCTTCAAGGGTGAGTTCTTCTTCTCTAAAGGAAGGTTCGAACATTCATAGATGAGGTAGTGGCTAAGTCAGACAGAATACAGATGGATACTAGCTCAGAGAGCTTAATCGCAAGAAAATTCTAAGTGCTTGGTAACGCCCATGAGTCTCCCAACGGTGTTATTTATAGGCACAGCAGAGCCTCTCCCGTGCCCTTCAACGGCTAGATAACCATTTAATGTGGTGTCCGTTGGAGAATTTGAGCGGATCCTTCGGTCTTTTCTGTCGTTAGCGTGCCCAGAACGGCTATCTTTGCTTTAAATGCTGAAGTGGTTGCTGCAACGGTCATCTAACGGCTATTTTTCTGAAAAGCCATGCAATGTCTATTCTTCTCTGGGTGTTGCGCCGAACTGCGTGGCAAGCCATCTACAACCCTACGCGGCTACTTCACAGTGCCAAAAATTTCCAACTGCGCGGCTTCCACTATACATATATATTTTTCTTCTTCTTTTTTTTTTTTCCTTTCCCTTCTGCGCAGATTCAACAATGCTGCACGGTACATAGATCATTCTTCTTATCCTACCTTCTTCCTTTTATCATACATGTACATACTCCTTTACATTTCTAGTGTCCACTTTCAACTGTACTTGACACTTAGAATTTCCTTCCTTTGTTCGTCATCTAGGGTTCTGCGAAGCAGTGCTATCATGGTATAGCTTTAGCCTGCTTCCATTTATCAAAGTTGGCAAGGTATCACCAGCTAAATTGGCTAACTGGACTACACCAGTGTTAGTAACATGTATCACAGTATATGGGCCAAGCCAATGCATCTTAAATTTACCAGGGAATTTCATGAATTTGCTATCATACAGGAGGACTAGATCACCTACCTGAAAACACTTGTTCTTTATATGACGATCATGCCATGCTTTCTCGCGGTCCTTTTGAGCTTGCTGGTGGAAGCCTGCGATGAAGCGATCTTCCACCAAGCCCAGTAAATGTAGTAATCTTTCTTCTAGAGCTTCGCAGTCTGCCATCCCTGTAAATGCAGCGATTCTCAAACTAGGGACAATATATTCCATAGGCATTATAGCCTCCTGCCCATAAACCAACCGAAAGGGTGTATGTCCTGTCAATTTCTTGCATGTTGTCCTGTATGCCCATAGCACAGATGAGACGCGCAGGTCCCAATATTTTATTAAAAGCCTCCAATATTTTATTGAAAGCCTCTACAGTACCATTCGCCTGTGGATGATATGGAGTACTGCGTTGATGACGAATGTGGAATTCCTCTGTAAGCGCCTCAATCGTCTTGTTCAGAAAGTGAGTACCTTGGTCATTCATTAAAATCTTCGGACAGCCAAATCTGGTGAGTATTTCTTCAAAAATAAACTGCGCAGCAGTACTGGCGCTGTAGTCCTTAACTGGTTTTGCTTCTGCCCATCTGGTGAGATAATCTATAGCAGTAATAATATACCTTGCACCCGTTCTTTTTCCTGGGGCGTTTATAGGGCCCACAAAGTCTATTGCCCATTTTTCAAATGGCTGCAGTGTTAACTGTGGATTCAATGGCATCTCATCTCGGCGTGATGGTTTTCCTGTCCTCTAACAGACATCATAGTTCCTGCAATGTTCTTTGGCATCTTTATGGATCGTAGGCCACCATAGCCCTGAGCGCAATATCTTCTGCGCAGTAGCCCTTCCTGCATAGTGACCTCTTGCGATTCCTAAGTGTGCGTCGGCTAGAATAAATGGCTTCTCATGATCGAGTACGCACCTGTGCAGGACTTCATCCGGCCCAAGTTTGTATAACTGACCTGCAATTATAGTGAAGTCCGCGGCGTGCACCACTAACTATTTTTTCTGCTGGACCGAGAATTCCTGGGGTGCCAGCCCTGTGGTTAGGAAGTCAATGATGTCCTTGTAAGAATCATCGGCAACCTGTATACTAAATAACTGCGCATCAGGCAGCCTGTCTTCAATATTCGTCGGCTCCTCTCCTGACTCGATCCTTGACAGATGATCAGGTCCCAAGTTCAGTCTACCTGGCTTGACAATAATTTCAAAGTCATATTCCTGGAACTCCAGTAGCCATCGGCATATGCGTCCCCCTAACACTGGCTTGTTGACCAAATATTTTAACGTAGAGTGGTCAGTAAACATAAGGAAGTGCGATCCCAGCAAGTAGTGTCTAAATTTCTGTAAGGCATATACCATCACAAGGCCTTCCCTCTCAGTAGTAGTATAGTTCTTCTCTGTTGTCGAAAGATTTCTGCTAGAAAATGCAATAGGGTGGTCAATACCTCCGTCTCCTGGCTGATCTAACACGATCCCCAGGGAAATACATGATGTGTCAACATGGACATCGAATGGCTTCGTCCAGTCTGGAAAGACTAGAATCGACGCAGTGACCATCTTTTCTTTTAATGTGTCAAAACCCTGTTCGCATTCTGCGTTCCAAATGAACGGTGCGTCTTTCTTTAGCAGCTTCTCCATTGCTGCGGTTATCTGTGCATAACCCTTTATAAATTTCCTGTAATATCCAGTATGGCCTAATGTAGATCGCAACATCTTGACTGAATTTGGTGTTGGTAAGTTTGCAATAACTGCAATCTTCGCAGGGTCTACCATCAATCCTTGCTTACAGACAATGTGGCCAAGTAAAATTCCATAAGGCACACAGAAAATACACTTTTTCAAATTCAAGGATATTTGATGCTATTGACACTTCTCGAGCATCATGCGGAGATTCGCGCAATGATTTTTCAATAGACCAAATACAGTCCAATCATCAAAATACGCTTCTAAAAACTTGTGCATAAAATCTTTAAATGCTGCGACGACGACTCTAGAGAATATGGCAGGTGTGTTCTTCAGCCCAAAAGGCATGACGATGTACTGGAATGACCCCCATTCTGTAGCAAATGTCGTCTTATGCCTATCCGCAGGATCAATCTTGATCTGATGATAACCAGAGAAACCATCAGTGAAAGAATATGCCTCATTTCCTCCAACGTTATCAAGCACTTTGTCTGTGAATGGAGTAGGAAATGGGTCATGCATGGAAGCATCATTTAGCTTTCTGAGATCCACACAAATCCTGATCTCGCCTTTTGCTTTCTTGTCTTGAACAACCATGGGGATAATCCATTCAGATTCTTCAACTGGTTCAATGATTCCTGCTTCTAGCATATTATCTAGCTCTGCGTGGACTTTTTCCTTATAGCGCGGATTCAATCTATATGGCCTCTGCTTGACAGGATTAGCACTTGGCTTTAAAGGTATTTTCATGACCCCTAGGTCTCCCAAAATTCCTTTCATCTCTGTAATTTTTGTTGGAAATAGTTCATGATACTCATGTAAGGTATCTGCGATCTCTGCAATAGTCTAATCGTCCCAATAATCTTATATTGATGCAAACTTCGGCTCTTTGTCTGTGCCAATGTTCACTTTTTGTGTTTTTACTGGTCCAGTCATATCTGGGATTTCCATCGGAGGTCCTTCTACCTCACGTGCACCTTCTGATTCTGGTATATCTATGTTGCGTGGGTCGTCATCATCGTCTTCATTTGTATCATTGGTATCTTTAGCGAAGTTGTAACACTCGATCAAGTGCTCTTGATGTTCCTTCCTTTCTGACTATAGGTGCGCAGGAATGCACTCTGTCCCAGAAAACTCCTGCAATGTTATGTTTTGATGATGACAGTCGTCCTGGAATATGCGCTTCTTGATTAGCTGTAATGCTTCATGGATTAATGGATTCTCGTCTTCAAAACTGAAGTCCTTCCGGAAGTTTGTAGCAAGCAGCTCCCAATCAGTGAGTTCACTGCGCAACTCCAGGTCGAGGTACCATTTCTCTGGGATACCCGCATCCAATGTATGTACAAATAAATGTACCCATTCTGTAACTGGTCTTTCCATCCATTCCTTTGAATAGATTTTAATGTGCTGACTAGGGTCTATCTGTCCATTATACTTTTCAAAGGGTAAAGGAACCTTTTCGGCGAATCGGATCTCCATCTTAGTTCTGCATTGATCCCAAGTGGTCAATGTTTTCTTATGTACATTCCACCATCTGGTAGGTGTATCATGCAATACTATATCTAAAGCTGGCAGTCTATGCTCATCCGGTATAACTACATTATATTCCCTTATGAAACTATAAACATTAGCAGAACATCATATGTGGGAATAGGACTCACCTCTTTTCCGATCCAGTGCAGTGATTTTGTAACCTGCGCACATCTTCTTTCTTATACTTCATGCATGCGGATTTGCCAATTCTCCAGTCCATTATCCGAGTCAGAGATACAAGAAGTGTCACATTTTCAGCTGAGCGTACCGTCCGCAGTAGGATTAATGTAGTCTTCCTTGTTCGCAGTCAGCTGGTATAGTCGATCTAAATCTTGAGCTTGGGATTCCTCCTGAATCGGCTCACTGTATCTATCACCATATTTAGGATCCAATGGTGTGATGATCCTAAGATGCTTCCCTTCAAAGATCATCTTCTTTGTCTTCAATTTTATGATAGCCAAGTTATCCATAGCCCAATCAATTCCCAATATTGCTGGAAAAGGTTGACTATAATCCACAATTTCAATAACCTCAAAGTCTGCATGACTCTGTACTCCGTCAATGTCAACTACTACATTAGCTAAGCGGCCAAAAGGTATGACCTTCTTTTGATTAGCCATTTGTAACTGGATAGGTGACCAGAGCAACTTTGGTCGACCCATCTGCTGCCATGTCTGCTTAGTCAAGACAATTCACTTCTGATCCTAGATCAAGGATGACTTCATCCATTTCAAAATCTCCTATCTACGCAGTAAGCCTCATCTCTCGGCCTGTTCTTTTGTGCTTCCTTATATGATGTACAGCGCTATCTGGAGTCTCTGTTGCAATCTGAGGTTCATACTGGCTGATAAGCTTCTGGAGCTCTACAATGGCTTGTTCTCTTTTTAGTAACTTCATGCAGGTTCGCAAGAACTACGTAACAGAAGTACGGACATCTGTCACAATACTTGTTTTGTCATATGGAGCCAGGATGTCTTCAACATGCGATGTTGCACTGCGCAGCGGGATCCTTGATGACTTATCTGCTGGTTCTCTAAAGGTATTCCACGCGTCAATGAAGACCTCCTTGTTCTTCTATAGGTTAAGAGGGGGTGCTTTTTCTGGAGCTTTCCTTATCCATATTGTTTCAAGGGGATCCTTCTTCGTATGTGCCTCCCCTGATGTTGAAGCTTCCGCTCCTCTGTCGTGGCCTGTCTCAGCGCCACTGCGCGTGACCATGTTAATGCTCGGATCCACTGGTCTATTCTCTACTGCGATCCACTGGACGTTTGGATTCGGTGCCTCTGTTCGTCTTCTCTTCTGCATTTCCACCTCTAATACTGGGAAATCTTCAATGACATGCTCAAACGATTTACAATAGTTGCACGTAGTGCATGGGTTAACACAATCTCTACACACGTGCCCGGGTTGGCCACAGTTATAACACATGACTTGGCCGCGGCCTCTTCCTTGTGCCGGACCAACATTTATTACTCTGTCGCGGTATCCACCACCACGACCTCTATATCCTCCTTGGTCATATTGTGCATTTTCTTGTTTTGACTGGGTATCTTCTTGTATGCGATACAAGCTAGCGCCAAACATTGAGTCCATATCCCTTTTTCTTTCATTCATTAATTCATATGCGCAGCAGTTGGATTCATCATGACCAACTGATTTACAGAAATTGCAGTATAAATTCTTAGGGGTTTTCACATATTTCTGGATTAGGTAACAGTCTTCAGTTCTATGTCCTGTGGTTCTACAAATTTCACACCATGGGGCTTGATTCTGATTTAATGGGTTAGGCGCACCACTGTTAATATAGTCGCAGAATAGAGGGAAATGCTTGCAGTCATGACCTTCTCCTTTACAACTTGTACACCAGACCTCCTGTCTAGGTTCATATCTTTGTTTTTTACCATTTTTCATACTTTGCAGTTCAAGTGTCAAGGTGGTCAGTTGGTTCTGGATCCGAGACATCCCAGAACTAGTATCACCAATCAGCGAAGCTTCCAGCTTCATTGCAATTTCCAAGGCCTTTGCCTGGGATAGAACCTTCTACTGCATCAATGGTAATCTGATATAAGGTAATAGCGCAGCAATGAACCATTCTTTTGTTGATGTATATGTAACTTCGGAATGTATTTCATATATATTTATTGTACCCTTATAAGAGATGTGTTATTCCTCTATAAGGAAGTGTCGTCATGTGGATTGACAAGTGTCGCAAGTGTGTGTACTTGCCGATGGGTTATTAGACCACCATGTGTGGGGTCGACCCTGAAATATATATTATATTGTGGATGTATCTAGATAGACAAGTCGGCCCCATAGTGTAGCTGGGCAAACAGGTTAAGTATAAATAGAGATCGGGAGATCTCTATTTGGATCATTCGAAAAGACACACTTCTCTCACTCAGAAAGTGGCGAACTAGTGAGGAGGAGGATCATCTGCTCTAAGAGACTATCTCAAGTGTATTTTGGTTGTACTTTGGTTGAGCCATTGCTCTCTCTATCTCTGAGGAAGTTGTGGGGTTTTTCACCTTAGGGTTTTCCCCACGGAAACTCTATGTCTCTTGTCTCTCATGCTTTTGATTCTTGTGATGCTTGTCATGCTTACTGTGATTGTTATGCATTGATGTACTGTATATGTTATTCTCTCAGTAAAGATCCAAGAGTATTGTGAATTAATGCTCAAAATTTAACCTAGTATTAGAGCTAACCTGAGAAGAAGACATTTTGCAGTGATGAAAACTTGAGTTCTTGTTTATTGGGTTTCTCTCCACAGTTTTTGGAAAAGCAGTATAGTAGATTGACTCTACTCATCAAGGAGAATCTATCTGTCCAATCAAAATTCAATAATGAGCATTTTCATATTTGGCCCTAAAAATTAGGGTTTCCACAAAAATAGGAATTTCTAAAATCTGAAGACATAGCTGGAAGCTCCTTGCAAAAATCGAAGTTTAGAGCTTTGGATCGAGATTTTTGGCTGGGTATATCTCCAAGAAACTCAAACCCTAATTCAGGGCTCTCCCTAGTGAACATGAGAGGACAAAAAGGAAAATCTAAAGGGTAAAGATTTGCTGATCTCATATTCTAAATACACCAGGCTGATCAGCTCATCAAGGCGCATCTTTCTATCCTTTCAGAAAGTTGAAATTCACATTTTGAATTTTTAGGGGTTTTTCGACAAACCCTAATCCGGGACCAGATCCAGTTTTCAGCATTTCAAGTGGTAAGACCTAAATCTTTTCTATTCCCATTTGAAGTACTCTTTAAGATGTCTCACCACACCAAGCTTGAGGATAAGCTTGAAGGGGCTGATAACTTCCGAGCTTGGAAGTATAGGAAGGGTTAATCCTAGAAGAGAATGAGTTGGACTCATATATAAAAGAAGACATCCCTATCCTAGAGGATGAAGAGGCTAAGTTATTGCATAAGAAGAACTTGGTCAAGGCAAAGAGAATCATTGCTGATTCTATCAAAGACCATCTCATACCCCATGTGTCTTCTCCAAAGACACCCAAGACTATGTTTGACTCTTTGACCAAGCTATTTGAAGGAAAGAACATAAATCGGAAGATGACCCTGCAGAATCAATTGAAAGGGGTCAAGATGTCGAATGGAGAAACCATTCAATCCTATTTCTCCAAGGTCTCTCAAATCAAGGAAGAACTTGAAGCTGTAGATGAAATGGTGGAGAATGGTGAAATTGTTATGACTACTTTGAATGGCCTACCTAGGTTATGGGACTCTTTTATCCAGGGGATCTGTGCCAGAAAGAAGTTAATCTCCTTCAGCAAATTATGGGAGGAATGTTCTCAAGAAGAAGCAAGGCTTGTGGCAAGAGAAGAGAAGATGGGAAATGAAGATAAAGCTCTCACAGCTCACACTAAGAAGGGCAAGTTCAAGAGGGAGCCATCCCATCACAAGAAGAAATATTCTCATCATTTTCACAAAGACAAGAAAGATATAAAGTGTTTCACTTGTAATGAGAAGGGTCACTTTGCTTCAGAATGTCCCAAGAACAAAAGGGACAACCACAACAACAACTCCAGCAAGAAGAAGAAGGGTAACAAAAGAAGGTACCATGCTCATGCTGCCGAAGATGATGAACCTCCAAAGAAGAAGGCTAGGGCAGAAAGTGATGATAGTAATAATGACTCATCAAGTGAAGAAGAGTATGTTCTAATCTCTGCTCTCACAGGTACTATCTCCCATGGTTGTAATGATTGGTTAATTGACAGTGGGGCTTCCAAACACATGACTGGGTTTAAAGAATCCTTTGTAAATTTGTTTGAACATGAATCACCCCATAAAGTGAAACTTGAGGATGATTACTAATATCCTATCAAAGGAAGTGGTGAAGCCTCCTACAACCTAGATTCTGGAAAATCTTTGAAGATGAAAGAAGTCCTTTATGTACCTGGGCTCAAGAAGAACTTACTCTCCATCTCTGCATTGGATGCAAAAGGTATGAGGGTTGCATTTGTGGATGGCCAAGTCCTAATGTGGCCAAAGGGAAAGACCATAGATGATGCAGTTGTGATTGGAGAGAAAGAGGGAGGTTTGTATAAATTAAAAGGACAACCTGAACATGCCATGGTGCATGAATCCATGGAGCCAAGTGAACTTTTGCATAGAAGACTTGCTCATATGCACTATAGGGCACTTCCAATTGCAAGCAAGGCTGTAGAGGGTCTTCCTGAAATCAAGACCAAACATGAAGGTGTTTGCAAAGGATGTGCAAAAGGTAAGAATATTAAGAAGTCTTTCCCAAACAGTGAAAGCAAGGCAAAAGATATCCTGGAAATCATCCACTCAGATGTATGTGGTCCTATGTCATCCAGTTCTCTAAGTGGGTATGTTTACTATGTCTCATTTATTGATGACTTCTTCAGGAAGACTTGGGTATACATCTTGAAAAACAAAGATGAGGTGTTTGATAAGTTCAAGGAATTCAAAACCTTTATGGAGAATCAAACTGACAAAAAGATCAAAACATTCAGATCCGACAATGGTGGAGAATTCACCTCAGGTGACTTCAAGAAGCTTTGCAGTGATTCAGGGATTAAGAGGGAGTTGACTACTCCTTATAATTCTCAACAGAATGGAGTTGCAGAAAGGAAGAACAGAACAATCATGGAAGCAGCAAGGGCAATGCTGCATGACTAGGATCTACTTATGCATCTATGGGCAAAAGCAGCTAGAACAGTTGTATATGTGCAGAACAGAACACCCCACAAGATATTGGACAACAAGACACCAGAAGAGGTCTTTTCTGGTAAGAAACCTGAAGTCAGCCATCTCCGAATATTTGGTTGTCCAGTATACACTCATGTCCCAAAGGAAAAGAGGACCAAACTAGATCCTTCAGGAAAGAAGGGTATCTTTGTGGGTTACAGTGAAAGCTCGAAGGCTTACAGAATATACTTTCCAGGGTTCAAGAAGATTGATGTCAGTAGGGATGTAACATTTGATGAAAACTCAGCATTCATCAAATCAAGGAAGACACCTATCGAAGTTTATGAAGAACCTAAGGAAACTATATTTCAAGACACTACCATGACTGAAGCAATTCCAGAAGTTGTTCGTGAGTTTGAAGATCCGCAAGAACCTGTAGATCCACCCCGTGAGGATAACTCTCACAAGAGGAAACCTGCATGGGCTAGAGAGCTCATTCAAGATGCAGAAAGATTTGGCATTCCAGAAGAAGAACACAGAGCAAAGAAAAGAACTAGATCACATACCAGCTATGTTGCTTTACTCTGTGACATTATGAACAAAGAACCTTCCAGTTATGAAGAAGCAACGGAAAAGAAAGAATGGAAGGATGCTATGGTTGAGGAATACTGATCAATAATGAAAAATGATGTTTGGGATGTTGTCCCAAGACCTAAAGAGAAGTCTGTTGTGACTTCCAAATGGATCTACAAAATCAAGCATGCTGCAGATGGCAGTGTAGAGAAATACAAAGCAATATTTGTAGCTCGTGGCTTCTCTCAGAAAGAGGGAATAGATTATGAAGAAACTTTTGCACCTGTAGGCAGGTATACTTCCATCAGAACAATACTTGCCCTGGCTGCAACAATGAAATGGAAAATACACTAGATGGATGTCAAGACTGCTTTCTTGAATGGTGTAGTTGAAAAGGAAGTATATGTGGAGCAGCCACACGGCTTTGAAATATATGACAGGGAGTCATATGTTTGCAGATTGAAGAAAGCCTTGTATGGCTTGAAGCAAGCCCCCAAAACTTGGTATGGTAGGATGGACAGTTTCCTATCTAGTTTGGGCTTTACCAAGAGTAAAGCGGATTCCAATCTTTACTACAAGGTTGAGGAAGGAAATCTTGTGATTCTACTTCTGTACGTGGATGACTTATTTGTAACAGGAGATGACAGATTGATTGCAGATACTAAGAGGAAGCTTTCTGCTGAGTTCGATATGAAAGATTTGGGAATGATGCATTATTTCCTAGGTATGGAGATGTGGCAGAATTTAGGTGGGATCTTCCTTGGTCAAGGGAAGTACACAGTAAATATCCTGAAGAGATTTGGGATGATGGATTGCAAGGCCATGGCCACACCCATGGCATCGAATCTAAAGCATCTATGTGATGCTTCATCTAAGCCGGTTGATGTCATTATGTATCGTCAGATGATTAGGTCCTTGATGTGCTTGACAAACATGAGACCAAATATTTGCTTTGATGTGAACACATTGAGCCAATTCCTGACAGATCCGAGGAGTGTTCACCTGGTTTCTATAAAGCATGTCCTGAGGTACCTGAAGGGTACAGTGGATTATGGGCTCAAGTATGAAGCGAATCAAAAGTTTAACCTGCAGAGTTATGTTGATTCAGATTGGGCTGGGAGTGCTGCAGATAGGAAGAGCACATCTGGGTGCTGCTTCAATATGGGATTAGGTGTGATCTCTTGGTTTAGCAGGAAGCAGTCCTACGTAGCACTGAGTACAGCTGAGGTAGAGTATGTTGCAGCCTGCTCAACTAGTTGTGAGGCAGTATGGCTATGGAAGCTACTGTCTGAGTTATTTGATCTCCCGCTAGATGCTACTAGTATCTTTTGTGATAACCAGAGTTGTGTGAAGCTGTCTGAGAACCCAGTGTTTCATGACAGGTCGAAACACATAGAGATCAAATATCACTAAATCAAGGATATGGTGCAGAGAGGAGTCGTGAAGCTCCTGTATGTTGCGACGGACGAGCAGATTGTAGATGTGCTGACGAAGCCACTAGCTAGGGTGAAGTTCGAGTACTTCAGGGAGAGGCTTGGTGTTCTTCAGATCGACGACACTTCGAGGAAGAAGTGATGGACACATTTGCTGAAGCCATTCCAAGCATGTTGGAAGGAGGATCCTTCACATGGTTGTGGATGTAAGCGCTGGATGATGAGCATCAGGACGATGCTCCAGTTACTGCTCTGTATATGCATCATGTTGATGCTGGATATGATCAGTTGGATCATTTATATTTGTATGTATGTACGCATCATGTTGATGCTAGATATGATAAATTGGATCATTTATATGTATATATGCATCATGTTGGATGTTGGATATGATCGGTTGGATCATTTGTATGTATTTGAATATGCATCATGTTGGATGCTTGGACCATGTATTTGTATATGTATCAGGTGGATACATTGTATGATCAGCTAGATCATGTATGTTGATATGTATCATGTATTTGTATTTGTATCAGATGGATCATGTATGATGATATGTATCAGGTAGATAGTTGGTATGCATCAGGTGGATGCATTGTATGATCAGGTTGATCATGATGATGAGCTTCAGGATGTTGCTCTAGATGATATGTACCAGGATGGTACAGTGATGATGATCAGTATGATCATGGGCATCAGGATGATGCCTCGTGCGATGATGATCCGTTAGATCATGAGTATCAGATTGATACTTGGAGGTCAGAGATGATATGTGGTAGGTTGTGCAAATAGCATGTAATCAGTCCTGGGAGATCTTGCCGGTTGTGCTGCGGCACATAAATGTTCATGGGGTACTCTTTTCGGTATTGCTATGTAGTATGTAATTAGTCCTCAGATATTCGATAGGTTGAGTTGTGTGCTCGTAATCAGTCCTGGGATGAGGTATTACTACGGAGACATGTAATCAGTCCTAGAGATCCGAGAGCTTGAGCTGTGTGCTCGTAATTAGTCCTGGGATGCTCTTTAGAGATCTTGTTGGTCGTGCTGCGGCACATAAATGTTCCTGGGATGCTCTTTAAAGGTTTTGTCTATCCACATGTAATCAGTCCTGGAGATCCGAGAGGTTGAGTTGTATGCTCGTAATAAGTCTTGGGATGCTCTTTAGAGATCTTGTTGGTCGTGCTGCGGCACATAAATGTTTCTGGGATGCTCTTTAAAGGTATTGTGGAGGAGATGCATGTAATCAATCTTGGGAGATCTTTCCGGTCGTGCTTAGGCACATAAATGTTCTTGGGATACTCTTTCCGGTATTGCATCCGCACATAAAATTTGTCCTGAGAGGCCACCTCTATCAAACCGTTCGCACAAATGATGAAGACCTTCAGGTGGTGGGCCTACATCCAGTATGAAAAAGGACTGGCTCTGTAGAACTTCCTATGACGAGTAGAGTCAGAGATTGGTTGAGATAGCAGCAGCAGTGACGATAATGATGACGATGATCCCGAGAAGAAGACTTGTCTAGCAGAACTGTGTCGAGAAATACCTTCCTAGTTAAGAGGGAGTGTTGATGTATATGTAACTTCGGAATGTATTTCATCTATGTATTTCATATATATTTATTGTACCCTTATAAGAGATGTGTTATTCCTCTATAAGGAAGTGTCGTCATGTGGATTGACAAGTGTCGCAAGTGTGTGTACTTGCCGATGGGTTATTAGACCACCATGTGTGGGGTTGGCCCTGAAATATATATTATATTGTGGATGTATCTAGATAGATAAGTCGACCCCATAGTGTAACTGGGAAAACAGGTTAAGTATAAATAGAGATCGAGAGATCTCTATTTGGATCATTCGGAAAGACACACTTTTCTCACTCAGAAAGTGGCGAACTAGTGAGGAGGAGGATCATCTGCTCTAGGAGACTATCTCAAGTGTATTTTGGTTGTACTTTGGTTGAGCCATTGCTCTCTCTATCTCTAAGGAAGTTGTGGGGTTTTTCACCTTAAGGTTTTCCCCACGGAAACTCTATGTCTCTTGTCTCTCATGCTTTTGATTCTTATGATGCTTGTCATGCTTATTGTGATTGTTATGCATTGATATATTGTATATGTTATTCTCTCAGTAAAGATCCAAGAGTATTGTGAATTAATGCTCAAAATTTAACATCTTTATGTTGTTCTGGTGGTGTAAAAAAACTTACTTGGTCTAGTAAGGTCTTAAATTTCTGATCAAATTCCCAGATCGTTTCAGTTGGTCTCTGCTTTATTTCCTTCAGCTCAATTATACACTGAGACTTAGACTTAGGTTTCTTGAACTCTACCACTAGCGCGACTTTAATTTCTGTCAGGGTTCTCGGTTGTACGGTAGAGTATTTCATAAACCAATGTAGCGCTCTATCCCTGAAAGTGGTGTTGAGCTGTGCTTGCTTCACGGCATCGTCCTGGTTTTGTCTTACACTCCATACGGCTTCACAAAGGAACCAATGCTGATCAAAGTCTTCTAGGACAGTTCCTCTGAATATTGGCAGTTTCATATCAGTGTTTGCCATTGTGCTACTAGGTGGTGGGGCACCGGGATTAGTGCGCGGCTTCTGTAAAGGGATCTACGTAGTAAATACAAATGGGACTATCGGGAGAGATGGACTAGGTTGATTCTTCTGCGGGGTGGGATGCATAGCGGGTGGGTTCTATGATAAAGGTGGCGCGGTTTGTGTAGCCAGCGGATTCTCAGGGGTAAATGGTTGTGTAACTTCACTATCAAGATCACAGGGGATCTCAGTATCTATATGAAGTTTAGGGCCTTCCGGATTCTTAGTAATTTTATATCTCTTACCACTTCGAAGAGTATGTGTCTCTTCGTCGGAATCAATATATGTACTATTTATCATGACAAACTTCAAGCATATTACTGCATTCTTAGAACACCTTTCTCAGCTAACAACATCTTAATGTATAAACTAAAATTGTTCAGAAACTTACCTTGGAATCCTCTGAAAAAATGTGCTTCCGCTTGGCTATAGGATTTGAGTGTGTCTACAGCAAATTCTGTTACAAATCCTTCTAGCATATGATTGACCCAATAATCAACTGCGCATGACAGCGGGCTGTCTAACACTTTAAGCTGTGTTGTGAGCTCGGGAGTCCACTCCGTAGGAACTCCTCCTTGGAAACAGTTTTTCTTCTCTGAGAGCCGCGAGATCCACGCATGCAGCTCGTTTGGAAACGATGCCCAAAAGATCTCGTGAATGTCATCTAACAGATATCTATCCGACCACTGTGTGACACTTAAACGTGGATGTCTATTTTCTTGTCTGTTAAAATCACTTATGGTCTTATCCCACCAAGCTTGGATTTCTGTCTTTTCAGGATGCCAATAGTCAGATCCTTCGGGGAACTGATATTCTTCTTCACACATCGTGATTGCAACTCAACGGAACCATTTCAACTCATCATGGATTCTAGCGCGGCAACGGAACCATTTCAACTCATCATGGATTCTTGCACGGCAACGGAACCATTTGTTGGCTTAAACTGACCCAGAGGTTTTCAATTAGACCCAGATTCTCTGTGGTTCTCCCTTTGACCAACAAAACCCCTTCGCACCGGCCCTTTCGGAAACAACCTGCGAGCAGGTTGAGGTCTCACCCGAGGTGTATCTTATGGGGTACTGCGGAATCAGGTTTCCACAGTAAATGATGAGTTGTTTGTCTGAACAAGCTGCACAGCACAGGACAGAAGGAGTGCACTGCGGGGTAAAGTGATGTGGTGCACAACACGATCTATGTTGCGAGCAGTACTGCGTTGTAGAGGCAACACTGCGGGCTGCACCAAGGGTTTCTTACTGCTGCAAATCTTCTACTGGAACTACGAATCACCCACAATTATCCTCTACTTGGAAAATCTCGGAAACGTTAAGGCACTGAAATGAATATCACTCATCC
This sequence comes from Larix kaempferi, assembly GCA_027924585.1. NCBI lineage: Eukaryota > Viridiplantae > Streptophyta > Pinopsida > Pinales > Pinaceae > Larix > Larix kaempferi. The sequence goes on from BSBM01000829.1 coordinate 1,666,674, forward strand.
ATTCATTCAGGCACTTACTGCTATCTTTCTAGCATTCGTCAAGAACTTGGATTATTACAACATGAACTAAAATGATAAACATGATTAACTGTGCTGTGTTCCTTCACTGTGTCTAAGAAAGTAATTATACTTAAATGACTGATTCATGGCCTTAACATAGAATTGAAATGTTCACCATTCATCTGCTTCTGTAGAACCTAGCATATCATTCCCAAACTTCTCCTATTAGTAAATACATATCAAAGTTCTCATATTACAGCATGCAAGGAAACATTCAAACATTCAGTCTACAGAAAATACAGACAATCATTCATTCATAAACATCATCACATAACACAGGATTTAACATGGTTTACTTCCCCGGATGGAAAGCTATGTCCACAAGAACGGTTGGTAATATATTTCTTTCAAAAGGGATGGGGCAACCATTCTTAGTCTGCGCACTCAACTGTAGACTCTCCTTTCTCTCGGCTAGGTCTCTGTGCACACAGCTGCAGAGCCTTTACAATATTCTCAGCTCAGAGAGATTCTACAATACAAAAAGGTTATCTCCTTAAGTTCTCAGCAACAAAAGAATAACAACCCAAAACTGAACACACACCGAGAACAACCCACAAAGCGAACCCCCATCCCATACAAAATGTCTTCTTAAATAGATCATGCCCGAAGGTCATGTCTGTACAATACTGAAGACCTAAAACCCCAAAACCCTAAGGGTTTACAAAACTGCGCCAGTTTTCCAAACCGACTTGCTGGCTCCTGGTAGCGTCTGTTTGATCATGGCGGATCTCCACGTCCTCATTTTGTCGCCATCAGCCTTCCTGTCACACGCGTGCCTACAGGATGCTTCTGCCGAACCGTTTCTCTCTAACGGTTTTACCATCTATGCATGCCAAACGTCACTTTTCTTAACAACCCACGCGTGGCCACCTTCCTGTTTTGCCTACGTCCGCCGCTTGTCAATCCTGCAATATCTTTCCAAAAATGGTTGCTACTGGTCGAGCCGGTAGCTACACTTGATACTTGTCCAGCACACCCCTTTGCTGGCTCCACGTGGCCTCCTAACTTCGCAGCACTACTTCAGCGCAGTACTGGTCTTCGCATCACGGCCAAAACTTCGACGCTACGCACAACTCCGTAGTCTGGTCAAAAGTTGGATGTTGCGCACAACTTCGCAGCATCCTCAATACTTATCCAAAATTGTGTTTCTGAGCTGCACTCAGCTCAACCTTCCCTGCTTGCCTCAAAAAGGTGCTTCCCAAAACTTCATCTCAATCTGGGCCCAACACTTGCAAAAAACTCTCAAGAATGGAGATAAACAATACTCTCAACACGCTCTGATACCATCTTAAAATCCTCACAGCGGATCTAAGAGATGATGTATACTTCACAAGAGTAATTATGATTAAGCAGGAAGATAGAAGAAGAGTGGTCAATGCAGTGTAATGAGCAACAGAATAATAATATAGTAGAACTTGGATAGAAGCAAAAATACTTCACACACACTAATTAATTAATCACAATATGGACAAATAAGTAGTACAATGCATGGGGATTCGAATGCCTAAGGTGGCAATTCGAATTAGCCTTCATGGAGTGATCAAAAGATCACTGGAGTGTCATCGGAGCACAACTAGTAGTCTATCTCATCATTGGTGGAGTCATCAATGCACAAGTAACTGTCAACTATCAGTCAAACTAAGTCTAACTGAGTGTGGTAGGTGTAACTGATTGTAACTGGCACATGGAGACACTAACTGAATGAAGGAGGCTCAGTGGAGGGCGCATGAGAAGCTAACTGGAGTCAGAATGGGCAGTCAAGTCTCACTGGAGGTCCATCGGAGTGATACAGTCAGTTGAGAGTCAGTCTAGCCTTAAATCAAGGAAAGAACTGAAGATAACTGAATGGTAGGTAAGGAAGGGCGCCTTTCTCAACTGGTAGATGAAAGGAGGGCGCACTAAGCTCTAGGAGGGCTAAAAATGAGTGGAAAGAAGCTTCGAGGGCTAGCTAACTGAGGGCCAGGTGCTGGGACTGATGACTGGGATGCATGCAAACCCTAAATAATGCATGCAAACCCTAAAAATGCATGCATGACTGAAAATGCAAAGGATGAAAATGCTAGTAGGCCTAGGATGGAGTATAGGAATATCCTAACAGATGGGTCAGATCATGTAATCTACTATGCTTGTCAATTAAAGGGGGTAAGGTAGAAAATTATGTAGATAATATTGTTTTGATTAGAAGGGTTAACTTGTTGAATGTGATACATTATCCAAAAGTAATTGGAAGATTGAAGAGCAAATTGTTGCAAAATATGGAGGAAGTGTACTGGCCAAAGCTACTAGAAAGCAACTATTTTCCCTTGGGTTAGAAACACGGAAAGAAGATAGGGGGGGGAATAAAGAAAAAAACGATGGAGTTAACAAAATAAGACTGAAAAAAGGACTCGAAGAGCAATCTGGAAAATGCTCCAAGAAGTGCTTATTTCCAACGGCCGCGTGCTTGCAATCTTAAGTTCAGGCGTGGTGCAGGGGCTCGATGTTAGTGGTGGTAGGATGGTGTGTACTCATGGGAGGAGCCTCTCCCCTCCTCCATGGCATGAGCAGGACACGATGAAAGAGATAAAGACGATGCAACTTGAGGAGGAAGGAATCGAAGGAGAGGGTTGCAGTCCTTAGGCGAAAATTTCGACATTAGTAACAGGAAATGTGGGGCAGGGATCCTATATTCCTAAATCACTAAGTACTCCTGCCATCTTAGTGAATCCAACACGAGTTAAGGAGATAATTCAGCACATGATGGATCATGCGTTAATTGGTAAATTCATGGGCATTTGGCCCTCTGAGAAAGCGCTAACGTGGTGGATTCATTCAACTTGGAAACCTAAAGGACACTTTGACCTCCTATTAGGCTCCAAGGGTTTCTTTAATGTGGTCTTTCTAAATGTGGAGGATAAGGACATATGGCTCGGGTCTGTCATCTGAACCTCCATGCGGAAATACCGGGTAGTAAACCTCTGGACCAGCCTAATTTGGAAGATTTTACCAAAATCTCTAATCGGCGTAAAGAGGGAAGGAGGCATAATGGTTCTGAATCGAGGAATAAAGCACCCAGTACAAATAGCTTTGTTGCGTTGGATCCTGATTTGCCAGACCCTCCCATTCCTTTGGAAGAGTAGGAATATCCCTGTATGGCGGCTGAGAGTCAAGCAGTGATACCGGAAATCAATAATAAGGGTAAATCTGTTAGGAAAATCCCTCCAATGGCAGAGCATATGGAGGAGGAACTGGAGGAGATGGAACTAGGAGACCTGGATCTTGATAGTATCGAAGAGGCCTGCAAAAACATTGAGGTTCACTCCATTCCAAATAATCAACTTAACCTATTGAAGGACTCTATTCTTAAAACGAAACCCACCCCAAGCCTAGGGATTGGTCCGCTAAAATTGAAAGAGAGCAAAAGGAAATTCAAATATGGCGGATTAAAGAGAGGAAGGAGCTCTAACAAGGAGCGAATCGGGGAAATTGGGGCTCGTTTGGTTTACTCAGGTCAATATCCCACGATCCAGGAAGCCCTTCTCTCGGTGAGATACAGTGCTTGATGAAAATTGTGTCATCGAATATTAAAGGGACTAATGGTCCTCGTAAAAGAAAAACTTTGAAAAGCAAGATTCTGAAGGAAAAACCTACTGTTGTTCTGTTACAAGAAACTAAGTGTTCAGGAGCATATATGGAACTACATGCTCATAGCATTTAGAAACAGTGTAAGTGTATGGTGTTGGATGTTGCTAGTCATTCTGGAGGAATGGCAATCCTGTGGGACCCTCGGCTTATGTCCCTCACTGACTTTCTCTCCACCAAGTTTAGTCTCTCTACTGCATTCCATATTTTAGGCTCCAATGCACGGGGGATTATTACCAATGTGTATGGGCCAAGTAGTTATCCTGAGAAGAATAATTTCATTACCAGTTTAACTCGGCATCAAAATATGTTTGAAGGGACCCATTGGATTGTAGGAGGAGATTTTAATTTGATCAGGTCACTAGCTGAGAAAAAAGGGGGGTAGAAGAATCCTAACTCTGGAGAACACCCTGTTTGATGAATTCAATTAGAAAAGTAATATGATTGATGTGGATATGGGGAGCAATGGTTTCACCTGTAATAACAGACGAGGAGGGGAGCAATTGGTGGCTGCAAGTCTAGATAGATTCCTAATTTCTGAAAGCATTATGCTCTTAGGGGGGGACTTTATCATCACGCCCGACTGCCTCTTCAGGCTCTGACCATTGGCCGGTTTCCCTCATCTGGAGTAATATAGGGATGAGAATGACTAGGCCCTTTAGGTTTGAGATTTTTTGGTTGACTCATAAAGAATTCCATACTTGGGTGGAGGAGTGGTGGAGGAATAGTATCCCCCCTAAGGGCACCAAGATGTACTGTTTTCAACAAAAACTGAAACTGTTGAAACATAAAATCAAAAGGTGGAATAAAGATGTCTTTGGGGACATTTTGGCTGATAAAGCTAAAATTGAAATACAGATGGAACTGGTACAAGAAAGCATAATGCGGATAGGCTTAACAGATGAACTGGCTCTGGAGGAAACAAACATTTCTGCTCAGTTACATTAGAGACAGGCTCAAGAAGAACTTTTATGGAAGCATAAGTCTAGGAACCAGTGGCTGAAGGATGGGGACAAGAACATGAAATTCTTCCACAGAGCAACCATCCAACATCGCCACCAGAACCAAATATGTAATCTATGTACCAATGAGGGTGTTGTGGTTGAGTCTTATGAGGAAATCAAGCAGGAACTCATTTATCATTTTAAGGAAGTGACGACGGAACCTCAAGTGGACCGGTCTGAAGCTTACAGAGAGATAAAGGATGTAATTCCTAGGCGTAATACTGATGAGTAGAATGAGATGCTCATTCATCCCATTGATTTTCAGGAGGTTGAGATCACCATTAGTCAAATGGAGGATGGTAAATCCCTTGGGCCTGATGGTTTTACGGCCAACCTTTTTCACCACTTTTGGGATTTGATAAAATTCGAAGTTTGGCAGGTGGTGGAAGAATCATGAAAAATGAGGGGGGTTCTCCCTACTTTAAACTCTACCTTTCTCACCCTTATTCCAAAAACTTCGGTGGCTGAGAGATCTGATTTTTTCGAACCTGTCGCTTTATGCAATATCATCTATAAACGCATTACGAAAGTCCTGGATAATCGACTCAAACCCCTTCTCCCTTCCTTGATCTCTTTGCAACAGACGGGATTTGTGGAAGGAAGACAAATTCTCGATGGTATTATTTTAGCGCAAGAAGTATTACATTCCCTTAAGAGCACCAAGAAAGCTGGGATGTTACTGAAGTTATACCTCTCTAAAACCTATGATACACTTAACTGGACCTAAATGAAAGAGATTATGAGTTCCTTTGGTTTCAGTACCTCGGATCAAGTGGATCGCAAATCTTACTTCTACTGCGTTCTTCTCTATCCTGGTCAATGGGCATCCATGTGATGTCTTCAAGCCTATGCGGGGAATTCACCAAGGTGATCCTCTCTCTCCCTTTCTCTTCGTGATCATGACTGAAGGCTTGGGTAGGCTCATTTCGCATTATGTTGAACAAAGGAAAATCAAAGGTCTCAAGTTCCAACCGTATGAAAAGGCTATCACGCATCAACAGTTTGTTGATGACACTCTCCTTATGGGACATTCCTCTGTTCAGGAAGCTAGACAAATTAAGAAAGCTTTGAATCTCTTCTTAAAAGCCACAGGGCTTACTCTTAATATGGTTAAATCCTTGATTTTCTTCTTCAATACTCCTCCGGCTTGTCAAGGGAACATTGTAAGGATTTTAGGTTTCAAGAAGAGTACCCTTCCAACCAAATACTCGGGTGCTCCCCTATCTGATGTTGTCCTAAAAAAGGTTTCATGGGAGGAACTCTTAAGTAAAATGCGTGAGAAACTATCCAACTAGACGCTCCGTGCTTTAAATTTTCCTGGCAGAGTTGTCATGGTCAAAACTGTGCTGCAAGCGATGCCTCTCTATCTTTTCTCTGTTTTATCAGCTCCCAAGTCGGTTCTTGAGGACATCAGAGATATTCAACGCTCTTTTATTTGGGGAGGCACTACGGAGGATAGAAAGTGGCCCCTGGTGGACTGGGAGACGTTGTGTAAATCTAAACCTGAAGGGGGTCTGGGGCTTTGGGATCCTGAGAAGCTGAGTATTGTGTGTGGAGCTAAACTTTGGTGGTGATGGCTCAATCATACAAAAGAGCAATGGGCTAGTTTTTGGGGAAAGAAGTATGCTCTGGAGTTTGAAAAATAGGACTGGGTCAGGCTAGATGGTCCGGAGGAAGGGTCGCATATTTGAAATATGGCAAGGAAGGGGAGTGATCTGATCAGGAAACATAGTTTTTGGGAGGTTCGCCAAGGTTTGTCGACTAATCTATGGTTTGATGTGTGGTAGCAAGAACCGTCTCTTCTCACTCTAGTGAATGAAATTCCTCCGAACGCACCTTCTTTTAAGCATAATTGGCAGACGATTGAGCATTATTGGCAGGAGGAACCAAATGACAGAGGTTTTCGTGTATGGAAGCCTATGAATTGGTGGACAGGTACCTATGGGGAGGAGGTTGGCAAGCGCATTCATGAAATATTGCAACAGCGTCAAATCAAATCTCAGGTGGGTTTGGACCTTCTGCGCTGGGGACATCGCCCTAAAGGTATGTTCACAATGAAGGAGGGTTACTACCTCCAAGGTGGCCAGGATAATCCCTCTGTCGACAATAAATGGAAGCACCTCTGGGAAGCTAAATTCTAGTCGAAAATCACTCTCTTCCTTTGGTTGGTATTGAAAGGACGAATTCTAACATGGGACAATATCACTAAGCGGGGTTTTGAGGGACCCTCTTACTGCGCTCTTTGTGGGACTCATGGGGAAACGATTGCACATCTTCTGGATGAGTGTTGGTTCTCCTCAGGCTTATGGGATAAGGGAGCCATGATTTTCCATTTGACAGATAGAATTCGTATTGACCCTATGGGCACGATTAATTGTTGGAGGAAGGATCCATTCCAGGGGAGAATTCTTAATAGAATTTAGGAACTATTCCTTGGTTTTCTTGGTTGGGAAGTATGGAAAGAATGTAATAAAAGAATTTTCACAGGAATCAAACATGCAAACTTATATGGAGTCAAATTCAGCGTGGCATTCTTAAGACTCTGCAATTAACTTCTCGGACAGAGAAAGATTTGAACTTACCAGTGAATGAAGTGAGTATTCTACATCAATGGGGCATCTGGGCGCCACCCAACCATATCGGCAACATTCACCCCCGTCGAACATCTCTGGAAATCCCAGTAGTCTAGTCACCTCCATTACCAGGATGGCTTAAACTCAATTTCGATGGGGCATCGAAGGGAAACCCTGGGAATGCGGGTTATGGTGGTGTAGTGCGGGATGACAAAGGGAGTGTTATGTATAGTTATTATGGCCATCTGGGCCTGGAAACCAACAATGTGGCCGAGTGTTAAGCGATGCTACAGGGTTTATGTATGGCAGCTCGACGTGGCATCAACTATCTCCAAGTGGAGGGTGACTCAAAACTGATGATTCAGCTTGCCACCAGATTGGCTAACGGGACTCGTGCAACCAAGTTGGCCCCTTCTTGGAGGTTGGTGTGGCGCATGACCTGTTTGGAAAATATTATACCATCATTGAACTCTGCCACCTTCCACCACGTAAGACGGAGTGCGAATTGATTGGCAGATGTACTTGCTAACAAGGGTGCTAGCTGCCACGAGGAGGGATGGGATGGAGAGGCTCGCAACATGCCGACGAGCACGTGTCGGGATAAATTTTTGCAAACTGTTGAAATCGATAGATGTGCGATGAATGATGTCGCTGGCCTGCATTCGAAGTAATTTGAAGTGATGGTTCATAACCGATGGTGTACTATTGCTTACAGAGGTAACAGGAGGTTTGAAGGTAGTCATCAGGAAAAGTTAACTACATGTCCTTCACTCAGTTCATCATCCCCGATGTCAATGATGATCAGCCATCTGAAGTGTGGGAAGGAGACTGGTAATCTAATCCCCAAGATTAGAATGGAGGTTGATGATCTGGTTTCTGATCTCATGACGTCTTCCAAGGACGCAGGGCATTACTATAGAGCTTGTATCATTATGGGGAATTTAATGGTTGTGAGTGGCGTCTTGCCTTTAAATTCTCTCCACAGGGTTGACTCTCAACACCTCTGTAGATGGTCTGAAAAGCTCTGTGTCTTGCTGAGTTTTATTGAGTGGTCTTGTTGGGTTGAGTAGGGTAATTGTGCTATTGAAAGGATGCCTTCGAGAGGTCGCCCTGCTCGTCAGGGTCATCATAGTCAGGGTGAATCGAGTAATATGCACATGGGCGTTGAATCCTAAACCGAGCCTAGCGCTGCCTCAACTGCAGTGTTCTTCCGTTGCCTCTTTCCCCAGCCGTTACAAAGGGAGCTAGAAGAGATGGAATTCAATTTGTGGAGAATGGTGGGGGAACAGGAGCTGCCGTCGGAAGTAGTGTCCATGGCCAACGGGATTCATGGTCCTGGTAACACTAGGGGTCTATGGCTCTTTATAATAGAGCGGTGGTCATGCTCTGGGTTACTAAAACGCTCATTTCCCAGACCCTAGATTCCCGGGTTGATATTTTGGAGGATTCGCGACGTTTGAAGAAGCTCGAGGAGCAATGCAAGGAACATGCAGAGGAAACACATTGGATCCCTATGAAACTGGATGCCAGTACGGCGGATTTGGGAATTTCGTACTTAAATCGTCCTAAGAAAGTGGATAACCTGAAAGTTGTTGATCTTTGTGGAAAGGCTACTAGGACGGAAGGCCCACTGGTTGTGAACATTGATGACTAGACGGGGCCGGTGGGATGAGTCGCTGGATGGAGTGTCGGGCTGGTTCGGCTTGTTACTGCTTCTTCACTATGGAATCTTTTTTCCTGGTTGGTGCCACTTTCAGCTTCTAGTTATGTAATGGGTTTTCGAACTCTGTTTGTTGGGGAACTGTGCGAAAAACTATTAGTTTTTTTGTTTTTTTACCAATTAAAGATAGGTCTGCTTGTACTTCTCAGAGATGTATCGTTTTGGCACTCTGTTTTTCTTTGTTACCGAGTGTGGATAGGACTGTTTGTACTACTCAGAGATGTTATGTGTTGGAATAGGGTACTGCTGGAGAGGGTGTTAAGCATGGATAGTTTTGGGACTTGGGATCTTCGGGGTTGTTGTTTAAGCACCTTATGCATTGTAAACTTTGTGAAAGTAATCTTTCCTTGGATGTGTGAAAATCCTCACAGCATATCTAAGAGATGATGTATACCTCACAAGAGTAATTATGATTAAGCAAGAAAATAGAAGAAGAGTGGTCAATGCAGTATAATGAGCAACAGAATAATAATACAGTAGAACTCGGATAGAAGCAAAAATACTTCACACACACTAAATTATTAATCACAAATGGACATATAAATAATACAATGCATGAGGATTCGAATGCCTAAGGTGGCAATTCAAATTAGCCTTCATGGAGTGATCAAAGGATGACTGGAGTGTCATCGGAGCACAACTAGTAGTCTATCTCATCATCGGTGGAGTCATCAATGCACAAGTAACTGTCAACCGTCAGTCAAACCGAGTCTAACTGAGTGTGGTAGGTGTAACTGAATGTAACTAGCACATGGAGACATTAACTGAATGAAGGAGGCTCAGTGGAGGGCACATGAGGAGCTAACTGGATTCGGAACAGGTAGTCATGTCTCATTGGAGGTCAATCGGAGTGATAACAGCAGTGAGGAGTCAGTCTGGCCTCAAATCAAGGAAAGACTGGTGGATAACTGAAGTAAACTGGACTGGTAGGTGAGAAAGGACGAGTGGCTTCCTTAAATCAAGGAGGAAGGGTGCACTAAGCTCTAGGAGGGCTAAAACTGATCTGAGAGAAGCTCTCGAGGGCTGGCTAACTGAGGGCTAGGTGCTGGACTGATGACTAGAATGCATGCAAACTCTAAATGATGCATGCAAACCCTAAAAGTGTGTGCATGACTGAAAATGTAAATGATCAAAATACCGGTGGGACTAGGATGGAGTATAGGAATATCCTAACATGATGGAATATAATGATGTTCTCTTTTGCTTAAAAGAAAAACAAAAGAGAACTACTCAAGCTTCGCAATAGAGGAAAAAACATTGCAAAGGGTTTTCCTTTTATTTTGTTTCCAACTCAAGATGAGAAATGGAACTTGTTATTCTCGTTGCAAGGGGGGAGATTGCTCTACTTCAATTTTTGAATTTGTTATCTAATTCAAGGTCATCAATTAGAGTTCCAAACCCAAAGCTTGTTACAGAAACCCATCGTTATATTGAATGGCAGACACACCTTTTGAGGAGATGAAGGCACAATACACAGACATTGAACACGCCAATGCTTTTTGCAGCTGAGTTGTTATGAAAAATGGTTTGAATAGGTCAATGGATTCCAAACATGTCCAATATGACAAGACCATACACATCGACTAGAAAAAAACTTGGGAAGCATGGGTCTTTTAAATTCAATTTGTATCTATCCAGAAATCTAGTTCAAATCTGACGGGTTTATTTCCTTCTAATATTGAACTTAATCTATATAATATCCTAAGCTACGACATATTTTTGAAATAGATACAGCCCTCCAATTTCAACTAGAGGTTTTCCCCATAATTGCATATGCTTTCCGAATTGAATATATGCACATTGTTTAACGGCTTGTTTGTTTTAACTTTGTTTTGTTAGAATTGTTATTTGCCTATACTCTATTATTTATAGATAGGTATTTTTTTCCCTAAGAGTTTTTCTTTCTTGCCTACATTCTATCATCCGACTATTTTCTAGGAGCAGTTTCAACTATCTTATGAGGCCAACAAACTAGAAAAAGGTCTCACAAGAACACGAAAATTGTTATGCAGCAAATTACTCGAAATTAACCTTGAAGCAAGCTTCTTTGAAGCAAATTGATGAGGATTTGTCGAAGCTATTTCCATGAGATGGAAGAAGGAAAAAGGAAAAACCAAACACAGTAGAAACAAATGCAACAAGCAGATCTTCAATGAGAATAGATCTAGCAATACATAGGGTGTCAAAGGGATCGATATTCAAAATTATGCTTCTAGCAATGTAAACAAACTACAGTTTGGATATTACCAAGAGACTATTTTGCAGAAATATTGTATTTATATTGTCACCACCTTACACCTAGTATGTATTAAAATAGCAACTCTGTCTAAAGTAGAGTTTGTGAACACCAAAGTTGATAAGTCATATGCAAGTTGTAACAAACTAACCATATCGACTGTTGTGACAATGTTCAAGGAATAAATTCCACAAGGATGTTCACTTCAACTGACATTTGTATAATTCAAGTGAGAAAGAAACTCACATGGGAAATGGCAATGGAGGGTTAAAGTCTATAATCCCATTCTGCAGCCCATGACCTAACAAAAAAAGGGGGGGAATGGGGAGGCAACTGTTTTTTTATCTGGTTTGTTGGCTGGGTGTATTGAATGTCGTCACCATCTATGTCATGCATAGGAAGAGAGGAGATTATCTATGCTATATGCTGCTACTTACTCCATGACATTTTAAAATTGGCATTGACGTGTTAATACATGACACAAACAAATTTATCACTCAAGCATTTCAATCAATGTTAATGCACAGGACATGCCGAGTCCCCTAACCAAGACCAACAAAAAACAAAATCATCTCTTCAAAATAATAGCTCAATATCCAACATGGAACATTCATAGAAAAAAAACAGCAGTGCTACAATGATTGCAACAGTTCTATTTGTATAGGGAAGATGCCACATTATATCAACAACGAATCCATTCATGAAGCGGGGGGCGACATGTAGATTACCGCGCAAGAATCCAACGAAGTTGCAAAACAAAGCAGAAGGCGATATCGTAGAAATATCCAAAAAACATTGTTGATAAAAATAGACACACGGGGTACAAGCTAGAGAAAATCAATAGCTACTATACAAGGTACAAAACAAGGCAGGAGAAAGAGATCTAGAAATTTGCATTTTGGTAATACCATAGAGGAAATAAACATGAAAATGGACAACGACAAAAAATATTGGCAACCAATTCAGAAATTTTCTATGCAACAAGATCCTACAGGCCACCATTGGAAAATCCATTTACAGATAGCCTCAACAATTAACATAGATAGAATTAAAAAATCTGCAGGCATGCCTGTAGAATCTGAAGGTCAAACTTGAAGGGGTGGACAAAAAGAAAAAGTGAATCCATTCACCATCCCTACCCAAAGATAATTGTTACGAATTTGTGTGCGCATAAAGAATGTAAATGCAAGTAGAACATAGAGGTTTGCCAAGCCAATCTGATAGTGCGGAATTGGACGAGTGCCAACAACTACAAGAGTGAATGAAAGAGGTGGGACAACTATCGATCAAGATTTGTGCTATAACGAAATAGTCTGGACAAGGAAAAATAATTTTCCTGCCGGAATGGATAATCCCAATCAACAACTTGAAGAGGAAGGCAGGAAGAATGGATCTAAATCACTAGCCTTTTGTTAGCATCATGTCCGATACAGGACCACTGGAGGGAAAAAAACCACTCTTTCAATACAAGGAAACTGTGCTGGGACAAAGTACTGCAACGCAAGCAATAGACTGCTATCACAATATCTAAAGACTAACAAAATGAGCATGGCAAAAGACATCAACCTGTGGGAGATCAAAAATCCTAGTTTCCAACCAATGCCACATATCAATAAATGAAACCCTTTAGAGTTGATTTATTTAATGGAACAAGTCAACACATGGTGAATTATAAGATGTTGGAAAGCTCCTGGACATAGACACGCCAACAACATTTCTTGTCTAAAGCATGTTGTCCAATTAGAACATAACGTGCATGCACATTTGTATAAATTGTCAATCCTTTTGGAACCAACATCAAACAAGAATTTGTCTAGTTCACAAATCTTTGCATATATAAATCCAATAGTTGAGAAAACAAGGTGCCAAAAATTATAAGGTTGATCGCAAGAAACAAATGCGAAAGGCAAGGAACACTTTCCTGAAGTTGGTCGCAAGAAACAAATGCGAAAGGCAAGGAACACTTTCCTGAAGTTTTCCTTCAAAGATGCTGGATGAAATTTTAAACATGAAACTGATCCATGGTGAAAGGATTTGCTACTCTTACAATAGATTCGCCAGCAAATTTGGAAAAGCACGGCCAACAATTTTTTATTCTAGAAACCAAAGCCACCAAATTCAAACCCTAGGAGAATATATATTTTACTTTGTATAAACACACACACATATACATATTGAACTTTCTATATGTTTGTGTTGTGGAAATCTATATATGTAAAGGATATTTTGTTCTTAATTTCAATATTTAGAGTATAAGTCAAAGCACCCTTCTTTCAATATATATATAGATATATAATATAAAATGCAGAAGAGGAAATATGATACTTAGGTCTTCAAAAAAATTCAAATCGACACATGGAAACCAAAACCATCAAATTGAATACAAATGAGCATCCACATTTAAAATACGTTGTATTTACAACAAAGTCGCCAACATATTCGCACAAGAATTTTTAACAATTCGTGATTCTAGAACCAAGGGCACTAAAATCAATTGAACTATTTCTATATTGAAGATGTAGACATCTATAAAAAAAATATTTTTTTTTAAGTTCAATGCCCAGAATAGCAGCCAAAGTATTTTAACTTTGATATGTTTACAAAATATAAAGCATAGAATGGGAAATTTGCTACATAGTTTTTGAGAAAACTAAAAATCCCACCTACAAAGCAAGATCATCAAATTGAATATGGAAGGGCATTCACATTCAAATGAGCAACAAAGCAAATAAGAAGAAGCTAGAGAGCGCCTCCTTTCAGCAAATCAATCTAGAGCCAATGGAAGGGAAAAAATCCAATGCCTAAAAAAGCAACTACACTGATGGTGAGTGTTTGCTAAAGGATTTTTTCCAACGCAATTTCAAAGACTGGATTTTGACTACTCTCACAAGAGCAGTTACACCACAGAAGTTTGCTAAAATTTCCTGTTGCAGCATCACTGGATAAAATCAATGGTACAGTGAAACACCCTTGTCAAACTAGAAGAGAGAGACAATACAATTACTATTGTCCAGTGTTGGAAGAATTTTCCAAGGAAAAGAATGCAATGGGATAACAATGATGGGAAATAGGCTAACAATGACGGGAAAAGGGAATCAATCTGGATTTGAATAGGAGGAAGCCCTTGTATAGGGAAGCCATTATTTGGTAAACCATAGTCCATCCATATAGCCAATTTTTTGATAGTTATAAGAGGTTATAAATCCATAGATCTACAAAACAAAAATAGCAATTGAACAAATATTTGGGCAAGAACAAGTGCTCCACAATTGCACGCAAGAACACACACACACACACACAAACATATGAATAATTTATGAATTAGATTTATGAAAATTTATTTATTTCAATTTGAAGCATAGCATTATAAGTATCTTACTGTTAGTGGTTGTCAAAATTTGAAGACTAGAACCGGTCTCCTATCAAAGAACCCATTACTCTACGCTTAATATGTATATATATGTATTCAAAAAATCATCGTGGAATTTCCAAAACACGGAACTTGACATGTGAAAAGAAACACCATCAAAATAGCTAAGGAAAACAACATCCACAAACAACTGTCCGTAAATCAAATTTGAACACATCACTGGATATTTCTTTGGACCATATCAATTTATAGCCAATGCTATGGGAAAAAAATGTTTGCATAGTGGAATTTACTGATGACAGATGTTTCTTGAAACTCCTTTTGGCAGACCCATCAGAAGTCCTAACTTTCTGCCAAACCCCTAGGGAGAGCTAGACCGCTCATTCTTAACATAATAGTGTCACAATACAATGAAAACACACCATGACAGAGCATTGCAAGACCAACAACAATGAAAATGTACCATGACAATATCTAGAGCCTAGCAAAATAACCATGGAAAGAGCAGAGAACTTGTATAAGGCTAGAAACTATAGTTGTTTTACTAATGCCATATATTTTAAAAAATGATACGTTCAAGGATTTTTTTCCCCCTGGCGGGACAAAGCAACAGTTGTTTGGGGTGTGGAGTGCTGGAAAATTCCTTTCTAAAGAAAAGCCAACAAAAACTCATGTCTAGTATATGTTCTCCAACTAGGACCAAAGGTGCACATAAACCTACGGGGCTATAGAATGTGCATCTTCGACGCAATATATGAAGTATTCTAATCTCTTATTTGTTACAAGCATCTTAGTTTTTATAAAACAAGGTAATTTTGTGTAGGTACTAGACACATAACACCACCTATGAATACACCATTGTTTCCCTAACTAGAATCAAATTCCATAGATTTTCCCAGAGAATTTTTAATGGCTCATAATTTTTTTATTGCCAAGAGAAGATGGAAAGATTGGCAATATCATCCATATCAATCTTGATGAAATTTAAATCTAAAGTCGAAGCTAGAAAATCAAATTTGGAGGAAGTCCTCAAATTTGGCCCCAAAATCAAATAACCCCTTTAAATCCTTTCTTTGATTGTCAATATACTCAATTCTTTGGAAACAAGCACGAAACAAGAGCCCCAACCAAATAAAATCCTTTGCAGCCCTTACTTGTAATTGAAACTTGTAAGTGTCTAAACCAACCACAAAAAAACACAAACTTGGCATGAGGAAATGAAACTCAAAAGGGGAAAAAAACAATCGCAACAAAGATTTCTATTACTCAAGTTTATTTGGTTTTGAAAACTCAAACTGATCTCATATCCAATAAAACATAAAATGTACAAGAGCATGATCAACATATTTGAGAGAGAGTGAGGAAAAAAAACTCGATCCTAGAGACCACAATCAATGAAGTCAAAATGTAGTGAATTGTCTACATGTTTAGTTTATATATATATATATATATATATATATTATGAAACCAACGCCACATAAAAATAAAATGTACTCTGACAATATCTACATCCCAATAAAAATGATCATGGATAGAGCAAAACATTTCTGCAACATTAAGAGGGCCTCTTCTTCTTCTTCTTCTTCTTTACAATGCCACCCATTGACAAGAAGGACAATGTCAACTGCTTTTCCAAAGAACTTGAGTCATGGAGTATTCACAGAGTCCTTGTCATAGAGAAATGAACAACACGTTTGTTTAGACTATGTTGTTGGACTAGAAAGTAGCATCCATACAAATCCACGTCCATTGTAAAACCTTTTGACACTAGAATCAAAGAATACCCTAACCTTGCTATTTAACAAACCAAGGATATAGAATATAAGGCTGACCATAATAAATGAGATTGAAGGGGTGTGAAAAAAAAACGTGAAGCTTTTATATATTGATATACACAGGACAAATATACATACCCAACCCAAGCTCTTTTTAAAGGGAGGGGAAGAAAACACTTACAAGAGTGTGATCGCTAAATTTGCAACAGGGAAAAAAGAATGGCCAACAAATCTTTGTTCCAATACCAGGGTTTCCAAGGTCAATAGAGTACTATGATATATAATGAAATGTCTAATATGCTCTCTCTCTCTCTCTCTCTCTCTCTCTCTCTCTCTCTCTCTCTCTCTCTCTCTCTATATATATATATATATATATATATATATATATATAATCACAATGAACTATCGATATATTGGAATACTGAAAACCCACCTACAAAGAAAACATCCTTGACTGAATTTAAAAATTTAAAAATACAAGAACAATTTCAAAAGAAACTATTTTAGAATGTATATATATCAACAAAATATTGTGATATATAAAGAAATGTCCAATAAGCTCTCTCTCTCTCTCTCTCTCTCTCTCTCTCTCTCTCTCTCTCTCTCTCTCTCAGTACCACGAACCATCAATATATTGGAATATTAAAAACCTTTCAACAAAGAAAACATCGTTGACTGAATTTCAATCTTCAGAAAATAACAACATAACACGAACACAGCTATTATATATATTGCATAGTAGAAATTTGCAACTTGTAAATAAAAAAATTGCTGAAAAGATTCGACATTTCTGCAACTCGTAAATAAAAAAAATTGTTGAACAGAGAATGCATCTTTGACTCAGAAAATGCATTTTGATTTCTAGGATGGTCAGACTTGGACAAAAAATGGTCTCAACAGAACCTATAAGGCTTGCACCCAGAACACAAAAAGAAACGATGAAAAGACCCTTTGGAAGCAATTAGAGAAAAAGAGCACCACCGAGATACAATCTTTTGTAAGCATGGGACTTGTAATTGAGGAAACCAAGCATCAAAAAATTTAAACTTGACAACAAGGAAATGAAGTTAATAGGGGGAGGGAAAAAAATATAATCCCAGGAACCTTTCCCATACTCATGTTTATCCAAATTTGAAACACTGAAACTGATCTCCTATCCAATTAAACATAACATCTACAAGAGAAAGATTAGTATGCATGCAAAAGAGAAAACATGAAATCTCAATTGTAGAAGGCACAATTGTTGAGGTCAATATATAGTGAATTGTCTACGTAATTGGATTTTACCATCACATATATAATGAAACTACAGTCACATAGATAGAAAATATATACACCTTTTATAAAAAGCTTATACATAGCAATGTTATAAAATGTTGTTCCATTACGAGCCCCTCTATTTGATGAGTTTCTTATTGGGAAGGATTGACACAATTACCCATCTTCCTGACCATAATGGAGATATGCGCCAAATCATTGATCATAGAAAGAGGAAACCAATTGATTTGGTCATTCTGCACTACAATCTCTCTATGTATTTTGTTAATTGAAATTTCAAATGATATTAATTTTCCATTCATTTGTAAGAATCAATTTTCAAAAATGTAGGCAAATCTCCACAAGAGAATCTTGCTTGAGAGGTACAAGAATGCAATCAAGGTATCAAAGGAATTCTTCTGAGATAGGATACCAACAAATTTATGGTTCCATGCACCAACTAAATGATATGTGAATTCACTACAAATTTGATGTAGTTGGCAGAAGGATCCTTTTGAGATACATCTCTTGCAAGTGTGCAAATGTGGAAAACAAGACAGAAGACCATACAAGAGTAGAAAAGAGTAGACCTATGTAATAAACTACTTGTAATAAAGACATTTGGAATAGTGGACAATGTTCCAAAACTCTTCAAGCGGGAAACCTACAATAAGAAAAACTGCAACACAATAATAAGACTTGACTCAATAGTTCATAGCATTGTAGATTCATAAATCAATGCTTGATAGAGAAAACCATGATTGTTTCTATATCTTCCATTAATGGGCACGTGCAACCTAGCGGGACCCATTTAATAAGAAACACACCTATTCACATTGAGTAGCCACCCAGAATCAATATAATAGAATATGCTATATTAAATTTGCTTTGTACATTAACTAACTATCTAAGTAAGAAAAAATCAAACCAACGAGGCCATCGCACAACGTTGACATATTTTCCTCTAAACGTTATTAACTGCCATCTTCAAATAATATGACTGGTTTTTTCATTTATAAATTTCCATACTTGGGAAATATGTATTCCAACCATGTTCTATAAACATGTAGCACTACCACAACACATGAACACGAAGCAAACATTCTTGCATGCTAAACCTAAAAAAATATGTTCTTTTCACTCTTGAACCAATTGAACCTACTGATCAAGTACTATACTTCCATGCAATGTAAATATGTAGATCATGAAAAAAATGTCAAAAAATCTTGCCATGCGACATAAATCTCATTAACAACAAGCATTTGTTGGTAACAATGATAACAACCATGCAGGAAAACCACTTTTCTATAATCTAGTATCTTTTCCATAACCACTAGTGCTTCAAATAGCAATCTCTCTCACCCCAATACCAATAGACTATTTGAATAGCAAGTTAACTAGATGCAAAAAAAAACTTAATTATAAATACAGCTACATGAAGATATACAAGTTACTCATGAATACCTAATTAAAGTAAACAGTTACTATAAGTCATTATATAAACAAATAAAAATGAATCAATAACATATATCAACTATGAAATTTTTTAAAAGATCATCATGAACTTCCTTAGCAAAGTATGAAAGCAAGGTAATGGAATTTCATTACGGAAAAGAAAACTAAAATAGAGAAAAATTCCACTTCATTCAACAACACAATATTCTATCTCTGGAAACGAACAACCATATAGAGGTAGACAATCCCTTTGCTAGTGAACATGTATACATTCCAACTATTGCGAACCATGGGAGGGTTTTAAAAAACCTTAGTAGCAAACATCGAAAGGCACCATACATGTGTTTTCAAAACCCTTAGCAAAATAGAGATAATTCCACTGGCCGCAAACGTTTACAAAAACAAAAGACTTACATAGACCTAAATCCCACAACTGCAAAAGCAGGAACACGTGAAACCCTAACACGCACCAAAACCCTAGACAGGAACTAAGACCTTGGAGAAACAAAATAGAATTCCACTGGCCGCAAACGTTTTCCAAAACATAAGACTTGCATAGACCCAATATCGCAACTGCAAAAGCAGGAACGTTAGAAACCTTGACTCGCAACAAAACCCTAGACAACAACTAAACCCTCGGCGAACTGAAGGTTACACAGAAACTTGCAAACTATATAAACAACCAGAAAAGGACTTAAATCCAGGCATAGACAAAAAAAACGTTTTAATTCCTTAAGAAACCCTACAACAGATCTAAAGAACCCAACAAGAACAAGTTGCATGTAAATGTATTTTCCTGCACAAAGAGGGAAAATTGTCGAGAATACCTTTCCAAACAAAGCCGAGACCAAATTGAAGGAGTCAAACTAAACTGGTTCACAACAACAAACTAGGCAGAGTGGAACATGAATAACTTCCACAAACAAGAATCGTCAAACCACAATCGCTTGCTGGAATTTCAACTGACCTCCATGCCAGAGCAAACAAATAACAAGAGGAAAATCGAAAAACAACAGCAAAATTCTCCAAATACAACCCCGGGAAAGCCGAAAATGGCTACAAATCGCAGAACGTCTCCCCACAACTTACAGAACAACCAAATAGAAATAATGTCGGCGATGACAGCAACCCATACTAGAGTAAATGGAAGAAAAACCTCAGAGATGACAGTGGCCATTCAAAGACTCCACCAAAAATTAAAGACCAAAGAAACCGCCATAAGAAAACCCCACAGAATGCAGACCGTCACGAACCCCACACCTGCAACACATTAAACACTAGAGTGACGCCACCATGCCGTTGAGGCTCAAGACACATATTTATAGGCCAACGTCATGGCAGATGGACCCAATGAGGTCGTAGATAAATAACCCTCTCAGAAAACCAGGAAAATCAAAAAATTATTCCACCACACCAAAACCTTCACAAACCCTCGCCACCAGCAGAAAATTTACAGAGCACTCTCCCGACTAATGCCCCCGACCAAATACTAAATGTCGGGGACATAACAATCATGAGTGCACGCAATTTTTTTAAAAAACAACCACAATCACTCATGGTTTTCCCTATGTATAGTCACTAGCACATTACATTGCTCATGGATTTATGTGGAAGAACCAACAAACAAATCCTATGGGTGACCTATAGTGAAAATCCCCCCCCCCACCCTAAATCTTATTTTTTGTTTACCGAGAGTGATTTTTCAGGTTGAAAATTGTTGATCTTGGATAGTGAGCATGTTTTACTTCTATTATTACATGTGACATTTCTTTGGGGTGTTTTCTTCTTTTGCTTGGTGTCTAAGATTTTTAGTGTTTTTTTGGGTCAAGTTGTAACATAAAGCTAGTTGAAAAAATTACAATTTTTACCTTTTTTTAACTTTTTGGGAGGTGCTCATTACTTTTATATGTAAAAACCATGACTGGCCATACTTTTCAATGGTAATAACTATGAGCACACTTTTTTGGCCACACTTTTTGTTAAGGAAACCTATGAGTGAACATATAGGGCACAAAAAACACTCAAATTTTATATTTTTTTGGTTTAGTTTTTCCCTTAAGACTTAGAGAACCTATTCTTTGACTAGAGACCTATTAGACTTAGTTTTCCAAGGTATTTTTATTTTCTATTAATGATATAGTGAAAAATAAAATATGAATAAAAGAAAAGAAACAATCAAAAATATTTTCTTGTGGTTCACTAAGAAATCTCTTAAGCAAGGTGATGTATTTTGGGATTGTTTATATTTAAAAGAAAAAAATTAGATTGCTTTCATTACAATGTTATAATGAAAAAATAGGATTGCTTTCTTTTGTTTGAACAATATTCCTTGAAAATAAATATTGCATTTAGGATTGGAAGAAGATTTTCTTTCCTTCTTTTTACTTTTCAATTTTTTTTTTAATTCAAATATGTTTTTCGAGTTCAAAGTAGTGTTTTTATTTACAAGCTTTCACTTGAGAATATTTTAATGCTAAGCATTGTTTTTTATTTGAGAATATCATTTTTCTCACTTCCACGTCTTTCTAAGTAAAACTAGCCACTAAAAGCATCATGTAATTAAAATGAACAAGACTTGATTTCGTCTTGATAGTAAACCAACAATAATTTTGGTTTCTAGGGGCTTAGTTTAGAGAGTAGATTCTCTATGGCCACCAAAATAAAACTAGGACTATTAAAGAGTGCAAAAGTCATTAGTAGCAAAAGGAATTTGTCAAGAAAGCACACCTCATATGAGGTGAATCTAGACAAGTGTAGAGATTGTACCCTCTTGCTTGTTTAGTGGGATATGCATGTACGGAAGCTTTGGTAGATTTGGCAAGTCCTTGGGGTGACACCATTTCTCTAGAGTTTAGGTTCTAGGATTAAGTCCTATGTTTTGTGCCCATACATAGACACTTGACTCACCATTGTTTTGTCTGAATGTTAATTGTAAAGTGTAACCATAGTTTATTTTTTGATGTTTTCCAATAGGTGATTGCAAGTGGGAAGTGCTTTTGGTACCTGGAGTAGATAGTATATCTTGGTCTCAACTCCCATGGAGGTTTCCCATCTTTATGAGAGAGATTTCATTTTGGGTATTTGTTTCACAAAATTTTAGTATAACCATTCCTCTCACCTTCGCTAGATGGACTTGGGCCCTCATTATCCTAGGTTGACCTTTGGAAGACCTTTTATTTGGCTCTTTACTAGTTGGACCCATCACCCTAAGTTGGATTTTGGAAGAGAGTGTTTTCTTGGTTGAATCTTAGAGAGTCTTTTATATGCGTGTATTGATTGTAATTTTTTGACCCCACATAAGTCCTTGGAGTTTTTCTATTTCTTGAATCATGAGTTATGGGTGATGTACCTAGATATGCTAACCAAGGGACCACTAATTCATAAGAGGATCCCTTATTTTTTTCCTTTGTTGCAAACTATGGTACCCCTTTGATGGCTACTTTCAATTTTCCTTGATTCACTATGGGGCTACAAGTTTGGTTTTTTTCCACTCCAAATGTATTGAATTCCCTTGATACTTCCCAAGTAAGAATCTACGTCAAGAGTATCAAGCCAGTTTTTACCCATTTATTTCTTCGCAAGTTATATATATTCCTCCTTTGATCTTATCTAACAGAATAATTCCCCTAGCATTGATATTGTTGAGAAACCTAGACAAATAGGACACAAGCCTAAGTTTCCTTGTAATATTTGCAATGAATACCATCTTACTCATGTATGTCCTACCATTATGGGGATTCAAAGAGTATCGTATTTGCCTCAAGGATTTTCTACTCTTGAACAACCTATGGTTATCCAACAACCCATCTAATCACTGGTTGATGAAGTGGTCAATTCAATGCAATATTCGCTCAATCTCACTCTTCCCATGAAGAGCGATGTTACCACTAAACAAGTTTTATTTACTACTAGTTTAGAAATTTGTGGACATGGGGACATTTAATCCACTTTAAGTGTGCTCCCTCCAATCCCTAGGATTGTTTCCTTTGATTGTAATAGTTTAGTAGAGCCTTGCCTTCCTTCTTCTACACCATTTCAAATATGGATTGAATTTAATTCATGCACCATTCGCTAATGTGTAGTAGATAAAGGAGCCTCTATTAGTATTTAATCCTTGTATGCTTGGAAAGGTTTGGGTTCTCCCAACCTTGTGTAGCTACTACTCAGTTGTTGGCCTTTGATAGAAGACCCAGTGAACCCTTAGGGATGTTTCCTATTTTGTTATATGAAAAAACTATCTTAGTCGATGTTATCATCATGGAAGGCCCGTTGGACTTCAATATTCTCATTGGGTGTGATTACATATATGCTATCAATGTTGTGTCTACATTATTTTTTTTATTCATTTTCCTCACAATGGAAGCATTATCACTATTGATTAGAGTGCATTTGGTGATCGTCATTCTTATTTGAATTTAGACCATGTGGCCCCTTTGTTTATATTTAGTGTTTTAATATACACTACCCCACCATAGGTGAATTGTGTGGCCTCACATCCCATGCACTCAATTGCTATTAAGAGAAAACCCCTACATTCATGTTTATTTTCTTAGGACTTAGTTATGATAGCTTACTGGGTTTTTTATACAATGGGGGCATTGGAGTCTATTCTCCCCTATTGGTCCAAGTGAATGTTCTAACATACATTCTCTTATGGTTGATGTTATCCCCAAAATGAAGATCTTCTGAAGGCTATGATTGGTTTTGACATTCCTTCATATGTTTCCATCCTTTCTGAATACCATCACCTTCGATTGTACCCATTTATAATAATATCTAGCTCTGATTGTCCTTCTAAGTATGGCCTGTTTGATTCTAGACCCTTGGACATTGACATTTATAAATCTTTGGATTCTATCATTGAGTTGCAAGTCATTCTTTCTTCTGAGCTTGATTTCCTTAGTAATCAGTCATTAGGTTTATCTTTCGAGTTTCATTTATTTGTTCATAGATCCTTAAAATTTGATGTTTCTAAGTCTAGACTGTTTGTTTGTAGACCCTTAGAAACTTGCAACATTGAGTTTGTTTCCATAGAGTCTATCAATGGATTCACCTATGGTTACCCTTTGGAGGATGATCTTTTTGTAGATCCTTAGAATTTGGCATTGTCGAGTCTTTTCTTATAGAGTCTTCCATTTAGATGGATACTGTTGAAGATTTCAAGGTTGAAAATATGCATGTTCCTGTAACTCTCAACAGATCTATTGTTTTTGAAATTTTAGATATTATCATGGTATTGTTGACTCTTGGTTAGGTCTTTGAGTTTGATTCTTAGTTGCTTAGGGATTATGCTTTACACATTATTTGACCCAGAAATGTATATTTTAAAGCTTGCATATAGGTTTAGGATTCCCCTATTTTATTATCCAATTAAACCTTTTTCCATTAGAATTTTCCATAAGGTCAACCTCGTTGGATGTTGATGCATATGCTTTTTCTATGTGCAAGTTGCACTACTCCAATGAAACATTCTCCTATGATAGGTTTCCCTAGTATAACACATTTTCATTTCTGGTAGGAATGGCATACCTTATGGTTTGAGATTGCATTATGAAACTCATTCATATTTCTCATCTACTTTTGGCCACTCCCATGGGGGCTTCCACCATTTATTTTATCGATTGGAATTTGCATTATTTATTGTTGATTTTGCACTTATGCATATTGCTCCATTGTTTTTTGCTTCATTATGCTTACCACCACCACAATTAGTCTTGTTGCTCACCATTTGTATCAACTACTTTTTCCTTTCACCTAATATCCCTAGAGGGGACATGTTGATGAGTGTACACAACTTTCCAGTACCCTTTTTTATTTACTTTGTAGAGGAAAGTTCCATGCACTTGGAACGTAATTGCATGGCATTGCAACACTGATCTCCTGCATCATATTATAGCATTTTTTATTCATTTTTAGGCTTCATAAACATGAAAAAGACAAAAAAATACAAAAATACAAAAAGGAAAAGGTGGGGGGTGGGGAAGAATATCAACCTTTATTAGTTATCTTGTTAGAGTGGTAGCCATCAATGATTGTTTCTCTTGAGCATGATACCTATTTGTGTCAACTCCCTTATAGTTGGGTTTAATATTTCTTTAGGAGTTCTACCATGATTATGAGTTTACTCCATCAATGGGTTATCCTTCCAATCATCATGGAGCATTCATTGAATGCCTCTTATGTTCATGGTTTATATAATTGGTCTTTTTGCATTAGTTGTTTCCCAAGCCATTTACGTGTTATTACCAAAATTGGGTCTTTATCATACCTCTTAATAGGAGAGTGAATAAATAAAAAATAAAATTCAAAACCTTTTATATGAAGGAATTGTTAATCCTAGTGTGTCGCCTTATGGATAATTCATTATACTAGTTCTCAAGAGAGTAGTTCATGGAGAAAGTGTGTCAATTCTCGAGTGCTCAATACGATTATTGTGAAGAATAGATACTCTCTACTAGAGATCGATGAACTATTATATCCACTACAAAGGGTCAAGTGTTTTTTTAAAGTATACCTTAAGTCTATTTCTGATCAAGTAAGAATTACAGAGAAAGACACTTGAAAGACTGAATTCAAGTCTAAGAAAGGGTTCTTTGAAATGGTTGATAATACCATTTGAATAGTTCATTAATGTCGAAGGCACTTTTATGAGTTTAATGAATGAGATTTGTAGACCATTTATTAATCATTTTTTCATTATCTACTTAGATGATATCCTAGTGTTCAACAATGCCTAGGATGAACACCTTTAAAATTTTGGGTAAGTGACGGAGAATTTGAAAAGAAATTGGTTTTCATTTAACATGAACAAATGTACTTCTATCATAACATTCATTAGTGTACATAGTTTTTGTATTTAGATGAAATGAGCTAAGGATTGATATACTCAAAGTATACATTACTGTGAATTGGCCGAAACCAACTAGTCTAATTAAAAAGTGCACAATTCTATGGGAGTTGCATAGTATTGAAAACATTCATCAAACATTTCTCATATATAACAACACCTTTGAATGTCTATACTAAAGAGAAGCAAGGTTTTAATGGAATGAGTTAGAGGACAAAAAAATTAATGCATCGAAGTAGAGGATATGTTTAATCCCCATGATAGGGTTTCTCAACCTAAATAAAGCATTCAAGGTTGAAACAAATGCATATGGAAATATACATGGAGCAATTTTGATGCAGTAAGGTAAATCCACCATTTTTACACATTCTTTGGATTAGTTTTGAACTATCCAACTTATGATAAAGGGTATGTTACGATGGTGCTAGCACCAGCAGAGGTGCCCCAAGGAGAGGGTGTTTTTTTTTCTGACCAGGAGGAGTGTTTAGCCAGCTCATTCTGAGGTAGGGCCATGGCCAGACCCTCTGGTTTCTCTTCTGGAAGTACTATGGCTTAATGGCATCGTTGAATGCCTCATGAAAGGGTTTGAAACCCTGAGGTTTGTGTCCAGGTCTTCGAGGGGTGGGTCACTGGATCACATGACCCCAACCCTGTTTCAGCACTCCAAAGGCAGTTGTCACAGCACTGAGACCCACTCTTATCTTTTGGAGCACATCCAAAACCCTCCTGGTCCTCCAGTTCAACAACCCCTCCCCCTGGGCCCTCCTTCAGAGGATGACGCCATCCTCCTGGCAAATTGTTTGCTTGCTAAAGGGGGGGGGGGGGGGGGGGGGCGTTGAAGCTTTTCGTCGTTGTTGGGGTTAGTTGGGGCATGATGACCCCCCCTGTATAGTCTAGCCTTTTGTTTCGTCAAATTTGGCCTTGTTTAGCATATTTTAGCATCTAGGGGGTAAAATACCCTAGGTAGCCTACAATAGGCCATTTTTAGATTATTTTAATTCTAATTTTAAGTTGACATTCTAATGTTAAATTTACCTTATTTTGTGTAAAGTGGGTGATTCCATGAAGATGGGTAACTCTTTTTGGCCAAATATGACGGTGAAAAACAGAAATTTTACCCATGTATTAAATTGAAGCCCTCGAAACTCATACTTGCCACAGGAATTTTGACATGCGGTTGAAAAACGAAATGTAGAGAATTATGTTGGCTTTCCAATGATTTTTTTTTCGAAATATACCAATGTCATATATCGTGTCGAATTTTCATTTAATGAAACATGTGTACTTAAAAATTTGAAGAGCAATTAACAAGTAGTTTGTGTGTGTGCACAATAATTTAATGTTAGAGTAATAATTTTAAAAAATGAAATATATGAACCTGATCTAGATAGAATTCACTAGGGCTTACATATTTTTCTTTTAACTTTTTTCGAAAAATTATATTTATTATTATTTTTCGAAACTGACCAATGAATATTTAAGTCGCATTTTGCACACATGTCTGTGTGTGCATGAAATCTTTAGATTTTTTACATAATTTGCAAAACTAAAAATACCATTTTAAAGAGGATGCGTTTATCTAGGACTTGTGTATTTTTTCAAATTTTTTGGATGTGTATTTTGAATGTTGTGGATTTATCTTTGAGCTCAATCGAAGTTGTTAGCAAGGTTTTTTAGGGCAAGTTTTAATAGAAATTTAAAAACAAAAGAAATATGAAGATAAAAATTCATAAATTTTATGTATCTGGATAGAGGATTCATTGACGAATCCAATGATATCAAGTCCGCTCATTAATGAGCATTTAATGACATGGTTTAACTATGTGGAAGGCAGACAAAACTTTCATTCTGCAGTGAAAAGGGCTCTCGGCCTGTTTTTTAAGCCATCGATCAAGCTATTTGCTCGATCGAGGTATTTAAAATACCTCGATCAAGGTTTTAACAACACCTCGATCGAGGTTTTAGAAATACCTCTATCGAGGGTTTAACAAAACCTCGATCGAGGTATGTTCAACCCCTCGATCGAGGGTCTGTAAAATAAGCTCGATTGAGGGTTCGTCTGTGTAAAAAAAGATATAAAAATGAGCCTGGGTGAACCTGCGAAAGGAGTTGGCAACAATTAATGTTTCCAGCTACCCTTCCCCCGTAAAAATATCAACCAACCTGTATATATTCAGCAAACAATTAATCAAAAACAATAATTTAACTCATTGCTAGCTTTTTTTTCCATTACAGCTTTGTCATTTTGATCTTGTTGAATTAGATCTTTGTCATTTTCATGTTGTTGAATTAGAGCTCATTAGACATGTAAGATTTCTTTGTAGGCATATTTCAAGATTTCATACTAACATATTGTTGTTTGTTATAACAATTTGAAGAAATTATTGTTTGTTTTTATTGTAGATTGATGGGGAATAAAAAAAAAAAGACAAAGAAAACATGCTAGACAACAAAATGACAATGAAGAGCGTGAGAAGAATAGAGAACTAATGAGACAACAAAGAGCAAGTTTGAGAGGAGAAGAAGATGCACATTTGGTGCAACAAATTCCAATGGAGGACAACCAAGGTAAATTATTGAATTACATGCTATCATAATTTAAATATCATGCTACATAATTTACAAAATTAGTAACAATTTTTCAATAAATTTAACTAAATTTCATAATTTAATTTGTTTCATATTTATTTGTAATAATATTGTTATTTATTTCATCCATTTGTTATTTAAATTTCAAAGTTTGCAACAATTTTTATGTTAAATGAACAAATGTTAAATTGGAACAATTTTCAAATGAAACATGCAAATTTAGATTATATTTTCATGTTAATACATGTACATATTTTTAACTATTTTCAAATTATTTCAAAGTTGCTAACAATTTCAAATCATGTTTCAAAGTTGCTTTAACAATTTTCAAATTATTTCAAAGTTGTTAACAATTTTCAATTTTATTGTCCAACAATTTTCAAATGAAATGAACACTTAGATTCTATTTTCAAGTTAAAATGTATGTACATATTAACTATTTTCAAATTTTTAAACTTTACTAACAATTTTCAATGTTATTAGAATAATTTTCAAATTAAATGTACACTTAGACACTATTTTCAAGTTAAATTCTACATATTTAACTAATTGCATTTTTTTAAGTTACTAACAATTTCAAGTTAAATGTAATTTCAAT
Source organism: Larix kaempferi (assembly GCA_027924585.1). NCBI lineage: Eukaryota > Viridiplantae > Streptophyta > Pinopsida > Pinales > Pinaceae > Larix > Larix kaempferi. The sequence goes on from BSBM01000829.1 coordinate 1,695,779, forward strand.
TCTTGTTTTGTTAGAAAATTTCAATTTCAAAACTTGAATGAATGAATATTTTGAAATGAACATGTTATAATAGTTATGTATTAGTTAGAATTTATTTAATTTGAAAACAAATAAATGAATATTTTCATAGTTATGGTGGTTGAAAATATTTTCATAGTTATGGTGGTTGGCAATATTTTCATAGTTATGAATATTCAAAAAACTATTTAATTATAATGTTTACTTTATATGTTTCATCTATCACATACTTTTATTTACATAACAAGACATATCACCATGATAAGATTAATGATTAGAATCATATATTTTGTTAGGACAAATTGAAAATAACTATTTGCAATGTTTGCAACCTTGCATTGATATGTGAAACATTATTAATAAAAAAATCCTTAAATTGCAACTTATGATAAAAATTACAATTTCCATAATTGTTTATTGTTGAAATTGCAAAATCATCAACTAATGAAAATGTTATTTTGCATTAAAAATTATGAATTTCTCCTCAATCATATATTTGTTGGAATTGCCAAATTTTTAATTGTCATAATTGTTGGAATGTCAAAATTGGAATTTAAGTTGAAATTGCAATTTGAATTAAAAAAATTCATTAAATTTCAATATGTACTTATCTAAATTTCTTACAAAAAATGTGAATTTATTATCAACCACATGCTTTTTGAAACTTGAAATTGTGACTTAGTAGTTGTCAAAATTGCAATTTATGCTCAACTTTTTGATTGTTGAATTTGTAATTGCAAAAGTTACAATTTCTTAAAATTAAAATTGCAATTTAAATAAAAAATACCAAAATAGAACAAAGAAGCTCTAACCAATAGGAACTTTTACCATGAAGAATTGAACCCCTAAGCTAATATTTTATTATATTATTATCACTACAATGTTTTTAATTAAATATCGTATTCATCTCTAAATCAATGTTTTCTTCTCCACATTTAGAGCATAATATGTATGTTATCATGGGTAAAAAACCAATCTTAATTTATTTCACATATATACAACATGGGCTGCATAATGTTGTCATTGAAATTCTAAGGTAGAAGTGTTGTAATCATTTATTCTTTGTGGTGATTTGCAACTTGTATTTTAAATATTTATTTGTTTATTTTATACCATAAAGTTAAAATAACATTTTTCTTGTAATATAAAAGTAAAATGGACATAAATTGCATAAAAAATATTTGCCCACAATTATATAATGTGATGATTAAAATTATATTAATTTTTATACCCACAATAATTTTTATAAGTTATTAATAATTATCTTGAGTTAAATATATATTTCAAATTTTACTAGCAATTATCAAACTAAATGTACAATTTCAAGTTGCATGTACATATTTAGTTATTTTGAAATTAAGTTACAAACAATTTTCTTGTTTTAATATATTTTCAATACTTGTACATTTTTCTTAAGTCACTAGCAATTTTCAATTTGTTAATTTACATGTACAACAAATTTCAAGTTACTAGCAATTTTAAAGTTAAATGTGCAAGTTACTACCAATTTCAAGTTACAAGTAATTTCAAATTTTACTAGCAATTTCAAACTTTACTTCTAGAACAATTCTCGAGTTTAATTAAGTTAGCAATTTCAAGTTACTTGAGCAATTTCAAATTTCAAGTTACTAGCAATTTCAATTTTTACTTAGAATAATTCTCAAGCTAAATGTATTGGTTGGAAAATTCAATTCACATGCAATTTTTCAATTTCCACATCAAATTTCAAGTTACTAGCAATTTTAAAGTTCAATGTACAACTATCAAGTAACCAATTTTCAATTTGTTAATTTACATGTTATGTAGGGAGAGATTATGGTCAAACATCACATCATGGTGATCAAGAATCACATGACCCTGTGCCCCCTCATGATCCTGATCAACCATCACATGACACCTTTCCCTCTCACATTGAAAGTATAATTGGGAGTTGCATTGGGGTTGGAAGGGGTGAAAATTTTCTAGAGGATTGTGCAGTTGTTTCTGCACAATAAAAGATTGGGAACTCGATCCCTGGTCGGAGATTTAAAGAGTATGTCAATAACATAATCAAGTCATATTTTGAACAACATTCAACGATGGCACAAGTTCAAGTCCTACTTGGGTTGATAAAACACAAAAAATTGAAATGTGCCACAAAGTTGTTGTGTTTTCAAGATGTTAAAACAAAAAAGACATGCGAAAATACAATAGAAAATGTAAGAACTACATTATCTTCGTTTGGAAAATCAAGAAACAATGATACCCGAGCTGCTCGTAGGGCAATTACATGGCTGTTGTGGCACAAAGCACCTCAAGAAATCGAATGGTATCAACAATGGCATCATTGCTCAATGTTTCAAAAAGAACATTGCTCAAATATACTAAATTCAGGGTCTGGATAGATGAAAATGATGAAGCTGCTTGTTGGGATCTTATTTGTAGGGAACCCTATCGAAGCAAGACGACAGCAGGCATTAGAGAGAAGGTGATAGAGTTTTGGGATAGCCATTCTCATGCTATTCCAGATCAAAAGCATGTCCTGCGACAACGTTTATCCAGAGGCATTTATCAGGAGCATTGTAAGCATGTGATGGAGATGACGGGAGTTGCACTTTGCGAGGAATTCCAAGAAACCAATCCTAGTGTTCAAATATCAACAAATTGAAACCGTGGTATATTAGGCCAAATACGATTCACGACACTTGTTGATGCTGGTACCACGTTGAATTTCAACTATACTGTGACACATTTCTAGATTTTTGCAAAAGGCACTGGAACGGTGTACTAGCTCCTCACATAGTGCGAGATTTTATTTGTATGATACTATGCAACAGGAATCCTGAACACGTGTTTTTCAATAAGAGGTGTGTAGGTGGGAGAAAATGCCATGAATGCGGTGATTTGACATTGTTCCATAGGAACTTTCCTATCGATCCAACACACCATGGATTGTCAGATATCACCGTTAGGTGGAAGAGGTACGAGTACGTCACCATGAATCCAACATCTTCTTCATCTGTGCCATCCAAGAGGATTGACTTGCTCGATGATGAGATTCCTGTTTCAGATTTTATGGAGAAGTTTCAAAGTCAGATTTATAAATACATAAAGCACTCCCATAGGTCCAGGTGGCAAGCTTCAGAATTCAAACATTCTCATGAGGTATTTGAGCCGGGCACAATCTTATCAGTGGTAGACTTTGTGGAGAACTACACCTTTGCTCCTCAGAGAAAGATACAGAGTGAGTACTATCACTCCAACCGGGTGTCTATCTTCATACATGTATTGTAAATACATGCTCAGGAAAACATTGATAGTAGGGATAGCACTCCTCAGTCACGTGAAGTGATCAAGGAGTACCATTTTTATGTTAGTGATGATCGTGAGCATGACACATTGTTAGTTCAACACTGCTTTGGGTTGATTTATGATTCATTCAGGCAGAGAGGCGTATCATTTACTGAACACTGGATTTGGTCATATGGGTGTGCAGGATAATTCAAATCGACACGCTCATTTTATTGGTTGAGTTGCCTTCACAAACAGACAGGAATCCGACACACCTGGAGCTTTTTTAGACAGGTCATGGAAAGGGTGAACATGGTGGCACAGGTGCATGTGTGAAACAAGCACTTCAGAGGTACCAAATGAGTCATGGTGAAACCCAACTCAAATGCTCCACCGAAGTAGTTGATTGGAACATCAAGGTCGCGAACAAGCAAGGCTGGTGTGCAGGTAATAAACTCCAAACTCAATTAATAAGCTAATAACATTCAATATCATCATTTCCAAAAGAACACATACTCGATAAGAATTTACATATGACAAACTGAATTCCATGCAGGTTCTTTTGGGATGTTGCCCTTGGAGATGTTAATAGATCCATGCCGTGGTATTGTGAGACCATCCCTAGTACGAGGGAATTACATTATGTTCAAAGTAAAGACATGGGTGACATATTTTCCATTGAAACGAGGAAGTATGCCTGCTTTTGCAATTTTTGCATTGATGCAAATGGATGCGGGCTTGATCACTGTGAAAATGATGTATATGTGAAACCATGGAAATATGTCTCTCTTAATCCAAAGGGCCCACATCCAATTCCAACATGGCAAGAGATGCACACTGAAGAGGCAATGGTCTCATTAGATCATGATCGAGTTTCTGATATGGTTAGGGAAGGTACAAGAGTCTTCATTAAGTTAATTAGTTCATTATATATTACACATATACAAATGTTGTAGAAATGCACATAGGACATTTGAATAATATTTGTAATGTATCTTGCAGGTGATGTATCCATTGTCATTGCACCCCCCCATAACCAAGAAAATGTGGCATACTATTTGATGCGGTGTACACAAATAAAAAGTAGGTTGGTGCGACCCTGCCAAGATGGGGACTTCACATACCAAACTGGAGACATGGTTCTAATGGGACACTTTTTTGAAAAAGTGAAAAAACAGGGTGATCATATTATTTACAGAGATTTTATGCCTGAATATATATCATGTCAATACAGTCATTTGGTGGTAGCAGCTCAGATACATCTAACAAAAATCAAGGTGAAGAGAGGTGAGCCAAAGAGATGGAAGATGACAGAAGCTGACCATGATCGTATTATGGAGACTTGCATTCATATAACCCATTGGCCAGATGAATGAGTTACATGTATGCCACTTGCATCATTGGCATAATTTTCATGCTGTCTTGTGTAAATTTTTTTTGGAGATTTTTGTGGAGGTTGTTTTATAAATGTATTTTTGTAGATGCTTTAATGTCAAGAATACAAATACTAGATGGGAGGCTTTTGTGAAATTTGGGTCATGGTGCTCCAATGTGAATACACTTGAATGTATGGTCAATTCTCCATGAACTTCATCCATAATAATTTTATAGATATTTGTTTAGATACTTTAAAAACAATATCAAAGATATAATGGATAATTGAATTGTAATGTGTAGACAATATAATGTAATTGTAAAATTTCAATTTTAAATTGTAATGTACATTCTAATTTTAAATTTTGATTTCAAATACAATTGTAATGTAATTGAGAATTTAAAACACATCTATATACAATGTGGAATTGTAAAATTTAAATTTTTAATTGTACAATGTATTCTAATTTTAAATTTTGATTTCAAATTTGCAAAATTTTATACATTATAATCCATTCATTGTATTTCATCATCAATTACATGGTATACGTTGTATTTCATTATCAATTATATAAAAATATTATCAAATACCAATGTATTGAAAAAATGTTTCATTCAACAATAATCAATTAGTTTTGTTATCAAGAACATATCAAAGTTAGGACCAATTTTGTTTGCCTCTCTTTATTCCATTTAATAAAAATATTGGCACTTGGTGCTACATGGAATATAACATAGGAGATAGAGGGTACAATTCAACTAAAGGGCACTTACACATAATCTTTGAATATATTTTCATGCAAACAATACCCATTATTGACACAACTCACAAAAATTCATTATAATTTCTAACATTCAAACCTTCTTAATTTTCGGATTACATGCATCAAAAACCATCTTTATCGTGCAGTTTTGCACGCATAGGCATGGAATCTCTTTGAGAGAAAATAGTTAGTATTATATGGCCTTGCTTGCGTAAAAAAACATCAATTATCAAACCAAAACACAACTTGTACAAGCCTTTGTTTTTGATAGACATGGATTACGTAAAAATGAATGTTGAAACGTAAACGTAATAATAACATGGAAACGTAATAACTTGTACATGTCTTCATATATGCAACTTACCTAGTTGGATCAAATGGTGCCATTATCTCCATTTGTCATCAAAACATAAACCATATGAAATAGGTGTACAAGCATAGTTTCTACCATAGTTGTACAAGCGTATGCTATCAACATATTTTCATTTCTTATATTAGCTAGGTGGTTATGCCCATTGCCAAGAAAACAAACCATACTTTTATGACTTTAGATTAGAGCACACACTTAAAAGAAAAAAACACAAAGATTACCTACATACAATATAATTTGTAATTAGAGAATTTTGTCTCGAGGGATATTTCACACTCTTAATGGACAAAAACATTCTTGTATACAACAACACATTGAATTTTCAATTGAAATTACACATTAAATTTTCCATGTAATTGAATTAGAATGTGGAAATTGTAATGTGTAGACAACATAATGCAAAATGTCTATTTCAATTTTCAATTTCAAATGTATTCTAATTTTAAATTTTGATTTCAAATACAATTGAGAATTTAAAATACATCTATATACAATGTAAAATTGTAAAATTTAAATTTTAGATTGCACAATGTATTCTAATTTAAATTTTTTTTTTCTAATGCAATTGTAATGTAATTGAAATTGAACTTGTAAATTGGAACAACACATTGAATTTTCAATTGAAACTAAACATTAAATTTGAGATTTTAATTTTAAATTGTAATTGAATTGGAATGTATAAATTGTAATTGAATTGTAATGTGTAGACAACATAATGTAATTGTAATTTCAATTATTAATTTCAAATGTATTCTAATTTTACATGTTGATTTCATTTATGCAATTGTAATGTAGTTGAAAACGAGCTTTTAAATTGTAAATGAATTGGAATTGATATTACACATTAAATTTGAAATTTTACATTGTAATTGAATTGGAATTGGAATTTCAATTTTAAAACGTAATGTATGTATTCAATTCTAAATTTTGAAAGATGTTCTCTAATGTAGTCGAAATTTGCATTTTAAGTTGAACTAAATTGTAACTACACATTAAATTTACATTTGAAACGACAAAACATAAATTTGTAACTATAATAACTATACCCAGATCTAATATAAAAAACAATTGATTTCAAATCATATACAAAATACACATGAAGACATCAATATGATAAAATATGCAAAATATCCAAAAGTTCATATCCAAAGTCCATATATGATAAAAGTCCATGTATAAATGATAGAAATCCATATCCAAAACATGGAAACGTATATATAGATCATCCAAAACATAAAAATATATAAAATATGAAAATATCCAAAACATGGAAATGTATAGATCATCAACTCATTGGCCACTACCCCCACGAGGCCCTTGATCGTCCCTCTAACCGCCCTTGTGTGTAGTAGATCGATGCTAGCTCTCAAACGGTAAACCATGAATGAATACATCCATATCTGTCGAGTCAATGGTGATATCCGGGATCTGGGTAGGAATACGGGTAGATGACCCTTCATCGAGAACATGTACTCGAGCTGCATCCTAATCATATGTGAAATCCATTGCAGCATTGACACCCACCCGTAGCGATGCCTATGTAATATGCCATTACATGCAATAAGTTAGATTTATTAAAAATTGAAACTAGTTAACATAATTTAAGTTATAATTCAAAAATTGAAACATAAAGTACAAAAATCAATTACTAAATGTGACTAAATAACATAAATTAAAACTCACATCTGTGTCTAGACACGGCTCATGAGGACCTTCGCGGTCCTCATGTCCATCATCAGGATCTACCCCCTTTCCTTTGCACTGTACAATTTGAAATTAATTTGAAGTTAAGATCTAAAACATAAAATCTCAAAAATTAAGAAATAAAACACAAATTATTTAAACTAAGAAATAAAATTCAAACACAAATTAAATTGGAACATAAATTATAACTTACCTCAACTACTGTCATCCGCAGCTAGGGACGATCGGATGGACCAACCGATGGCTTGCTACCAAAGAGTTGATCCATGAATGGGGTCCCCTGCATGGATCAATAGAATACAACTCCCTTAAGTATTATTGACCATTCAATTTACGACATTAATATGATGTAACATGAAGAACATATATACATAATTGTACAAAAGTATACCTGTCCTGTAGCGATGCATCTACGATACAACTGAAAGTATGCATCTCGAGCTGTCTTAGCATACTCCAGTAGGGCCTCGCCATCGAAACTCTTGAGCATGTCACTAGGGACATACTCCATCTCTGGCTCTGCAGGTGGAGGGGGTGGTCTAGATGCGTCTCCATGCACAACAACAACAACACTGCCCATGGCAGTGAACAACGAGTCTGCAAGGTCAGCTCTAGCCTCTGTAGCAAGCTGGGATAATTGTGCCACATTCCTCGACCTGATAATCGCCCTGTCTAGAAGCGGTACCAACCTCAGAGCGGTTGGCACGAAGGCAGGGTCTCTCCGAGCTCCAAGACGTTGGTAGGAGCGTCCCCTACCAACCCCATAGAACGGGGACCCTGTGCTGGTGTAATCTTGGTGCATGTCCAAAACAAACTCTGCATAAACATGTTTTGCAAAGTACAACAGGACCTGGTCATGGTGGGGGAACATGTCCCACGCTCCGACGAATCTATCATATAGATGTGGTAAAGCGGCCTCCAACTTAAACTCCCTGAGTCTAAGCGGTTCACCGGAAGAGCGGTCAGGTGGGATGTCGAACAAAGTACCCTTGACGTCATGGCCTCTTATGGTGAGTTTGATGTCCTCCCATTTGTGGATCCCAATGACATCATTTCTCCTTCTCTGGCATGAATGATGCCAAATGTCACTAAGAGGTCCCACCCTCTTGTAAAGGGCCAACATCTCAACAACTGCTGATAACATCATGGATAAACATCACCATGTGGGAGAATCCTCCCTCAATGTGCACACACATGAGTTCACCCACTCTCGCTGGGTAGTGATATCAGCGAGAGTGATCCATGCGACCTCATCGTCGCATGATCCCCCTGATGCAGCACCTGCAATCCAAACCAAAACACAAATGTTACTAAAAATATAAATTATAACTTGCAACTGAAATTCAATGCATTATATACTAAAAATTTACTGAAAATGTATCTAACAAAAAATATGCACCTGATGCACTCGATTCTTGCCGCCCATCCCCCACCTTAGGATCAACATGTATGTCCTCGAGAGGAACTGACACACTAGCTCTCCTGCTGCCGCCACCAGTGGAAACCGACCCCGGCGTGGCCGCACTCCTCGGCGAACAGGAGCGCTGTCGATGGGCACCCTCTTGGGCGACATCAGATCCTCTCGTGCATTGTGGAGCACGAAGCAATGAATATCTCTCTTCAGAACTCTCTGCATCACATTTCAATTTCTAATTCTTATTATCTTTCAAATTTCACATTTAAAATTAAAATTAAAATTTCAAATTTCGCATTTCAAATCCAAATTCAAATTTCAAATTCAATTCAAATTTCAAACTCTATTTCAAATTTCACAATTCAAATTCAAGTTTCAATTTCAAATTCCAAGTTTCAATTTCAATTTGAATTCTAATTACATTTCTAATTCTCAATTTTCATTTCTCATTTCAATTTCAATTTTCGATTTTCAATTCGAATTTCATTTTAAAATTCAAATTCAATTTCAATATCAATATCATTTTTATTTTCAATTTCAAATTTACATTTCAATTGCAGTTTCAATTTCCAATTTTAATTTCGATATCATTTTTATTAGCAACACTAGCATCATAGGGGCCTAGGCATCAAATTTAGTTGATCAACACTTATTGCGACAACATACAAGTATGGGATGGAGGGGAAATGGAATCAAGCCTAAGTCAACTAGGGCTCGCTACATGTTTGAGTCTCGATAATCTACCTTTTAAATTGAACCATACTAACCTATGTAAAGGTATGGTGCATACTAACCTATTGCTTGATATTGTAATGATGATCCTACTTGATTATAGATAATGATGCAAGTTCTTATGTAAAGGCGTGATTGGTGAATGTGTAGTGTTAATGTGTCTATGCATGGAATGGTTAGTAACAACATCGTAATCCTATGTGTTTATCATTGGGAGAGGGTTGGACTATGTGATAAGAAATTTCAGTTGTGTTCTATGCATATATAGGGTTATCACTCACAAGAGGTAATTGACCAAGATATCCCAAATGAATGATGTATCTACCACCAAAAGGAATTGTTTTATTATATGGAAATGCTTCTCGTAATCGAGAATCAATTTGAATGAACAACCATGGACCTATAAATCTCATAAGTTAGTACTAGTCGAGCAATCATGGACCTATGGACCTCTACATTGGGCCCTAAAATAAGATTTTAGGAATCTAGGACCAATAGATATGGTCGACACACATGTCTTGTTGAAAATATTCTTAGTCTCTATGTGTAGGAATTAATGTAATTTTAAGGTTTTGATTACTAGTGATGGGTTTACATTTAAAGTTGGATATGGATGGAAACATTCGGTTTTGTGCACTAGGGATGGGTTTTGGACCATGGTTCGGGAAGAATTAAGGGAATTATACCCTAACATAAGATTATTAGGGTAATGGGAAATGTTCAAGGCCATGAACCATAGAATAGATGTTTAATCTAAATAGTGCATGCAAAGACCTTTGAATCTAGAGGTGACTGTCATATGTAAGACCTACTATACATGTCATTTCACATAATGAAACAAATTTAAAATAAAATATTTACATTTCAACACTAGTGATTGTACATATTTGGTATATCATTTATATTCATTCTTTCATTTATAAATTGTTGTTTTTATAAGATAAGCTTCAATAACTATTAATTATATAGGTTATTGGAAAATATTTTATAAAGTTATTAGTTTATATTAACATATAATTATATTAATAAATATTGAATTTAATAAACATAGTTACATTTAATTGTAATATTTATATTTATTTTTAAAATGTTATATAATATATATTATTAAAAAAATTTTAAAAAAAAAATTATATATTTTGAATATTTAGTGTAGTGAAATGGAACTTAGTGTGTATTCTATTTTTATATACTTAAGCATGTTTTTTAAACTGAAAATGTGCATATATTATTAAAAAGTGAGAGTAACACTACAATAATATTTTTATATATATAAGTATTTATATGATATAAGTAATTTTTTATAATTTGAAATTGCTCAGCTTCAGAATATTAGCTTTGAACATATCAATAGAGTTCATAATTCGTTGGCGGATAAATTATCAAAATAAGCTCTAGCAGGTGTGGAAGGCCAACTTCTTTGCGAAGAATGGTGGGATAGCTCTTCTCTTGATAGTGGAGAAGTCTATTTCTATGATTAAGCTTTGTTTGGCTTTCTCCTTTCTAGTTACAACTGGATATAGCTTTGGTTATCCTGTATCCTTTTTGTTATTTTGGACTTTTGGAAAGACTGTATTTTTGACCTTTTGATCTTTGAAAGGTTTTTTACCTTTTGTATATATTTCAGACTTCAGAAGTTTATGTATTGATTCAGACATTGAATCAAGATTATCGTTGTACTATTTGATTCCTATGAATACCAATAGTAGATTTTGTTGCTAGAAAAAATGATATTATATGTATAAATATAACAATATATGTTTATATAATATTATTAATAATAAATTATTAATTTTATTAATATTATTAATTTCATTAATATATTTAATCTCATTAATTTATTGTAGTTATATTGATTAATATTTTATTATGGTTTATGTTTATATTTTTGAATCAATATTATTATTAATTAAATATTATTTTTTTAATTTTTAAATTAATAAAATTTTATATTATAAATATTAAAAATATTCAATTTCAAAAATATTAATATATATAAAAAATATAATAAATTATTAATTTCATTAAGATTATTAATCTCATTAAGATTAATATTTTATTATAGTTTATGTTTATATTTTTGAATCAATATTATTATTAATTAAATATTAAAAAAATATTATTCATTTAATTTTTAAATTAATAAAGTTTTATATTAAAAATATTCAATTTTAAAAATATTAATAAATATTATAAATATTATATAATAAATATTAAAAATATTCAATGTTAATGGTTTTTGTTAAATCGACAACCTAATATGATTATTTTTTTTCAATCTTCTTGGGGTTCTCAGAAGATTGAAAAAAATCGGGTAGCACTCCTGCTTGTCAAACCACATTAAATAAAACCAGTAGCATTTATGCGGTGAAATGCTACCAGTTGACATAAATAAAAATATTAATAATTTAAAAAAATAAATAGAACATAAATTTAAAAGAAAAAATGTTTTGGAATGGTTTTTGTTTTGGTTTCAATGGTGTTTTTTGGTTTCAATGGTTTTTGGTTTGGTTTCGATGGTGGTTTTACTTTCAATGGTTTTTGGTTTCGATGGTGGTTTTTGGTTTCGATGTTGGTTTTCGTTTTCAATGGTTACATTCACAAATTCATAAAAATTGAATTAAGTCTATGTTTTAAACACCCATTCTTACATACAAAACAAATCAAATTTAGGGCTTTTTTCAAAACAAATAACAAAACAAAAACAAAAAATTTGGGGATTTTTTTTAAAACAAACAACAAATTTAAGGTTTTTTGAAAAACAAACTACATGTGGTTGAAATCCACTTACCTTGTGGATTCGAAGCCATGGTGGACGGAGGTGGATGTGGGCGTGCTGTGCTGGCTGCGGATGCTCGGTCGAGGGGCTTGGTGTCGTCGTAGTCGGCACGGTTTGCGCTATCGTTGTCGAATAGTGTTGGCCGACAGGCCAGGCCCTGTTTTTTGTTTTTTTCTTTCTTTCTCAAACCCTCGATCGAGCTATTGCTCGATCGAGGATTTAAACAAGCCCTCGATCGAGCAAATGCTCGATCGAGGGTTTAACCTAGCCCTCGATCGAGGTATTTTCAAACCCTCGATCGAGGGCTTCAAAATACCTCAATCGAGGGTTCGAAAAACAATTTTTTTCGCTTTCGCGCGCCAAAAATGGTGAACCACCTTCATGTAATCACCCTGTGAAATCATATAAATAAGATCTCCTCACTTCATTTTTAAACATCAACTTTTGGGATAAGATCATTATGTCTACTATTTGCAATAACTAGGGCTCTTCAAAGAAAGGCACTTCTTGATGAAGGTTATTTTGCAAGTTTGAAGTATTTCTTGGAAGTTTTTTTTTTATTCATGCCATTGCTAAGGTGACGCTATAGTTGTTTGCTTAACACATGCACTTGGAGGTATCTATACTTTTTGTTTGATCTCTCTGTCAAATGTATGAAAATGATGCTTGTTAGAGGTCGATAAAAGCCATTGTTACTTCATTTTCTCTTGATTTGCTTGTCGTTTTCGTCATTGATCACCATTGCAATCAAGCTTGAGTTTTAGGTCTTCAAGACTTGCTTGAGCTATGCTTCCTCTACGAATCCTAGAGATTGTGGAGGTGAGCTTTAGTTAACCAAGCTTGCCAAGTACCATCTCAAGGAGAGTCTCTCCTCTCATTGATGCCCTAGGTTTGGTGATTAGTTCTCATTTTGTGCCCTAGTTGTTCAACTACTCCACAAAACCTAAAACCTGAGTTTGTACATGTGCAACTATTGTTGCTAAGTTAGGTTAAAGTTTATTTTTTTATGTTTCAGGCTAAATGTTTTGTTTAAAATTTATGAATGATCTTGTAGTAAATTGTGGGAATGGTACAAATATGAAGGTAGAGCTCCTTGCTTTATGGTGTGTTTTGACAGTGGCTAGTATCTTTGGTATTGACGATCTGAATATTTTTTGGGACTCTAGGGTCACCATCAAATGGGCGCAAGATGAATATAACTTGAAGGTATTATCTCTTGTTCATTGGTGTATCAGGATAAAGACAGTGATCCGACTTTTAGGAATATATCTCTGGAGCACATTTACAAGCAACATAATCCGCTGTTAGATAAACTTTCTAAACAAGCCTTATGTGATGATTTTGATATTTTAATATGGGAAGAAATCCATTATTCTCAGGTTCTAAACTTTGGATTTCTGAAAATTTTTGAGTAAGCGCTTGTCTCTGGACTTTGTATGTCATGTATTTTTGGGTGGATGTTTTCTTGAGGTATGTTGTTTATCCTTCATGGAGGTTAGCTGAAGCTCCTTGATTTTTTTTTAGATTTGCAGGTTAGTTATTTGTTGCCACTGCACAGTTATGTCTTTAAATAGACCTATTAAATCATGTACTTTTTGATTCACAACTATGTCTTTAAATAGACCTATTAAATCATGTACTTTTTTATTCGATATGAATAACATTGTTACGCTTTTTTCTACTAGAAAGAAATGTAAATATTATTTGAGTTGTAGGTTAATTAATGTCATTTATTTTATTTCATGAGTTAGTAGTTATTTTTGGGGTTTATTTTTTTTGAGATTAGTTGTTCTAAATGCTAAAAGAAACAAAGGTTAAAACCTTAACTCTGCGTTAAAACCCTAATTGCATACTTCTAAACCCTATGGTCTCCCCTGGTTACCCTTCGCTGCTCCCTCCACACTGCTCCTTCCCTCGCAGCCTCTTCCTTTTCCTCTTCGCGGCCATCCTTTCCCCGCGGCCGTTTCTTCTAGCCCCACGGCCCTCTTCCCTTCTCCAAACCTGTGGTCTGCCTCTTATCCTCCAGCCCGCGGCCTTCCATCCTGCGCTGCTTTCTCCTGTCGCCCAAGCCCGCGGCCTTCATCCCCGGCCTGCTTACGTCTCCACCCCATCTTCGCGTCCTCCCTTGCTATCCGCGGCCCCTACGCGTCCTGCACCCCCGCGGCCTCCATTTTATTCGCAGCCCCTCCTCCATGGCCAGCTCCCTCTTCTCTACCCAACTCTGCAGCCTCCTTCCAGCTGAGCTCGTCTCCATTACCTCGCGGCCCTTCTTTCAACCCCTTGTCTTTCACGTGGACCTGCCTTTTGGGCAGCCCACGCGTTACCCTAAGTCTCTTCATCTTCCACCCGTACAAAACGCACACACAGAAAAACAGAAATAAATCGAGTGCCATGTTTATTATATGTGTGTCAATGACAATTATTACTTCATGAGTATTTCATTGGTGGTTGGTTTATTGACATTATAGTCTTTTGATCCAATATTGGTTGTAATAATACATGTCAATTAGTTTCTTATACTTCTCCATTGGCAAATGATCCTAAATCTACATGTGGTAAATGGTGGTTATCTCTTGGACAACTATTGGTTTATGTTTTTTATTGAGTGATTTAAGTGGATTATTGGATTATAGATTTTGATCATATCTTATGCACATCACTAGTGTAAACCATAATATTATTGACTCCATATAGGCAAGGATCTAACTACGAATTGCATAGCAAATACATTTTCTGTGGTTATCTAGGTGTCATACAAGAATCCATAAAGATACTTTTCCTTGGAGGCTTTGACTTCCGAAGAAATTAAAACAGTGACCGAGATGACATTGGGTCACTTTTCTTAGTTTTACTTATAAGAAATTAGCGCTGTTAATTTGCTCAATAACAGGGTACTATGATTTGCATCAAAAAAAGGAAAATTTGAAATGTTTCCTTTTGGGGAAAAAAACATGACATGCATACTTATCACAAACCTCTTTAGTTTTTGTAGGCCAATCAAACTTGTGACAATATTGAGATTTAAAATGAATTGTATATATGAAATAGTTCAATCTAGTAATCATCCCATACCAGAAAGGAGAGACTAAAAAATTCACCCATATTCTCTCAAGACCTCCTAAGGTTAATGCATTAGGACTAGGAGTGATCCAATAATTATAGCCTTTTCCACTTTATGGACTAGAGGAGTAATACCGAGAAGACGGTGATTATAAGATATTATATGCATCATTGAAGCAAAGTTAGTTAAACTCCAAGTACCACCTAAAGGATGAGATTTTGTATTAGCATGACAAGTGTACTCCAACATGAGAGCCAATAGTGCATTTGATGAGAGAAGCACATGCTTCAAAGGTAGTAGAAAATTTGGACTCAATAAGAATGTGCTAAATTTACAATGTTAAATCTATTGTGTCAAGTTGTAAGTTGACGTAGCATGATTTGTGTGAGATTGTAAGATGTGGCACCGATAAGCTTGCAAATTGGAAGTTGGGTTTGTATACTACATTAATAGTGCCAACTCAACCATAGGAAAGCAGGTTAACGAACTTTGTTAGAGGGTTTCCCGAACCCTAATATGGAAATGGTTACATATTGATGGTGGTCAACCAATTCAACAAGATAGTAACTTTAGTGCCATGTAAGAAGACCATGTTAGGCCAAAAAGCAACAAGTATGTTTTTCCAACATGTTTGGGTGCATCATTAGACTGTCATCTTGCATAGTCTTTAATATGGATGTAAGGTTTCTAAACCATCTTTGTATATCCTTGTGGAAACAAATGGATACCAATATGAGAAGGAGCACAATATTTCATCCTTAGACAAATGAAGAAATAGAAGTTCAGAATTAGACATTATTGCATATGTGGTGGGGTTATAATTAGAAACAATTGAAGACATATAACAAAAGGTTGCCATTATGTTGAGCATTGTCACAATTAAGGAATTCGCAACTTGACAAATTACTCTCCAATTGAAGTATGTAGTATGTTTAGAGTTCCTTACTTAAATGCCCCTTGATTTATTGTTCTTTGTTGTTGCGAAAAGTTTGTCTATCAAAGATAACAACGAAAGACAAAATGTTGTTAAGTTCATAGCCATGATTTAACACATCCATAAGCAAGTTCGAGAACAATTATGGAGAGCTCAATAACATTATAAATAACACCATGATCATCATATAACAACTCACTAGTTCAAAGTTAGCAAAATGGTGTGGTTGCACCTTAACATGAAAAGTTTGAAGGTGAAAGTCAAAATTAAGCCAATCCAATATGGACCTTTCAAGATTACAGAGTAAATGGAAGACAATGTTTTTAAGTTTCATCTAACTATAACTGAGCATTTACTTATTATCAATGCAAACTCTGTGAGTTGTCAATGCTTAATGAAGGTCCAACAAAACCATTGTTGCTATTAATAACTGACTTGGTGCCAAAGCAACGGGGAAAGCTACTAAAAGACACTATCTTGCAAATGAAGTTTCATGATGTCCAAAGAAATCACAAGAACTAGGAAAGAAAAGGTTACAGGAGTAAGTGTCAACCAAAGGCAAGTGGTTCACAAAGGAACACAAAGGAACAAGTGCATGAGAAGTTTCAACGCCCCCTTAAAAGTCTCTAAAGCTTTTGAGGTACCAAAATCCTCGTTAAGGGGGAAGGTCTAATTCCTAACCGATTGGATTAAGTTTTAGATGAAATCTGGATTCATCAAGAAAGTAAATAGTGAAATGACGCCAAAAATATCCTTGAAAAGGAATATCATATACATATTAAAATCCGTTGATACAATCTTAGGTAACAAAATAAAGTAATTCAATGCTTTTCTGCTCAATACACCTCTTGGAGGTAGCATTTAAAGTCAGGTAGGCTGGCTGCTGCTGTATATCATCCTTTGACAGATACTACTTTTAGGTGATTACAATCCTTCATATATTGTTGCCTATATAAAAATCTAAAGTACCTTACAATTCTTGGAATAATAAGACATGTAAACCTCATGACTGCCTTTAAATGGTAGAGGAGATTCAATGAAGCCAATGTCAATCACTCATCCATGATTATGAGCTCAGTGATAAATGGATCACTTTGTGTCACATCTCTTTGATAGAACAATCTCAAACCAGGCTACCATGCATAAGATGTTTTACAATTGGGCTGCTAAAATGCCCTTTTATACACTACACTCAGTGATTAAGGGAATGCAAAAGGTATGACTTACAGAATAACAACTCACATTAGTGCTTCTATGGAGACTCCGAGATCCTAGTCCTACTGTGACGTGTTACCAAATTTGGCCGATCTTCTAATGTCTTTGCTGAAACCCCAATGGCCCTCTTCTTTGCCTCAAATGTTGTTCTTGGTGCTTCAGGGCATAGCAAATGCTTCTATAGAAGGACTGATCAAATGTTTCCATTGGGGTAGATGCATCTACTGTTTGGAACAAACTAATATAAGATAGAGTTATATCTCATACTGTTATAGTAACCAAATTCTCCTCCAGTCAAGCAAGGGAAAAGAGCATCACTGAACAATGTTTCTAATATTGGTGATAAAATTAAAAAAAACATCACATGTCTATGCCACATGCATTTTCATGGAAAGGATTTGTGCTACTGTGTGTGGAAGAGGAAGAATATGTAGATTTGGATGTAAAAGCACTGGGATTCCTCTTGAGATGGGGTGACAAAGTGGCAGCTACTGCCTTCCTAATTTGTTCATCTGGGCTGCCGAGAAGCAGCAGTTCCACTATTTCCCCCATGGAAGGCCTGTTAATGGGCAGAGTGCTGGTGCATAGCAGAGCCACCCTTAACATCAGCATCATTTCTTCTCTATATGAGCCTGCTACTCGTGAATCCAGGACTTTATCAACGTCGATGTGGATCTGATTTCGAATCCACCTAAGAATGTCTGAGTCATCTCCAAATTCTGCATCATTAGTCTTCTTACCAGTCACAAGCTCCAGCATGACCACACCAAAGCTGTAAATGTCACTCTTCTCATTCACGTTGAGGGTGTAAGCATACTCTGCACACATGTCCATCAATTAAATCAGTTCAGATAGAATAGTTCCTTTTGTGTTCAAAGAACATTTGGTTAATACATACACATATATTCATAGGCATTAATCTGTTCGATTGGAAATTCTTACCTGGGGCAATATATCCATATGAGCCAGCAACTACTGACATGACATTCTCCTGACCCAACTTCTCCACAATTCTAGCTAAACCAAAATCAGCAATACGTGCCTTCATATCAGAATCCAACAATATATTGTATGATTTAACATCCCTATGTACTATTGGAGGGGAACAACCATGATGCAGGTAGGACAATCCCTTAGCAGCACCAAAAGCAATCTTATATCGAGTAGGCCAATCTAAGGTTTCCCCTTGAGAAATATGAAGCCGTTCATACAGGCTACCATTTGGCATGTATTCATACACTAAAAGCTTAGAATCTGAACTAGAGATGCAGCAAAGCAGCTTAACAATGTTGGCATGCCTAATCTTCCCTAGAGTCTCCACCTCTGCTTGAAATTCCTTGTCTTGGGCAGATTGCAGTTTCCCGTTGTTCCAGATCCTTTTCACAGCAACAACATTACCATTTCCCAATGCCACCTTGTACACTTTGCCTGCACCTCCACTTCCGATAACATTATCTTCTGTCAAGCTCTGCAGAATGTCTGACTCGTCAAATTCCACCCTGTGAAAGGATGTGAGTTTCCAAGACTCTGTACTTGATTTAACCTGAGGAAAATTCTTGTATGTCTTATACAGGAAAGCTATACCAATCAAGCACACTGCTACTACCACAGCAATAACCACAACAATAACGACAATCAATACCCTACTTAGATGATTTTCAGATTCCTCTCTCTCATAGAAACATGACGGAAGGCTTAATGGTCCACCTCCACAAAGGCCCGGATTGTCAAGAAAACTTTCATTATAGGCCAGATTGTCGTAATCAACAGGGACAGAGCCAGACAAGAGATTGCCAGACACATTCAGAAAGCTCAACTTGAGATGATCTAATTGAAGAGGTATTTTTCCTGAAAGCAAATTGTTTGAGAGGTCAAGGCTGTTAAGAACGGGCAGCAACCCAAGCGACTCAGGCATTGATCCTCTGATCCGATTGTTGGCAAGGTTAAGCTGAGAAAGACTTTGCCATGATATGATTGTCCTAGGAAGCTCCCCATATAGCATATTGTGATCAAGAGAAAGCCTCAGCAGCAAGGATAATTTAGTAAGTTCCACTGGAATAGTCCCTGATATATTGTTGTGACTGGCCAGAAAGACGCTGAGATTCCACAGCTGTCCAATGCCAGAGGGAATACCTTCACTGAATTGATTTTTTGATATCTCCAACCATGACAGATTGGTTGCTTTGGTGATTTGAGCAGGAATTTGGCCATGGAAAGCATTGTTTGCCAATCTCAATTCTCCAAGGAATGGAGAACTCCATAATCCCAGAGGAACTTCACCACTTAGCTGGTTATCCTGGACTTGGACATTAGTTAGACTAGGACAATTTCCTAGAAACTCAGGCAGGCTGCCATTAAACTTATTCTTAAAAACAATGAAAGCCACCAGTACTCTGCCCTTACAGACATTCTGCGGAAGAGGACCCGAAAGGTCATTCGTTGATACATCAAACTCAACAAGTTTAGGACCCATGCCAATTCTTGGGGGGACTTGACCCGTAAGCCTGTTATTAAAAAGCTTGAGATGGACTAAATTAGTAAGCTTATCAAGCCCAGAGGGTACAGACCCAGAGAGCTGGTTGATGTATAACTGCAGTGTCTCTAAGTTTGTCAAGTCTCCAATCCCACTGGGGATGCTTCCATTTAGCTCATTCATTGACAGATCCAAATTCACAAGACTCTTAAGATTGTTTATATTGCCTGGAATTGGTCCAGATAAATTGTTCTTGAATAAAAGCAAATCTGTCAAGTTTGAAAGGGCCATCAATTTGTTGGGGATCCCGCCCGTCAATTGATTCCGTGAGAGGTCCAACAGTACCATATCTGTCATATTCCCTAATGTTTCTGGAATTTCTCCTATTAAATTACAATCCTTTATCCACAACTGCTGTAGCCTTTTCAAGTTCCCGAGTTCATGTGGGATTACCCCTTGAGCCAGAGGGTTGTAGGCCAGTGTTAAGCTTTTCAACGAAGAGAGATTTCCAAGGAAAGAAGGAACAGTACCATTCAATAGATTAGAGTGCAAGAACAATACCTCAAGCTTAGGCAACCGTCCGAATCCTGCAGGAATGTCACCAGAGAAATTGTTGGACGAGAGGTCCAATTGCACGAGCTTCTCCAGTTTATATATCTCATCGGGCAAGAACCCAACGAACGAGTTCTGAGACAAAACCAGGCGTTGCAGACGGGTACATTTTAGCAGGGCAGACAGAAAATCCCCACCAAAATAGTTCATATTTAAGTTCAAGTCCCTCAGATTACTCAATTTACAGATACTGGAAGGAATTGTTCCAGTGATATTCAAGTTTTCAAGGTCCAGACCCACAACAGACTTGGTGTTTCTATGACAGGCGACTCCAGTCCAGTTACAATGGTCGTCAACATTTGAATCACTTCTCCAATCGCTAAGTCCCCCATTAACATTCCAGGTCTCCTTGACTTGCAATAGTATCTGGCCTTCTTCTGACAGGCAGTTGCAATGCAAGCAAAGCAACAACCCAAGCAATAATGCAAAGGCAAATGCATTGCCCATTTGAGTGGCAGCCATTTTTCTCACTCTCTCTTTGCAAATTTTGGCTCAGTTGTCCATGGAGGCTCGCTGCTCATCACAGACCAATGAATGTATTTGCGGAATGAGAGCTCCATGGACTTGTCTGTCCTCTTTTGAGGGTCAACAAGTCAATTATTCTGGATGCCCTCAAAGTCAGAAAAGTAGGTCTCTACAGGATAAAGCTGTTGATCGATTTTGGGATTTGGTAACGTGGTGCAATGCATCCAGATTTGGCCAATGCTCAAGGCTGCCTGGTTGAAAGCTCAAGAGTAACAAACGTCTGCATGTACGTGTACTCATTGACTTGAGTGTTGAAGAATAAGCAGCCATGGAGCCCGCAGATCTGTGGTAGTTGAATACAGTGATACATTATGAAGATATCAGTGATGGAGCCCGCATATCTATATTATGAACGGATTATTTCTCAAAAACGTACCTCATGGATACGCCATTGTGATACAATAATCACTAGAGCATTCACAGTAACATATTTTTCCAAAACATTATGATACAATAATCACTAGAGCATTCACAGTAACATATTTTTCCATATATTTTATAATCCAGTAGCTTAAAGTAATATGTTTTATAGATTTAAATGTTTTAGATCAACGATGAGGAGGTATTTTTGTTTATTTGAAACAATGAAAGTTCTTCATTCTCATAAATATTTTTTTAAATCTAAAAACTACATTAAATTAAAATTTGAAAACACACACTATCAATTTATTAATCCAATTTTATAATTATTAATTAAAATAATTTACAAAACTTTACAAATTAAATATTTTAAATCAATTTTTCAACTTAAATTTTAATTTTTTCATTAAAATTTCAGATATAAGTAGAATTTTATTATGATCTAATTTAAAATATTTAAATTAAATTTTAATTTTTTCATTAAAATTTTTAAGTATAAATAGAATTTCATTAGTATTCAATTTCAATATTAAATGTTGAATCAACTAAAATTATTAATATTTTGATTAAAATTTTAAATCAATAAAAAAATTAATTTTTATATACTAAATTTATTTATTTATAAAATTTAATAATTTTATATATTAAAATTTAAATATTTAATAATATGAATTAAATCTTGAACATTAATTTAATTGTATCTTTATCCATATCAAATCAAAGAGCTAATTCTAAATTATAAGACTAAATCAATGTATTTAAAAAACAATTACATAGGATCCAAAGTAAAAGCTAGTGTACTTTAACAAAACACAATTTGAAAGCCAATGTACTTCTAAAGGCAATTTTGCATTTAAAAAATAATCAGACTAGGGTGAACATGCATAATTTGAAAGCTATTGTACTGTCACATGTGAGGGGAATTTTTTCCATTAAGTTGAAAAAAAAATATAGAAAATTATTATTTTCATGATTTGGTAAAGTAATAAATCAAAGTTGGTGTTGGTTGATGATATAAAGTAAAATAAATTATTTTCACGATATTGAGATAAATAAATTATATAAAGTTAACATTTATATTAGTTAAAAAAGTCAAAAATATGATGATATTATTTTATTTTTTTTAATATACAAAAGTCAGACATGTGAAAGTGGTTAAAATGACACTTTTAGAAAATTCCATTTCAAATGTTTTGTTTTTAATTTTCTTTTTTTTATGTTTTAAAAATAAAGTCTAGCTAGTCACATTCATAATTTTTTTGACCAATCATAAAATGGAATGAACAAAATTTTAAAATTTATTTCTAATTTTCAAAGAAAAAAAAAACAATAAATTGTTTTTGAAAACATTGGAAAACTTTATAAAAATATATAGCATGAAATTGAACTAAGGAAAAGTTAAAGCACATTAACTTGTAAATGAAAAGTATATTCCCTCCTTTGTGAGGACTAATAATTTATGCTCTTTGTGTTTCCTTAATGTGGTTCATTTAATTTTTTTATGGAGTTGTGGGTTGTTCTTATATTGTGAGATTACCACATGAAAAGTTGCGGCTTTAACATTTTTCACTGAATAAGGTTTATATTAGTTGTGTTGTTGCAATTGGAGGCTGAGATTAATGAAACTCAAGTTGCATAGGATCATGTTTCTTTTGGAGAGATTGTCCATCATAAGAACAAGTAGGATGAGGGTCAATGTTTATTACCTCTATAATGTGTTCATGTGTTCCTCCTTAGTTGCATTCCCCTTAAACTCCAAGAACCTAGACCTGTCGTTTTAAATCTACATGATGTTACTATTAAAATTAAATGGCCTCGAAGCCAGGACATAATATATGTACATAAACAATTTATAATTAAAAATGACTACTTATGAGGCGAAACATTTAAAAGAGTATGGGAAACCAAGAATTCATTGATGAGAGAATAAAGGGGGCTATGAAAAGTCCTAACGGATCAATAACATGACCTTAGTCTAACATGAGCCTACAAGTTACCTTTTATGTTGTTAAATGTTAAATCTTTTAGAGATGGACGTGGGTTTCTTGGAGAGCTTAAAAGAATATGGGAAACCAAGAATTCACTGGTGAGAGAGTAAGGAGGGCTCTGAAAAGTCCATGAGGGTCACTCTAACATGAGGGTCACTCTAACATGAGTCTACAAGTTACCTTTTATGTTGTTAAATGTTAAATCTTTTATTTGTCTTAAAACATTGCTTATGAGTTAAGAGGGCAATTTAAATGAGGTCATTAAGAAAATAATGGGGATGGACATGGGTTTCTTGGAGAGCCCTCGTGATCTTGGTGGTCCATGCAATACCCCATTGCATGCAAACAATAATTCACCCATCTCTTTGCCATTGTTCTCTGGTTATCCATGGGAAAAACTTTGTGTGCGGAAATTCATATTTTTGTCGTTAGTTTGGTTGTTCATTAGAGAATTTGTGGGGGCGGATACTTGCCAAATCTGATTATCCATGACCTCTGATTATCCATTATGGTTTGTTGGTCATTGTTCTTGATTATCCATAATCTCTAATTTTCCATTGTGATCTGGGCTGTGCATTTTTCTTGAGGAAATTTCTGAAAGGAAGTATTCAAAGTGAATTTCTTTAGTGAATTCTGGGTTCGAGTTCGAGGGTGGCAGCTGAATTGAAAAATTAAGAGCACAACTTGCCTATGGCTGGTGGAGCGGGCTTCCCAAGCAATCAGTTTCTCCAACTTTAGTTATTACATATGAGTATTGAATTATGAATATACTTGGTGATTTTCCAATGATAATTCTTGAATGGTATGTTTGCTTGTGAATCAAATTGAATTTCTGTGTTGAAATTGAATAACTATATTCGGAAATTCAGCTGGAGGAATTACATTTCCATTGTATAGAATTTAACTAATAATTAACTGCTCTGTTTATGAAAGATTAATGATTTTAAGTTTGCACACAATGTGCTTGACAAAGTGTCAGAATAAAACTTAAAAACTTTGCACATGAAGTGCCTGTTAAATTGTTTCAGTGAGATATAGATAAATTAATGTCCAAAATAGCTTTAAGCTTAAGAATTACCCTGACTACGAGTTCTTGTAGCTACACATATAATCGGAAAATGGTATTTTTCTTGTAAAATGTTGTTTTAATATGCATTGGAAATTGTACATTCAGAATTCATCTTGAGGTTAGCCAATGGTTTTAATGCTTAAAACTTGCATTTTCATGCACTAGAGATCATCTTTCTAACAATTCCTATGAATTTATTGCTTGCTGAAATAATTTTTTGGGTTTTATTGTTAAAGTGTTTGACGAATGACACACTGAGGAGGCATCATACTCTAAGGCTGATTTGACACTTGCATGCCCAGATTTGATCTTATTTGTTCACTTAATGTTTTTCATGCTTGAATCGATTGTCAAATTGCTTAACATGTTCATTAGGTAGTCATTTTTCACTTGTGAATCTCAATTTTCTAAGTTTGTTGTCTAACTATTTGATAAAACAAGTCAATAAACAGTCCATACTTAACCACATCAATTGGGTAAATGACATGCTCTGAAATTGATTTGAATGGTTCATATGCTCATTTCATTGCTAGTGATCCACCTTAAGATCACTTTGCACTAAAACTTCATAATTGGATACTTGCTTTCATGATGGTCATCAAAGGGTTTGATAAAATGTTTCAACGATGATTTGGTTAACTAATCTTGTGTTTGGTTGTTAAACACTTATAATCTAGCATCTATGAACTCTCTTGATGCTTCAACTCATGGTTAATGATCTCTATTGCTAAATGATTCTCTTCATGGTTAAAATTCAATTGCTCATGTTTATGATAAATAATATATGGTGGAAACATGTTGAAATTGGCATATCGATTTACATATTTGAGCACTAAATGTTTTGATTCTATCTCATGGTTTCCAGTTCATGAATGCTTAGGATTACAGGTTCAATTCTTATGTTCATCATCTTGTTGACACACATGGAGTTGATTACTTATGTTAAGCACTTGATGGTTGGATGTTGAATAGTTCTTGTTCTCATAAATTGGCATTAGCAACATGGGTGACACCTAATTCTTGGCTAAGAAACTTGTGTGATCCCCCGATGTTATTTACATGATCTTGAAGTTAATAAGTAATCATTTTGTTTATGAGAGGTTATGTGCTGGTATGCAATAATAAATGGGTTAATGGTTTTAGCATGCCATTGTTTTCCTCAATTTGCAGATTTAGAATAAAATTCAAAATTTTCTGTAGTGATTGTTCTTATTTCCTATAATTGAACTTGTCTCAGGTTTTCTTATGTGCCATTTGTTTATTCTGAGGAATTCCAACTACAGTTCATGCACTCAAAATGTTTGCTAAAACTTATCAAAGAAATATGGTTAAATGAATGCCAAAAATTGCATTTTCCAGAATTTCCGGTAGCTATGGAAATTATGTAGAATTTTGATAGCTACGGAAATTCTATAGAACTTCTGGTAGCTAGGCAAATTATGTGGTAGATTATACTCTGTTTGTATAGGGAGTTCTTGTAGCCTGTTTTCCAGGTTTAGGAAGGTAACAAAGTTACCTGCAGGGTGAAATAGGTTTCCAAGCCTAATGAGAAATCGAGATTGCCAAGAAATTGGCTCAAATCTTAATGCCTAGAATTGTTGAAAGGGCGATGTTGAGCCTTATATGCATTGTGTTAGTTGACAGTCAATATGAAGAGTGTTGTGTATGCACTTTATTAGTCTTATAGTTTTGTTTATTTAAAGGAAGTTTTACGCATGGGTTAACCCTCTATGGTGATTGTTAAAGCCCATATGCATTTGAACATGCTTAAATCTTGTTTAATGATTATTGTTTATTGTTTATGTAATAATATATATATATATATATATTAAAAAAATTGGGGTGCATTTTTTTAGTTCAGTATGGTAAGGGTACGTTACAAATTGGTATTAGAGTGAGCGTTCTAACACTTGTCTTTTGTCTTTTGGGTGAATCATGTATCCATTTGCTTTCCTGAAATAACGTTGTGTATAATTCAACTTTTCAGTTTCTGGGTAAGTGTAACTCATGTTAATTAAAGTTAGCTGAGGTTGCAGCTTTTGTCTTCATGAATTTACAAATGAAAGGCAAAACATTACATTATCCTCATTGTCCTTTTTCTTGGGAAAGGATGGAATGATTCTAGTTCCATCTGCTGGTAAGCTTGGGTGTGCTTTGAAGCAAAAATGATTTGGGAATACGCATGCAATTACTCCTTGATGGAATGTTTCTTCCCTAAATTATCATCATTGGTTAGAATTATAATTTCTAAGCTTTATATTTTGTGAAAAGAATTTTTGTGTGCCAAGATCAAGTGGGTGCTTGACCCCTTATTGAATGCTATAAGCATTCTCAATTTATTATATATATATATTTTGTTTACATCAACAATGTGGCCACGTAGGATTGTGCATGCAGCTGTTGATGTGGGTTGCTTTTGTAGAATGGTATGTTTGTTGGAGGGTTATATATATATAATTTGATGTGGGTTGCTTTTGTAGAATGGTATGTTTGTTGGAGAGTTATATATATATAATTTGGGTGCAATTTTTAGTCCAGTAATGTAAGGGTACATTACAAATTGGTATTAGAGCAAGTCTTCCAACACTTGGCTTCTAGGTGAATCATGTATCGATTCACTTCCCTTAAATAAAGTTGTGTATAATTTAACCTTTCAGTTTCTGGGTAAGTGTAACTCATGTTAATTAAAGGTAGCTAAGGTTGCAGCTTTTGTATTCATGAATTTACAAATTAAATTCAAAGCATTACATTGTGCTCTTTCCTGGGAAAGGATGGAATGATTATAGTTCCATCTATTGGTAAGCTTGGGTGTGCTTTGAAGCAAAAATGATTTGGGAATTCACTACGCATGTAAGTACTCCTTGATGGAATATTTCTTCCCTAAATTCTTATCATTGGTTAGAATTATAATTTCTAAGTTTTATATTTTGTGAAAAGAAATTTTGTGTGCCAAGATCAAGTGGGTGCTTGACCTCTTATTGAATGATATAAGCATTCTCGGTTTATTTTATATATATTGTTTATATCAACAATGTGGCCACGCGGGATTGTGCATGCAGCTATTGATGTGGGTTGCTTTTGTAGATTGGTATTTTTGTTGGAGAGTGTAATCCTCTAGAGTTATTATCAGCTTGTTGTGTGTGTTAGTAAGTCGGAAAGCTTACTATCTACCTCTCACAGAGTGAATCTCTGGAGGTTGTTTTGTTAGGTAGAATACATTCTCGCATGAGAATCGTGATTTTCTTCATCCGAGCTGTGTGATCAGCTCTAGCTTATAAAATTTGGTATGAATAAATGGTGTTGATCTCCTTAGCAACATGTTGGATTTTGTTCTGAGAGAGTAGTTGCATGATGGTTGTATTCCCTTTGGGAATTTATTCCCATGTTATGTGTTATATGTCAATATGAATGTTTAACTCATTCAGTATCTCTAGTCAATCTAGAGTGAATGGTTATTTGTTGACAAAATATATATGAATAGTGTGTTCCAAATCCTCTGATAGCATAATCTAGAATGGTTTAGGATAGAGCTGGTAACCTATTGATTAAAGACCTTGTTCGTTAATTTTGGTTATTTTGTGACTAGTATAAATGTTACGAGGTGAATGGATATGGAATGCTTGGTAACCGATTGTATATTATGTTGGAATTTGTGTAGAGCATTTTGATGCACGGGGTTGTGTCGAGCATGTTAATGCTTGAGTGTGTAGAGCAGGTGGATGCTCAGTGTGCTGAGTAAATTAGAATGGATGTATGATTCTCGCCATACCATGTTACAGCTGGGTGGAAACCTGAGCTAGAAATCATGGGTAATTATTAATTAATTATAAATAAAATTTTATACTAGGTAAACTGGGTATTGTTTGGTTCCTTTCATTATTAAAGTATATTTTTTGTCGCTTGAAATGAATAGATTCGGTAGCTTGGTCATTTCTTAGTAATGTTCTTATGCTCTAGCTTAGAGTTTTGTTAGAGTTGTGCAGTAGGCCCAACAGGTGTTGGAAAATGCAAAGGTTTCTTATGCATGTGTTGCATGTTATTTAAATTCTTGTTAAGAATTATGTTATGTTCTTATGTTCAGCATGGATTGATGAGTGGTGTGTTATTTTCCGAATGGTGGCTCTAGATGAGCCTTGCTAAATTGTATTAATATCATAATAGTAACTATTCTGTCTCAACTAAGTATAGAATAACGAGTAATTAATGAGGTTAGAATGGTATCTATGGCTGAGTATTCTGGGTTTCCTATGTATGGAATACCGAATGGTATGTTGATTGCAAAGTGGTGTATGCCTATTTGTATGACAAAATGGTCTCTGTCACGATTATTGTTCATGAATGATGTGACCTTGAAGCTATGTTATTCCTAATAGTAGAGGAAGGTTCAAGGTTGAGCCTGTAATCATCCTAGTGTGGGTTGAGACCTTATGAGAGGTTAACGGGGTCTGGACTACTCTTTTATGTGCTTGCACCGAAGAGCATCTAGAGGGATGTCAGGCCTAAGGGATTGAGTGTGTAGAGAAGGGGGGTACCTCCTTGGTGTTGTGAGAGGCAGTTGTGGAGTAGCATCAGATCGACTGAGACCTTGAGGTGCCTGTGGCTCTATAGTTGAGCTCGTTAGTTGGGAAATATTATTTTCCTTTACTCTTTATGGTTTCTGTAAAGCTTAACGAAGTGTAGATTTGGATTGTGTTTGAGTCCTTTGTGACAATTTGAAGCTTGTGTTTGGCATATGTTCGAGTCCAATGGTGGATGACTATAGTGGTCTGTTATATAAAATTCTTTGGATAGAGGCTTGAGTCCATTTGTGAAAGAATGATTTTATGTTTATGTAATATCTGAAATGTTGTCCTTTAATGGAAAACGATGTCATTTCCAAGTTTTATATATCTAAAATTTTGCTAATGTAATATTAAATGTGTAAGAGGACTATGGAAAAACAGTGAGTGTTTGAATTCAATTGAATGTTTTCTTTGTAGAATAGTGCCCTCACATGTTCCAATGTAGGTCTGGAGGATTGGTGTTTGTTCACTATGCTATGTGTGAACTGAAAATTAAATTATTAAAAATTTTCCAGACATGAAATATTATGGAAGTAGAAGATACGGGTATATTTCCAACTGTGGTGAATTGATATTTGCTTATGAATTACTAATTGTTGTTCTCTATTAATTGCTAATTGTTGTTAGTTGATGGTATTTGTTAACAATTGTTAACATAATTTATTAGATATAAATTATCTGTATTCATCTAATGTGATAATTTGCAAGGGATGCAGAGAATGAGACTGCAATATTAACACTTTCATGTAGGGAATGAGACTGCAATATTAAGCTTCTTTGTAGAGAATGAGAATGCAATATTATAATTATTTTGAAAACATCAGAAAAGCCATGTAGAATTCATGGTGTTCCATGAAAAATGATGTGTAAGACGAGGAACTAAAAATGGGTTCCGGTTGTGGGAAGAGGGAAGTCTCTTTTCCCAAATATCAATTTTAATTATGAAATAAGTTAGTAAGAGTTGTTTCTCAAAACATGTTTTTACATTGAAATGTTTTGAATCTCTTCCTTGAAAGACACATGAGCTACAATTCCATCCAACATGATATACACCGATAGGGAATGGACTCATTCCTAGTGTTGTGTTTGGATACCGACATGGAATACACCATAAAGAAATGGACGCATTCCTAGTGTTATGTCTAGAAAATCAATTAGGCACTTGACCAAGTGTTGAGAAGTAGGAATGAATTATAATATTTTCAGTGTCATGATAATGTATTTTGATAGATGTATGATACTGATGAGCTTTGCTAGCTATTGTGTGTTTATCAAGTATACATGCAAGTTGGTGCTTTCATATTGAAGACAAGAAGCAAATCTTAACTAGATGAATTGAGCATTGATGTCATGGTGCCCGAAAGGGTTGATACATCATTGTGCTAGAAGAATTGAGCAATGATGTCATGGTTCTTGAAAGGGTTGATCCATGGCTTCACTGGAAGGATTGAGTGTTGATTTCATGGTACTTGGAAGGGTTGATCCATGGTTGCGGTGGAAGGACTGAGCGTTGATGTCATGGTACCTAGAAGGGTTAATCCATGGTTGCGCTGGAAGGATTGAGTGTTGATGTCATGGTACCTGAAAGGGTTGATCCATGGCTATGTTGGAAGGATTGAGCATTGATGTCATGGTACCTGAAAGGGTTGATCCATGGATTCCATAGAAGAATTGAACGTTGATGTCATGGTTCCTAGAAGGGTTGATCCATGGTTGCACTAGAAGAATCGAGCATTGATGTCATAGTGCTTGAAGTATTATTGTGAAGGGTTGATCCATGGCTATGCTGAATTTCTGGCATTGATGTCATGGTTCCTGAGGTATTTTTGTGAGGATGTGTTTCCCTCTACAGGAAACCATGTTCTTGGGTGTTTGATGTTGAACTAGTTGTAGCTAGTTATGAAACCTTGTTGTTGGATGTTTGTGGTTGAAGTGGTTGTTTCTAGTTCTGAAAACCTATTGTTGGGTGTTTGTTGTTGAATTGGTTGTAGCTAATTCTAATCTAGGTATTTTTTGGTGTTTGTTGTTGAATTGGTTGTAGCCAATTCTTAAACCTTGTTGTTGGGTGTTTGATGTTGAACTAGTTGTAGCTAGTTCTGAAACCCTGATGTTGGGTGTTTGTGGTTGACCTCGTTGTAGCCAGCTCTGAAACCATGTTGTTGGGTGTTTTCTATTGAACTGGTTGTAACTAATTATGAAACCCTGTGGTTAGGTGATTATGTGGAATTGGTGGTGACCGGGTTCCACTGGTAGTGAATCTCTCAAGTGGTTGCAAAATAAGCACTTTCATTTTATAGATAAGAGACCAAGGAGCGGAAAATCCACGAATGTGGAGCTCTGGATTGGGACAAAACTAAGAAGGGAAAAACTTTTATTATCTCTTTATTTATATTTTACTTTCTAGAAAGAGAAAGTTAGTTAAAATGCATGTTACAATTGGCATTTGTTGTACTTATTTATGTTTGAAATAAACAATGCATGCTGAAATAGTGAATTTTTTGTAAAAATAAATAATGATGATTGGATTCATCCACATTTATGGGATTGCATGATATGCATACAGGCATCCTTATCCAAAAATGATATATGCAGGATGGCCTGATTTATAATGCGTTGGCCTAATGTATTGTGATTATTGATTACGTAGGTAAAATTCAAACCAAGAAGTGGTTACTGCTGCTAAAAGAGCAGGACGATCTCTTGTCAGTGGAAAGGTGTGGACAACCACACAAGTGGAAGAAGTAATGTGGGTGGAGTACCCGTATCTATTTTGAAATTTTGCAACATAAAATATGGCATGTTATGGTTTACATATGAACACCAAGGACGGTGTTAATCTAAGGGGAGGGGAATGTAACACCCCTGGTTTTGAATGCCCAGTTTTATTGTACATGATGTAACTATTAAACTTAAATGGCCAAGAGGCTGGGACATAATCATATGTACATGAACAATTTATAATTAAAACTACAACTGGTTGCTTATGAGGTGGAACGCTGAAAAGAGTATGGGGAACCAAGAATTCATCGATGAGAGAGTAAAGGGGGCTGTGAGAACTCCTAAGGGGTCAATAACATGACCTTGGTCTAACTTGAGCCTACAAATTACATTTATGTTGTTAAATGTTAAACCTTTTATTTATCTTAAAACATTGCTTATGAGTTAAGAGGGAAACTTAAGTGAGGTCATTAAGAAAATAATGGGGATGGACGTGGGTCTCTTGGAGAGCCCACGTGGTCTTTGTGATCCATGCAATAACCCATTGCATGCAAACAAGAATTCACCCATCTCTTTGCCATTGTTCTCTGGTCATCCATGGGAAAAAATTTGTGTGGGGAAATTCATATTTTTGCCATTGGTTTGATTGTTCATTAGAGAATTCGTGGGGGTAATATCTGTTAGGATCTGATTATCCATGACCTCTGATTATCCATTGTGGTTGGTTGGCCATTGTTCCTGATTACCCATAATCTCTAATTTTCCATTGTAGCTAGTTGGGCAATGTCTCTAGTTTCCCATGGTCTGGGTTATACATTTTTCTTGAGGAAATTTATGAAAGGAAGTATTCAGAGTGAATTTCACCGGTGAATTCTTGGTTCTAGCTCGAGGGTGGAAGCTATGTTGAAAGACCAAGAGCGTAGATTTCCTATGACTGGGTGGAGAGGGCTTCACAAGCAGTCAGTTGCTGCAATTATTAGTTATTACATATAAGTACTAAATTCTGAATATCCTTGGTGATTTTCCAATGATAATTCTTGAATGGTATGCTTGCTTGTGAATCAAATTGAATTTCTATGTTGAAATCAAGGTAATTTTTAGAGGCAAAATTTAGCCATTGGCTATGTTTTGGGTTTTTCTTCAAAAAATAAATTCATTATTTGGTCATTTTTAGTCTCTAATATCACCTATATTCACATTAAATATGGTTTTTATCATAATATTCGCCAAAATTTACAAGTTTCCGTAGTAAATTGTAGGTTTTATATTTAATAGTCGCCTACCTATCTATATATATGATTTTTTCAATCCAAAATAATCGCCTAGAATACTATACGTAAGTATAATATTAGAATCCTTAAAAAAATACCCTGGTTGAAATTGAATAAATATATCCAGAAATTCAGCTAGAGGAATTACATTTTTGTAGTATAGAATTTAACTGATAATTAACTGCTCTGTGTATGAAATATTAATGATTTTATGTTTGCACACAACGTGCTTGACAAAGTATTAGAATAAAACTTAAAAACTTTGCACATGAAGTGCTTGTTAAAATGCTTCAGTGAGATATAGATAAATGAATGTCTAAATTAGCTTTAAGCTTAAGAATTACCTTGAGTACGAATTCATGTACCTACACATATAATATGAAAATGGTATTTTTTCTTGTAACACGTTGTTTTAATATGCATTGGAAAATGTACTTTCATGCTTAAAACTTGTACTTTCATGCACTAGAGATCATCTTTCTAACAATTCCTATGAGTTTCTTACTTGCTGAAATAAATTTCTAGGTTTTATTGTTAAAGTGTTTGACGAAATGGCACAGTGAGAATGCATCATACTCTAAGGCTGATTTGACACTTGCATGCCCGGATTTGATCTTATCTTTTCACTTAATGTTTTTTATGCTTGAATTGATTGGTAAATTTCTCAGCATGTCCATTGGGTAGTCATTTTCACTTGCTAATCTCAATTTTTTGAGTTTGTCATCTAACTATCTGATAAAACAAGTCAACAAACAGTCCATACTTAACCACATCAATTTGATAAATGGCATGCTCATATTTCTTTTGAAATTGATTTTAATGGTTCACATGCTTATTTCATTGCTAGTGATCCACCTTAATATCACTATGCACTAAATCTTCATAATTTGATACTTGCTTTCATGATGGTCATCAAAGGGTTTGATAAAATGTTTCAATGACGATTTGGTTAACTAAACATGTGTTTGGTTGTTAAAAACTCATGATCTAGCATCTATGAAATCTCTTGATTCTTCAACTCATGGTTAATGATCTCTATTGCTAAATGATTCTCTTCATGGTTAAAATTCACTTGCTCATGTTTGTGATAAATGATATATTGTGGAAACACGTTCAAATTGGCATGATCGGTTTACATATTTGAGCACTAAATGTTTTGATTCTATCTCATGGTTTCTAGTTCATGAATGCTTAGGATTACAGGTTCAATGTTTATGTTCATCATCTTGTTGACACACACGGAGTTGATTAATTATGTTAAGCACTTGTTGGTTGGATGTTGAATAGTTCTTGTTCTCATACATTGGCATTAGCAACATTGGTGACACCTAATTCTTGGCTAAGAGACTTTTGTGATCCCCTGATGTTATTCACATGCTCTTGAAGTTAATATGTAATTATTTTGTTTATGAGAGGTTATGTGTTGGTATGCAATAATAAATGGGCTAATGGTTGTAGCATGCCATTGTTTTCCTCAATTTGCAGATAAAGAATACAATTCAAAAAATTTTGTAGTGATTGGTCTTATTTCCTATAATAGAACTTCTCCCAAGTTTGCTTATGTGCCATTTGTTTATTCTTAGCGATTCCAACTACAGTTCATGCACTCAAAATGTTTGCTAAAATGTCTCAAAGAAATATGGTTAGATGAACACCAAAAAATGCATTTTCTTGAATTTCTGGTAGCTATGATAATTCTATAGAATTCTGGTAGCTATAGAAATTTCTGCAAAATTTATGGTAGCTACGAAAAATTCTATGGAAGACTATACTATGTTTGTATAGGGTGTTCTTGTAGCCTTTGTTTTCCATGTTTAGGAAGGTAACAGAGTTACCTGTAGCGTTAAATGGATTTCCAAGCCTAATGAGAAATCGAGTTTGCCGAGAAATTGGTCCAAATCTTAATGTCAAAAATTGTTGAAAGGGTGACATTGAGCCTTATATGCATTGAATTAGTTGATAGTCAATATGAAGAGTGTTGTGTATGACTTTATTAGTCTTATAGCTTTGTTTATTTAAAGGAAAGTTTTACGCATGGGTTAACCCTCTATGGTGATTGTTATAGCCCCTGTGCCTATGAACATGCTTAAATCATTTTTAATGATTATTGTTTGTTGTTAAATAATATCTTTTTTTATGCTTATTGTTTATTGTTCAAGGTTTGTAATGTCCCCATCCAAATAAATTGTGACGGAGGAAAAATTCCACTAACCTACTAGTTCCCTAGGTTGGGGGTGGAAGCATTAAAATTTGGAATAAGGGAGCTACAAGATCCAAAGTGACCTTAGACTTACAAATTCACATTAAATGGGCCAAATAAACAATAATAAAGAGGAAAATGAAGTGGCATTGGATCATGAGGGCACATAAG
This sequence comes from Larix kaempferi, assembly GCA_027924585.1. Classification (NCBI taxonomy): domain Eukaryota; kingdom Viridiplantae; phylum Streptophyta; class Pinopsida; order Pinales; family Pinaceae; genus Larix; species Larix kaempferi. Next base: position 1,731,363 of record BSBM01000829.1, read on the forward strand.
AGGTTGTGGGATCCACATGTGGCAAGATTCCCCACTACACTTGGCATCATTCTCTCACCAATTCGAGTCCAAGGTGGAGGGTAACGTACTCGTGGGAGATGAAGAGACAATATTCATGTCAAGAATCTAGGAAGGTCGAATTGGAGTGGAAGAGTAACTCCCAAGGAAGAGGAAGAGGCATTGTGACACTTGTAACTAGATTTCATGGCATCTATGACAACAATGATGAAGGAATCTATGAAAAATATTACAAATTTAGACTTGATTGTAGACCTATGACACATCTGACATATCAGGGCTAAAAATAGCCACCAAGAGGGCGCATATATAGGGAGTTATGGTCAGCCAAGATTCCCAATTCGAATTGGGGAAAGAGGAATGCAAGGAAGACGTGAACAAGTGTCTCATGAGAGAATCTATCACTAATTCAAGTTGAGTGAAGTATCTTGGAGGGAATTCAAGCTCTTGAGTTCACTCGAGGTTAATAAAATAGGAGGAGGATGAAGGATAGTAGCTTTTGGATCATTTTTGTTTTGCACTCTTGGAGAGCTTAGCGTGTCCTTGCACGGTGGATGTTCATCCTCCCTGCCATTATTTCGAAGGTGAAATATCCTTGTCCAAGTTGGTTGAGGAGAGGCCATTTAGAACTCTTATCAAATCTTAATGAAGGTGTTTTCATGCAGGTTCGAGTCCCCCTTCAGTTCGAGTTCATCTACTATATCTTCTCTCAATCTTCTCTCAATGTCCATGTTCTAGTATTGATGAAGCACTCAAAGTGACCTTAGACTTACAAATTCACATTAAATGGGCCAAATAAACAATAATAGAGAGGAAAAGGAAGTGGCATTGGATCATGAGGGCGCATAAGAGGTTGTGGGAACCACATGTGGCAAGATTCCCCACTACACTTGGCATCATTCTCTCACCAATTCTAGTCCAAGGTGGAGGGTAACGTACTTGTGGGAGATAATGAGGAAATATTCATGGCAAGAATCTAGGAAGGCCGAATTGGAGTGGAAGAGTAAATCCCAAGGAAGAGGAAGAGGCATTGTGACACTTGTAACTAGATTCCATGGCATCTATGACAACAATGATGAAGGAATCTATGACAGATATGAAAAATTTTGACCTGATTGCAAACCTATGACACATCTGACATATCAGGGCTAAAAATAGCCACCAATAGGGTGCATAGAGGGAGTTATGGTCAGCCAAGATTCTCAATTCGAATTGGGGAAGGTTGAATGCAAGGAAGAAGTGGACTAGTGTCTCATGAGAGAATCTATCACTAATTCAAGTTGAGTGAAGTCTCTTGGAGGGAATTTGAGATCTTGAGTTCACTTGAGGTTAATAAAAGAGGAGGATGAGGAAGGAGAACAACTTTTGGATCATTTTTTTCACTCTTGGATAGCTTCGCTTGTCCTTGCATGGTGGATGTTCATCCTCCCTACCATTGAACCAATTTAAAAGGTGAAAGATACATGTCCAAGTTGGTTGGAGGAGAGACCATTAAGAAATCTTATCAGAGCTTAATGAAGGTGTTTTTATGCAAGTTTGAGTCCCCCTTCAATTTGATTTCATCTACTATCTCTTTCTCCACTATCTCTTCTCTCAATCTTCTCCCAATGTCCATGTTCTAGTATTGATGGTGCACTCATAGTTGTGTAGCCTTTGTGGAGGATGAATTTGTGCCTCCATGGTTATGTTATATGATGAATATCACTGTAATGAGCTGCACATTGGAGCCACAGCTCTAAATTCCATTCCTTTCATGTAAACTTTCCAAGTAAACTATTGGTTCGAGCTAGTTTCCCCTCTATCTTCATATGGAGTTTTTGGAGTAGTTTTATATATGTTTTACATCAGAATTTCTATGAATTTTTGCTGATGTTTAGAGATTCTTATGATGTAATTTTGATGACCAAAACAGTATGTGTAGGCCCATTGGTATTTTGATTAAATATTGTGCAACAAACTTCATGTCCATTGTTAACAATTTCCACACAATTTCAATGTTTCACAACATTCTATTTTATGGGAGTGGTAGCCGATCATAGAACCTGATTAATGATGCATTTTGGTTTCTCTGAGTTCCTTTATCAAATCCAATTATATGTTCATAAAATAGGGAAGGTAGTACAGTGTTTGGAAATCCAAGAAGGTCATAGACTAGTGGGGTTTTTAACCATCGAATTCACTAGTTTTTCCCCCTTCTTCCCTCCTGTAGAAATGCAAGTCCTGAATGTCTATAATGAATTTCTAAGTGTCTGATAGCTGCATTAGGTTTTCGTAAGATGCCTCAAGCCCTTCCAAACCGAATTCGAGAAACTTTTGGAGCATTTGGTATATTTTGGGTTTAACCAGTCCAAGGTTCGAAAATTGGCCAAAAATGAGTAATTTTTCAAATTAGGGATATTACAACCTTCTCATATGAATTGCATAGCCAAGAAAAAAGTATTTCATTTTCTTAGAGAGAACCCTGGTTGGTAAGTTTAATACACTATGTCCTATCCCTCTATCATTTGATAAATGGATCTTAGAAAACTAGAGGTCAAGGTGCAAGGACATCCCTCATTTTTTGCTTGTGGGAGGGGTACATCATTTTCCTATTCTAGTTTAAAGAAGAGAAATCCTTGATATTCCCCTCCAAACCACTTTATGGGATCATAGGGAATGTATCTATATCACTATATACTATATATCAAACCAACTAAGAATATTACTTCAACCCCAGTATCGATCAGCCTTCCACATCTATTGTTGATATTTTGGGATAGAGAAACCGTGAAATCTATAAGAGATAGTTTGGGGAAATTCATTGAAGTAGTTAAAACTAAGGGAGAACAATAATTTTTCAATCACATCTTGTAGAAGTTGCATTAGACAAGGAATTTTCAAGTCCATCTTGCTCCAACTAGAAGGATATTTCACTAAGAACTAGACTATACAAAAATTCCTTTTAAGTGCAATATGTGCCATGCATACAACCACTTTGCAAAGCATTGTACACATGCATATTCTTTGACTTCACCTTCAACACACTACCAAAAGTAGATCCCATTGACGAATCCACAAAGAAAAATCTTGGAGAAAAGAAAAAAAGAATGATAGGTTCCATTCAAATTTGTGACAAGTAGGAAAAAGAAACAGGAGTAGCCAAAAAAACAGAAATCTACAAAGACCAACTCCTATGGTGTAAATCAATTCCAATTCATAGGTGATCTCGAGGATTTCGAAAATAGTACGGAAAGAGGGGAGAATCAACTTGAAAAATGAATCACACCCCCCACTCCCTCCTACTCTACAACAAAGGCAAAAAATTCAATAAAAGGTACTAATTTTTATGAACTCCATAAATTGATCACTGGGCATATGGTGCTTCAACTAGTTTCCTTCAAACTTTTCCCTCCCTACTAGTGTCCAACAACATATTACATACATTTATTAAAAAATTTCACTTCATTTGTACGATTCGATATATTGATTCCCTACTAAGATCCCTTGAAAAAAATGAATCTCATCAATCGCTAGTGAATGAACCTACAAAAAACTAAAAAATCCAAACAGAGCCTAAAAAATCCATGGTTTATATTTATGTATGTAACAGAAAAGGAGAAAGAAGAATGAAAAGGAAATGAGAAAGGGATAGACCTTAAAGTTGCATTGAAAAAAACACCCCCATGTAGCTTGCCTTCGCTTATGTAGGGAAAATGAAGCAATAAGAGACATTGGCATGGGCATCCAAAACTCACTCTTTAGTTATATGGAGTCCATAGGAGAGGTGTTCCTCATAGAGCCTCTCTTGGATGTAGAACACGGTTGTAACTAGACCTCCAATCTAGTATGTTTTGTTTTTGTTGAATATTATGTAAGTAATTTGTAAATATGTTGAACCTTGGTTTTGACATGTTTACAATGACCACTTAGCTTATTTTCACCTATTTTACCTTTTATCCTTATCCCTTTATTACTCATATTTCTGCATTATTCAATTTACAAAGCTTTCACTTCATATGACCTTCATGATGCATTGTTTTCTACTCATTCCCCATGTTTTGATGTTTATTTAGGATAGATCTTGTGGATTGCCTAACAATTTCCAAATTTTCAACAGTCTTTTGGCACTTTCCAGAAACCCTGTAACACTCCAGTATTGTCAAAATGCAGTTTTGCTATTAGAATTCCCGTAGCAGACAATTTCTTGGTGGGGTTTTGGCACGTCATTTGCAAGCAGATGAGGATGAATTAAGAAATTATGAGACATGGGTTTTGTGCATAATATAACCATTTATGCGACTTGGAAGTAAAATTCTCAGAAAATGCACTATAATGGATGTACAAGTATGCTTTTGAAGAAGCTTTTATGTCATTTCCAAAAATCTCGTAGTAGTTGTAAATCCGGTAGCTCTTTGATGATTCACATGCCATTGTTCCTATTGAGGCCAAAATTGGGCAGATGGGTTTTGTGCATATGGGAATCAATATGGTTTCAAGTTGTTTAGATTGGTTCCAAACTCATTAAATGCGGTGCCACCCTTCAGTCAAAGTTTTGGTAAATACTTTCTATATGGACAAGTTTCAGTTTGATTCCTTGGTTGTATGCTCCATATTGGAGGCTCCACATCATGCATCAGCTAGATCACTCCTCCTACCTTTCTCAGTGTTTTGGCAAGGGTGCAACCCCCATTGTCTTAATTAAAATAATTCCAAGATATGATGGTTGTGAGATCCACATATTTAAGGATTGATCTCATCTTGTTGTAACACGTTCTCCTTCTATGCTATGTATATATATATGAGGAGATATCATATTAGCATACACACTAGGAGAATAGGGTGAGAAATAATTGTTGTGTAGAGGATTATTCCTCTCTATACTTTGGAACATCTTGTCGATGATAATATAAGAATTATGTTGTTGCAAGTTATGAGTTAATTATTGGGTTTTACTGCAGCGTGTTCTCAGCCAAGAGGACCCCTTATATGAGTATGCATCGCACATTAGTTAGTTTATTTTACGGTATTTAATTTATTCATTGTTGTTCTATTTCATTGGCATTGTGAGGTTTTTAGATATTTGGCAATACTAGTGGAAGGGTTTGATGCGAGTTGCATAAGATATTCTATTCCTCAACGATTATTACAAGATTTCTCAAAATTGAGGAAGGAATGTAGCTGTAGTCATGGCTTGTTTGGTAAAGGAATCATGTCAGGAGTGCGCCCATTCCAAAAATCCCAATGATACTGCATGCTCAAAGTTGGCAATCAATATCCACCCCGCAACGTAGCATTTAATACTGCTGCGGTGGGGATGTGGTTCATTGGATTGATTGTTGGATATCCAATGATTCACATCCTTGTCGAGTAGCATTAAATGTTACATTGTAGGGTGGATATTGATTTCAATTCCTGCCTTGTTGTTGATCCCATCGAGACTGGAACTACACTATTTCTCTGTTTGCCTAAGCAGAACTAGTCAGAAATAACATAACTGCTTAACCATTAGTAAAGGTTATAATGCTAACCATAACAGATATGGGCATGATTTTGGCTGTGATAGCTAGAGGATATTGGCAAGATCTGTACATGAATTTTTGTGGACCATCACCCGTTGATGCAAACAAGGTTGAGGGAGGTGTTGGCAGGCGATTTGGTAAGTTCGTATTGCAGCATCGTGGATGATGCGACAAGTCAGAAGATACTGCAGAAGGCGGAAAGCTGGGCGCAAAGGAGAATATTTTATGTATTTTTGAGTCGGTTGGACCATGCGGGTTTTGCGTCATTTGGACCGTAACTATGTTATGTAATTTTGGGTCAATTGTACCACAGTATGCGGGTTTTTGGGTCATTTGGACCATGTCAGTTAGATTTTGGGTCATTTGCTCAAAGCGTCGGTTAGGAAGTTGTTAGTAAGTGGACAAGTAATGTAAAGGCGGAATCCTATTTATAGTCATAAAGTCATATGTGTTAAAAGACCTAAGTTAGAGCGGATATGCGTCTGTAATTGTGATGAAGAGTTATCTGCGAGATCTGTGTTTTGCGGAGATATTGTATTTGGGTTTTACTGAGTTAATATGACATGAAAGAGCTGTTTTGTGAAATCCCTGTGTATTTTCTGTTCACTTATGGTAATGCATGTTGCAATTTATGAATGATGCTATGTTTTCTTGCTACAATTAATGCTTTACTGTTATACTTGCTACAATGAATGTTTCTATTGAATGATGCAATACAAAGATGCCGAAGTTAAATGCATAGATCTATTTCCGAATGTCGCAATAAGTTTAAGTGATTGTTGCTCCAAACATCCTCCTTCATTAGGCGGAAACATGGTTTCGTCGACTCTCCCTTGAACATCTTGGGTGAGACCTCATCTGCTCCGCAGGTGTTGCTGGACGGGGTAAAACCTGTCTGGGCCTGTGCTCAGGGAGATCACCGTGGTTTTGATGTCGACAGTGAGTGGAACCCCTGTCGACTGGGTTTGAGTCAAAAAATGGTTCCATTGCCGGGACCGTGTGCGAAGTGAAAGGATGATATGTTGTGGCATCCGACACAACCAAAGATACAAAGCTGGTTTGATCAGAAGTTGTAGGAATTTGCTGAAGAAGAAAGTCGGAACACTCGACTGACAGTAGATCAGTGGGTGGGAAGATATATTCACGACGGTCCGCATGAATGGTTTTTCTGTGAATTCCCAGTCATTTTGTACGAGTGGTTGGCGAATTTGACCTTCCAGAAGAGGAACTTCCAAGGTGTTGAACCGACGATCTGGACCTTGGAGCTAATCCAAGAACTGCAGGAAGTCGACAACAAAGCGTCGTGGGCTGTCGAAGTGTGGCTTGATAGCATCTTAGAAGGGTATATCACTGAATTTGTGGTTGATATGCAAAAGTCTTATAGTGAAGCTGAAAGATATTTCTTTCGTGAACCCCGGGGAAGGTTTCTGCTGTCACTCCAACTGTCCATTAAGATGCTTATTTGCGAGAAGGGTATATTGAATTTGCATCTAGATCAGTAAACAGCCTGGTGGGCAAAAGCCGTGGGTATCGCGACAGCAGGGGGCGATACATGGAATGATAAGGGGTAGATGGGTGCAGGTCATGATGAGACTGTGAGCAAAGCCGAGGAAGAGAGTGGTCTTACAAGGGGAGGAGCGAGGTTTCAATAGGAAAAGAGGCAGAGGACAGCAGAAGGTACTGCTGCGATCGAACCGCAAGTTCGTGAAGGAAGACCACATGGGACGAAGCGACCTCACAATCCGGACAAGGACAACCAGGCTACTCCCAGGATAGAGGCAGGACCAAACCCCAGCAGCAACTTACCCACACCTCCGCTCACTATCTGTCAACCAGTGAGAAACACAACTTTGACTCCACCGGGTCAACAAAACTTGATTACTAATAGTTCAGTGACTGCAGGAAGGAAGCCCAGGATGGCGGGCGAGGACGCTAAGTTACCGTTGTTCCACGGGAATGGGACAGATAACCCTAAGCAGCACTGGTTTTTATGTGAAGCGGTATGGACCGTAAAACAGATCACTGATGATAATGCTAAGAAAGGACAGTTAGCGACAACTCTGCGAGGTCGCGCATTAGACTAGTTTATGAAGTTTGTTCTAGTCCCTACAGGAGCTCCAGAGAAGATGCTAGATAATATCAGGGACGGATTGATTGCAGAATTCAGAAAACCCAAGTCCGAAGCACAGTATATTACAGAATTGAAAGAAATTAAGCAGTATCCCAATGAAACGGTGTGAGATTTTGACCAACGGTTTAAGACACTGATGGCGAGGGTTAATTTTGATATGAGCGTTGTCCAACAAAATAATGGTTCATCGCGGCACTACTCCCGCACATTCGATTACCACTGATGCAACAAAACATTACGATGCCCAGTGAAGCTCTGGAGATTGCAATGCGGTTGGAGGCGTCGCTAATTGGTGAAAACGCAGTTGCGATGTCGCAGATACAGACACAACTGGCTAACTTGACCATACAGCTACAAGATCTGAAGAAGGGCAAGGAGAAGCACGAAGAAGTTTGGTGTACACGATGTTGAGGGGAAGGGCACACTAAGGACAATTGCCCTGACTTCCTCAACTATTTGGTTTCAGGAGCACCAAATCCGTTGAATGGTGGAGGCATGTCGTGGTGTCGCGTTTGTAAAGTATATGGGCACTGCCATGAGGAATGTCCACACATGCAGAAGATGGTCACCAAACCGATGAATCTGTATTGCACATTCTGTAAATCTATGGGACATGACGACAAAGATTGCCGGGCATATGGGTTGCTTCATGAGAGAACGTATGATGCATTCTATGTAAAGGACGATCAATGTGCCGTACAACAACCGCAACTGCAGCCGCAGGTAGCCTAGCCGCTACCTCAACCGTAGGTACAGTTTGTACCGCAGCAGCAACCACAGTAGTTTATGCCACAATATGCTCCAATGCAAATGGCTCCACAGCAGCCATAGTACGTTCAGCAACCGCAGTATGCGCAGCAAGGGTAGGGCATGCAACTAAATCCTATGCCGTAACAGTACAACCAACCGCAGTACCAACAGCAGGGCAGATTCCGTGGAGGATACCGAGGTGGACGTGGCAGAGTATTTGGTCACGGAGGAGGACGAGGAGGTCGCGGACATGTTCAGTGTTATCACTGTGCAGTATGGGGACACTACCAGCGAGATTGCCCACTATTGCAGACATAGTGTACATTTTGATTTGTTATAGACCACAAAGTGGAGAACTGCCCGTAGTTGATTGCACGATGGCAAGCAGGGAATGTTCCACAACTGCAGAATCAGAACCAGGCACAACAACCAGTACAGAATTAGGTGCAGCAATCGGTGCAGAACCAGAACCAACGCCCAAATCAGAATGCTAATCTGAATGTGAACCAACCGGGGAATCCACCGCTGAACCAGAATCAGGGTGCGAGTGTTGCAACAATTTCTATGGAGCCAAGGCCACGGGATGCAGCTGTCGCAGTCATCATGTGGGGAGGTGCAGCAACAGGAGGGGATAGCTCACAACTGCTCATTCGATTAGCCGGGTAGAAGAAGGTCTCATTTGACATTGGGTCCGAATGTGATGCGTTCTTTCAGAAACGTCGTGCGATGGACTAGGATCGCCCAAAGCTATTATTTGCGACATGCCCCCTGTTTCTTATGCTACTTCAGAGGTAGGTCCGTCAGCGCCTTCTGGAACCTTGCATAAATTTTTCGAGAGTTGCTTATTGTTGGCAAGAGATCTGGCTGCTATAGCTGAGATCGAGGGGTTGCTGCAACAACCAACCAGGGGACAGCAAGAGTCCGCGGTCAACTCCTTACAGCGACGGAGTACCGGTAAGGAGATACGCATGAACATACAAATCGGGGACTATGATGTTGATTCAGTTATCCTGGATCTTGGTTCGGATGTCAACATCTTAACCAAGCAGGCATGGCAGAAAATGGGGAGCCCCCCATTGAGTTGGTCTCCTATACAGCTCCGACTAGCTAATCATGCGAAGGTAACACCGATTGGGAGAGTTCCACGTCTAGTGGTGGACATTGAGGGCATGAAGACCTATGTTGACTTTGACATCATCGAAGTGGTTGAAGGAGGAAGCTCATATCCCACGTTGTTGGGGATCATATGGGCTAATGACAGTGGAGCGGTCATCAACTTCAAGGGGCGGATGATAACTTTCGAAAACCACGATCTCGAAGTCATAGCCCCATTGGATTCGGCTGAAGGATGCAAATACATTGATCCAATGGAGGACAAAGATCCCAGTGGATGGGACCATGCATTCAACATTTTCGAAGACTATATTCATCTGACTGCCAACGGTGAGCTGAGATGCGCAGTGACAGCTCTACGTCTTCCGACTCTAATGACGCGTTAGAACATTGGCAAAACTGCTTGCATGAGGTATCGCTCCGCAAGTGTGGGTTAATTATGCAGTCACTATGCCGCGTCGCGACTGAAGTGGTCACACTACCAGTCTATGAGGGGTTGCCTGGCTTGTCCGACTTTCTCGCAGAGTTTGAGGAAAGAGTTTCAGAACCACAACGACTTTTGGCATTGGAAGAAGCACTAAAGGCTACTCCAGCACACTAGTGGGAGACACACAAGAAATCAATTAATGGATGGACGCAATGCAGGAGATTAATGATGGTTTGTTTTGGCGATATTGAGGTTTACCACACAGGTAAATATGATGGTCGGAATAACCCTGGCAGTCATTTGAGGGAGTGTCAGACATTGTGGGCATCGCGACCGCGAGATGAGTGGGTCCATGCCTTTATCCATACTTTAGACGAGATGCCGCGATCCTAGTATACTGCAACCGAGTTGCGAGGATAAATTACCACTTGGGTGGAGTTGACGGTATGCTTCACTCATACGTTCAGCTTCGCGGATGCCAACCCTGATGTCAATAATGCTTTGCAGCTCATCCGCGATGTGGTTCTGAAGGTTGTTCCAGTGGCATATCCTGCGGATCCGCATGCACATTGCTAGATGCAATCCATGATGGAATGTTACAATATCACCGGTGGGCTTGAAGACAGTTATGATCCGTAGAATGTCAATATTCCTGAGTCTGAAGGGATTCGTGATGTGGTAGCACCTAATGAGCCAAGTGATCCGATCAACCAGCCCTTGAAGCTCTGTAAGATCAATATTGGGACGGAGGCCACTCCCAAGTTCGCGAATGTTGGAGATTATTGGGATGATGAGATGATGGGAAAGGTCACTGACTTGTTGCATGAATTCCAAGACCTCTTTCCTATGAAGTTTTATGAGATGAAAGGTATTTTGGGTGATTTAGGGGAAATGAAGATCCCATTGAAACCAGATGCTAAACCGATCAGGCAGCGACCCTACCAGATGAATCCGCGACATAAGGAGGGGGTCAAGGTAGAACTTGATTGCATGTTGGATGCTGGTATCCTTGAACCGGTTAAAGAGTCATAATGGATCAGTCCTATGGTGATGTAGGACAAGAAGACTGGTGAGGTGCGCATTTGTGTCGATTTGCGGAAGTTGAATGATGCCTACTTGCATGATCCCTTTCCGACCCCGTTTACTGATGAAGTACTCGAAGGTGTGGGTGGCCAGGAGATGTACTCTTTCACGGATGGGTTCTCGGGATATCATCAGATCTGCATTGCAAAGGAAGACCACCACAAGACGACTTTTGTGACAGAATGGGGTTGTTTTCAATATACCGTGATGTCGTTTGGGTTGAAGAACACACCTGCGATCTTCTCGCGGGTTCTTGTTGCCGCGTTCCAGAATTTCATTCAGAAGTTTTTGCAGGTATACGTGGATGATTGGACAGTCTATCGTTTGATCCGTGATCATCTGGCCAATCTGCAGTTGATGTTGGAGCGTTGCCGACAGCATCAGATATCGTTGAATTTGAAGAAGTGCATCTTTTGTGCACCGTTTGGGATATTGTTGGGTCACATTGTGTGAAAACAAGGGTTGTTAGTCGATCCAGCAAAGATTGCGCTCATTTTGAGCTTAACACTACCGACTAATGTTATGCAGTTGAGGGGGACCTTGGGACATACTGGGTATTATCGCAAGTTCATCAGAGGATATGCAACGATCACCGCCCCTATGGAGAAGTTATTGAAGAAAAATGCGGTATTTCAATGGAGCCCTGAATGTCAGGATTTTTTTGAGCAGCTGAAGGCTAAGATGGCTTCGACACCAATACTGGTATTTTCGGACTGGAGTAAGGAATTCCATGTCCATGTTGATGCATCGTCGATCGCACTAGGTGTGGTGCTAGCGCAACCAGGAGAGGGGGATCTCGACCACCCCATTTCTTTCGCAAGTCAGAAGTTATCATCCGCAGAAAGGAATTACACCACTACCGAGAGGGAAGGTCTGGTGATGGTCTATGCACTGCAGAAGTTCCAACACTACTTATTAGGAGGACATTTTAAGATGTTTACAGACCACTCTGCATTGAAATACCTGGTCAATAAGCCTGTGTTGGGGGGGAAGATATGTCGATGGCTACTTCTTTTTCAAGAGTTCGATTTTGAAGTGATTGTGAATCCAGGGCGGTTGAATGCTGGCCCTAATCATCTATCACGGATTGAAATAGGAGAGGAGCCAACTAACATTGAAGACGGGTTGCCTGATGCGCAACTATTTAAGGTTGAAGTAGCCGATAGCTATTTTGAAGAAATCATTCAATTTCGGGCGACAGGTACTGCACCAGAAGAATTCACCACTAGTTAGAAGAAGCAGTTGGTAGTCAAGGCTACAGATTTCCAGCTAATTGCAGGAGAGTTATACAAGATGGGCGCAGATGAGATATTGCGACGGTGTGTCTTGCCACACGAGCAAGCGCAGATCTTGTCAGAGGCACACGCAGGAGTGGCTAGGGGGCACTATGGCGGTCGTGCGACTGCCGGGAAGGTGCTTTGTGTGGGGCTCTGGTGGCCCACACTGCATAATGATGCAACAGCCTATGCGCGGTCCTGTGATGTTTTTCAAAGAACTGGGAAGCCATCCAGGAGGGATGAGATGCCGCTGGTACCACAAGTGACACTACAGCCATTTGAAAAATGGGAAGTGGATTTCGTAGGACCAATCAATCCACTAGGGAAGCACACTGGTGCAGGATACATCATCACGATGATAGATTATTTGACAAGATGGGAAGAAGCTGCACCAGTCATTGATTGTTCCGTGGCCACGGCTGCGCGGTTTTTGTTCGACAACATTATCACTCGCTTCAGCTGCCCCAAGATATTGCTGAGTGATCAAGGAAGCCACTTTCTCAATCGCACCATCAGTGCATTGACGGAGGAACTGCAGATCCAGCACAAGAAGAGCACGCTGTATCATCCGCAGGCAAATGGCACGGTCGAAGCTTTCAACAAAATATTGGAGCATGCGCTAACAAAGGTGTGCAATGCAAACCGTGATGACTGGGATCTGAAAATCCAAGCAGTCTTGTGGGTGTATCACACCACATGTAAAAGGTTGACAGGACAGACACCATTCAAACTGGTATATGGCCAAGAAGCGATTATGCCAATGGAGTACATCGTTTCGAGTCTGCGCATCGCAACAGCGACAGGTATGGATGTTGCAGCGGCATTAGAAGAACATCTAGCGTAGTTAGTACAGCTGGAAGAAGATCGCATTATTGCAGGATTCCACCAGGGTGTGGAGAAGGATCGCCAGAAGGCTTGGCACAACCGCCACATCAAAAACAAACAATTTCAGCAAGGTGACTTGGTGTTGTTATATGACAGTAAGTTTACGAAACATCCAGGAAAACTGCAAATGCATTGGCTTGGTCCATATCGCATCAGTAGCATCACTTCAGGAGGCGCAATACAGTTGCAGCAGTTGGACAGAGCGATGCTCCTAAAGTTGATTAATGGTAGCAGGTTGAAGCCCTATAGGTCGGGCTTGGAATAGCGCGATGCCTGAGTCGCATCGAAAAAAAAAATTTGCAAGTTGTTTGGTGGCAGGTTGGCACACCAACAGGAACAGAATGCGCAAGCAGGGAGGCTCATGCCACAAGTTAGGAGCGGTCCGCGACAGTGGCAAGGTCGCGACTAGGTCAAATCAACAATAAATGCCAAAAGTTAAGACAGTTAATTAACGATGCTTGTTCGAATGATGAGCAATAATGGTGGATCCGACCGATCGGCTGACAGGATTGATGGCAGATTTGGGTCATTAATATAGAATTTAGTCCGAGTTAATGCGGTATTTGGTGATGATTACGAAGGATCAGGTTGGATGCTATAAGAACGAGTCGAGGCTCGTCGGAAGGCACCAAGAGAATTCAGTTGCTAAGTGTGCAATATTGTGCAGTGTTGCAGAGTGTCGTTGCTGACTGTGGAGAGAATTTGTGAGTTGGGCAAGGTTCAGTTGAACTTGCGGGGTATGGTTGTGTGTGCTAAGCTAGGATTGTGAGTGGCATTGTGCCATCCTTTGAAGTTTCGGTGAGTTCAGTTAGGTATGCCAGGAGAGGTGGAGACAGTTGAAATCTCCATCGAAGTAGAGTCTCCCCTCATTCCTGTTGCTGTTGAGGAGGAAGTCGACCTTGAGGAGGAAGTTGCCAACATGCTGGTCGGAGCATTAGCTATCACCAAGAAGCATCGGGGAGGTCAGCATTTTGAGTCCCCGCAGAGCAAGCGGATGCTTACATCATCCACTACGGAGGTGGAAGAGGTTCAAGTGCAGGTGGGATAGTCCAATCGGAGAATTGATGAGTCCACTACATGGGAGGGGTTGTCTGCTATCGACATCCCTGGGTATGTCCCCCCTAGTCCGCCAGGTGCACCGCCTTGCAAGGTGAACAAAAATCAGAAGTATCCATTGAGGCTGCCAGCGATCCCTGTTGGAATGAAGTGCTCCACTGATATTGTGTCGGCATTGATGCGCCTGAAGTATGATGATCACGATATGGTGCCTATCCCGAAATTTCCTCGGACCCCTATGTGCCAGAGTCACAAATCACTGGGACGCCGATTCCGCAAGACTGGGCACGGGGGCTGAACCAGGCTAGCTTGTTGGACCTTATTAACATGTCGCATTTCAGATGATTGCCATAGCTTAACGCTTGTGTGAAGCAGCTGCTGGCCTGCTTCCATGGCAGTTCATTATGGCTAGACACAGAGATTCCGGTCACTATTGACCTAATTGTGAGCATTACTGGGTTTCCCAAAGATGGGGTAGACCCTTCGCAATACTTTTGAGGAAAGGAGAACGACAAAAAGAGGGCGAAGCAGTTGGTTGACCGCTATGGGTTGGAACAAGATGGCCGTGGTTATCGCACCAGCAATATCAATGATGAGGTGGTTCTCACCGACGCAAAGATATTGTCCTGCAAGGTGGTTCGGGGTGGTCGGCCTAATCAGTGCAATTCGGGGATCATGGCATGTGCAGAGCAATGCGCGGAAGGCGTCTGGATGAATTGGTCTTTGTTTTTTCTAAACCAGTTGGCGGAGGATGTTGTCACTGTCCAAGCTAGGAAGGGCTCCTTCTCATATAGCTAGCTGTTAATTTTGATTGCACTTGTTTCCTGGAAGGAGCCCAGCACTTACCAAGGCATGGAGGTTGCGGCTACGAAAGAGCGTCGGGGTGCGCGATATCAAAATTTGTGGTGGGTACGTGAGCAAGAGCGACTCCAGGATTGCGCATTGCAGTTCGGGTTTTATTGGGAGATGCTCTATGATGCAACAGTATAGGTGCCTTGGTTATCTGAGGTAACCGCGGTAAAATTTAAGCCGATTATGGTGTTCATGATTCGGCCGCACACCATTTATGTGCAAGCCAAATGCGACCCAGGTAAGCAATGGTTGTTGACCCCTTACAAGGTGACGACAGAAGCACTAGATGCTATTGTGAACGATTGGCCGTCGGAATGGCACGAACCCGTGGGGTTGGCAGAGATTGAGGCTGGAGAACCGGCGAAAGGCCCAGACGATCGACTATCGGCACAGGACCAGCAGAGTCACCATGACTCAGACCAGGAGTTGAAAAGGACAATGACGGACGATAAAATTGACCATGACATTGAGGAGGGCAAGACGAAGGCACGCCATGAGCATGGTACGATTAGTGGGGCGTCGCCGACCATAGAAAATCAACTGGGATGCTTCATTCATGTGGTTACTCAAAAAACCACTACGTCTGCTCGAGCCATGACGGAGAAGGCAGATGAAGGTTTCCATACGGTCACCGCCCACTTGGATGCCTTGTGCGATATCATCTTGAAGAAGGAACCCGAGGGCGCAGCAATGTAGGCAATCGGCACTGAGCCGCGGGTTCGGAATGTTCAAATTCCGCCTACTGCCATTGCGATCGATGATGCAGCTCTCAGGACAATGCTGTAGCAGTTTGAAGATTTCACAGTGAATATCAATGCGCTGTCCTCACCAGCATTGGTGTGCATACAAGCAGTTGCCAGTCAAGAACTGGCGGATAGGGAAAGTGACGCACGGATTCAGATAGTGCGGTCACAGGAGGTAGATGCAGCAGTCCATAAGGAAGTCGAGGATCTCAAAGGGAAGGCCACAACAGCATGGGAAGTGGTTGATGAGATGAAGGAGACAATGGAGAGCCTCCGGGCTGAGAAGGCTACTGAGATCATGGAGCTGAAGAAGGAACAGGATCGGCTGACAGTGGAAAAAACGGCCTTGTGGACAAATCAAGCATGGTTGGAGGAGGCCATCAATGAAGCCTGTCACCATGTCTTCGAGCCAATAACTGAGTTAGACCCGGTCGAGCGAGCGTAGAAGCTGGGGGCTGTTATCGCCCAATTGTGGGAGGACAATGCAGTATTAACCCATGCCCTAAAGCCTGCCACACCACCGAAGGTAGTCGAGGAACAAAAGAATTCCATTGAAGAAGTGGCGACTCAACTGGCCGAGTTAGAGTAGGAGGTGACAAGGGTTACTGCGAAAACTGCGTTGTTCTAGGGTAGCATCGTCCAGGATGAGCCGCTAGAACTGTTGACCAGGCAACGGCGTGAGGAGGAAGAGCAGTTGGCTACACTGAAGACCGCCATGTGTTAACACCCAAAAAGTGCTCACTAGCTCATTTCCTTATTCACATGACCCATTTGTCCACTTTTTCCACCATCTGAGCCTCTAAAGCCAACAAAAGGTCACCAAAAGACCTTAATACACCCCTTTTCCCACTCAAAAAGGTTATTTTTCCTAAAAAAGCATAAAAAACCCTCAAAAAGGGTCCAAAATTCCCAAAAATATTAAAAAGGGAATAAAAATATTTATTTTATTCAAAAAAGAAAAAAGGAGGGAAAAGTACCTAAACTATGTTGGTCAATACCATTGGTTTCCACAAAACCATAATGGTATTCCCCACCACCAAAACCTATAAAAAGGTGGTAGGGGCTCCTCATTTCACATCCATCCATCTTCCTATCCTCATGCTGCCAAAATCTCCCTTGAGCTTTTGGCCATTGTAGCAACCTTGGAGAAAGGACCCTTTGGAGTTTGGAGCTGCTCATCCTTGGAGCTTCTCAACTATCTTCATCACTTGGAGGTATTATTATTGCAAGCACTTGCTTGCCCCCATTTTCAATACAAAATTTTTGTTTCTATTTTCTTGTTCTTGTTTTTTAATTCAAAAAATTATTCTGATATGCACATGCTAGTTTAGTTTTAGTTTTAGATTTAGTTTATTGTTTTTGCTTAATATTGGAACTGCTGCTACTAGTTAGCAGGTGCCCATAGCACTAAGCTTGGTTGCAAAACCAAGCCAACACCATGCCACCGGTGGCGCAGGTATCTAAAAAGGCGGAGCTCAAGGACTTGCAGCAACGAGTTGCCAAAGCAGAAGAATGGCAGAAGCAACACTATGCATAGTTGGACGAGTTTTAGGAAATTGGTGCCGAGCTTAACGCCGCCACTGATTCTGCACTCTAGGCGGTGCAGGAAGCGAAGTAGAGAGTTGACACACACCTGTGTGACCACCCTCTGGCAATGGACCTCGATAGCAATAAGGAAATTGCTGCAGCAACCCTGCAACAGGTCGGCGAAATCTGGCAGCAGTATGAAGATTTCCGAGTCAAGACCAGTGAGTACACCATGTCCAGCTGATGTGGCTCGAGGGAGAGCCACAAGATTGTGTTGGGGACCTATTGGCAAGCGGTTTGGTAAGCTCGTATCGTAGCATTGCGGATGATGCAACAAGTCAGAAGATACCGCGGAAGGCGAAAAGCTGGGTGCAAAGGAGAATATTTTATGTATTTTTGAGTCGGTTGGACCGCAGCATGCGGGTTTGGGGTCATTTGGACCGTATGTTATGTAATTTTGGGTCAATTGTACCACAGTATGCGGGTTTTTGGGTCATTTGGACCACGTCAGTTAGATTTTGGGTCATTTGCACAAAGCGTCGGTTAGGAAGTTGTTAGTAAGTGGACAAGTAATGTAAAGGCAAAAGCCTATTTATAGTCATAGAGTCATATGTGTTAAAAGACCTAAGTTAGAGCGGATATGCGTCTGTAATTGTGATCAAGAGTTATCTGCGAGATCTGTGTTTTTGCGGAGATATTGTATTTGGGTTTTGCTGAGTTAATATGACATGATAGAGCTATTTTGTGAAATCCCTGTGTATTTTCTGTTCACTTATGGTAATGCATGTTGCAATTTATGAATGATGCTATGTTTTCTTGCTGCAATTAATGCTTTATTGTTATACTTGCTACGATGAATGTTTCTATTGAATTATGCAATACAATGATGTCGAAGTTAAATGCATAGATCTATTTATGAATGTCACAATAAGATTAAGTGATTGTTGTCGCAAACATCCTCCTTCATTCAGCGGAAACATGGTTCCGTCAACTCTCCCTTGAACATCTCGGGTGAGACCTCATCTGCTCCGTAGGTGTTGCTGGACGGGGGTAAAACCTGTCTGGGCCAGTGCTTAGGGAGATCGCCGTGGTTTTGATGTCGACAATGAGTGGAACCCCTGTCGACTGGGTTTGAGTCAACAGGAGGCACTATGGAAAGATTATATATTGGTGTGATTATGGAAAGATTATATATTGGTGTGATTATTTCCTTGTGTATCAATCTTGATCAATTATTCAAGACATGGATTTTTATTGTTTGCATGCAAAAGAAATATAAGAGTAAACCTTACATGAAATTCATGGCTTGCATATGGTCATTGTTGGTTAAGTTTCAACCAAGTTGTGAAATGCTTGAAAGGGTTGTGCACCATATCGATCTACAACACTTAGACTTATACCTTTGATGCTAATTTGGTATTAATAATTGATAAATGGAGCGGGTCACTCTATTCAAGCCATGGAAGTGATATCCACATACCTTTGATGCTTCCACCTAGAAGCATTTGTCGAAATTGGGTCAGGTAGTTGCAGAAGGATTGTTATTGGTTCTTGGAGAGTTGTGGGACAGTCATTAAAGGTTGTGGAACCTTCCTCATCCTTTAACTTTGCTTGTTTATTTTCAAATTGTAATAAATTTAATGTTGTATTATGGAAATGATGATGATTTTTGGGTTGTCTTTCCTTGTAGAGTTCATGGATAAGCCTTGCGTGGTGGGATACCAATATTATTTTTCCATAATGTTAATCGGTAAGTCTAAGTTGAGTATGTAGACATTTTTTATTATTTGATTGATGTTAGCCACATTGATATTATATTTAAAGACCTAGTCCCAAATTTCAAAAGTATCTTAACGATCGATGTTTATGATTAATAGCTAGTCCTAATTTATCAACATTGGTGAGAAATGAAACCATTATTTTAGTGTACTCAGTTATAGCTTTCAATTATGTAGCGCAAGTGATGACAATGGTTGATATGAGTCCAATAGATCTATAGTTATTGTGGTGTGATGTTTCTCGGTGACTTTGTCCACCATGGTTTGCATGAATCTTGTTTCAGCTGCAAAAAATTGTACCTATCTCCACACGAGATGATTATTAATGAGTGCAATTATCATGCTTGATCACACTATTAGTTGCACTATTTTCCTAGAAGGATGGTTTGTTATTTGGTGGATGTGGATAGAGATGATGGCCAAAACTTGAGCACTGGAGTTGTAGATCAATTGTGATTAGTTGTAAGTACATTTGGACAGTCTTGATGGTGATTGATGTGTGACTATGGGATGCAGAAGTCAAAGCTCAAGAAGAGGAGAAAAGAGAGGAGCATATTCTTCTAGCACAGACCATTGCAACTGTTATGATTGTGATTCCAGTTTGCACCTATCTTTCTCGGTTGACTTGAGAATGTGTCAATGAATAGAGGTAAGGGCTTATTGGGTCCCAGTTGCATGTGAACACAACCAAGAGGTTTTGGGTTAAGGTTGTTGTCTTCAATGAGTTGGTTGGGTCAATGTTGAATGTAACTATGGGAATAGTGGGAAAAATTATTTTTTTTATGTAAGTGGAGTATTTATTTCCCAGTTGAATGTAATATTAGGAATCGTGAGAAAAATGATTTTTTAATGTAAGTGGAGTTAGTGGAGCATTTATTGCCCATCTCCATCGAGCATGGGTTAAATAGGGGTTCTTGGAGAGTAAGAGGATAGATTTGATCTTGTTCTTTTCTTGAATAAACTTCTTGATTACAAGGAGTTGTGTGTGCATTGTGAAGTCAACGGAGTGAGGTGTTTAGCTCCATTTCCTGCCATAGGAAAGGGAGGATTACATATTTAGTCATTATGTTATGATTAAAGAAAATTTGAGTTAATGATTTATTTATCATGTGCTTTTTGTTGTTGTTAATGTGTGTTCTATAGTTGTAGAAGTATAGTTGTTGTGGGTTTCATGTGGTTTATGGATGATTAAGATTAGGGATTTCATTTAATAAAATGTTGGCAATAAAAAATTTCCAATAGAAATGTTAGCACTAGGGAGTAACTTCAGACATTTTAGGGAGTTTGGCTACATTAATTCAGATGCTAGTTCTAATGCAAAATTTGAAGATAAAGAATAATTGTAGAAGGAGATAGAAAAGGATCCAAGAAATATAGACCAAGTTTTAGTATCACATTTCTCATTCTCTACTTAAAGTGGAAAAAAAAGTGAGCATCAAACCCTATCAAGATGAGATCGATGTTGTTAAGTTGAAGCAGTGGTTGCAATAGTTAGGATTCTATTTCATTGTGCATAGCATAGGAGAAGGGGAAGACATACCAATTTCCTAATTGAGATCAGAGATCCATGCCCAAATGTGGTGGGAATTTAATCTACCTGAACTTTTCTATATTCTTGTCTATTAAAGTTACAACATCATGAGTCATTCTCCAGGTCAATCTTGTGTGTCAAGATTGAGCCTTGTGCGTTGAGGTAGTTCCTTATAGGAGCCTAAGTTGGACTCAGGAAACTTGGAGAATAATATTGAGTTGGACTCAATAATGGTTAAGCTTCATGTGTTGAAGCAAGTGATTTGTTTGTCAAAGTGATGATGCTGTACAATCTTTCTAGTCAAGGCTAAGGTCTTGTGTGTCAAGACAGATCCTCATGTGTTGAGGTGGTGCCTCATGTGTTGAGGTGATGCTTTGCATGTCGAAGCATGTATGGTGCGTGATGTACTACTAACCATGGTTGAGCTATTAAGTCTCCTCTAGAGACTGGCCACCTATAGAGTGAATTACTTTAACATATAACGACTCTGAACGATAGTAAGACAGTATGATCACATCATTGGGAAAATATCCTTAGTATATTTGATATGATAATCAAGCTAGGACATGTGGACCATGCAGATAAGACAAGATATAAAGATAATATATGATAAGATATGATATCATTCGAATTGCACATAAAAGAATTAATTAAGAGCAAATTCAAATTGCTAAAATTCAGTAAAGACTTCAGTAAATAAAAGGAGAACTCGAATTGATCACTATAGCGATGTTAACAAGAAAGAATCATTTAAGAGAGTTAACTAAGTGATAACAAAGAAGATCTAGTTAACTAAGTGTTATTGCATGATGGCACTTATGTTAAACTAAAAGACAACACTTATGGTAAACTAAACAACACTTGAGTTGTGACACTTACATGACGACACTTAAGTTAGCCACCTAAGTAAGTGGGAAAGCTTTCAGTTAAGGGGCGAGTTCATCCTAAGACTCATTTCAGTGAGTTAATGCACTGCATGAGAAGTGGGGCGCTCTTCTTCATGCAAGATTGATACATTCAGATGGAGGGAAAATTTATCATGAAGTCAGAAAATAAAAATAGTAGCCGATGCATGTCAAGAATAAATAAATATGTTATACAAGATTGATGAATTCAATGAGAAGCGAATTCTCTTCTCCCTTGAAGGAAAGACACTTCTACTTGTGTAGGATATTATTACGAGTCTCTCTTATTTATCTTTCTCTTGATCTGTAATTGCATCGGGGATGCTTGATGTAAAAGACATTCTCTAGTATCTATCAATATACTA
Organism: Larix kaempferi; assembly: GCA_027924585.1. NCBI lineage: Eukaryota > Viridiplantae > Streptophyta > Pinopsida > Pinales > Pinaceae > Larix > Larix kaempferi. The sequence goes on from BSBM01000829.1 coordinate 1,753,302, forward strand.
TGAAAGGTTTTGTTGGGGTTTTCTCCCTCAAGTCATAGAGGGTTTCCCCGAGATAAATTCATGTGTCGAATGTGATTTCTTATGTGTATCATTGTTATTTGATTTCAAGTACTATTTCATTTCTGAATTAAAGAAAAAAATTAACGTGGTTATCAGATCTTAGGGCATAAAAGAGTTAAGTTCAACAATCAATCTTGAGCCTACGTAGATCATGAGTGTGCACAGTACTTGAAAAATTATGGCTTCAATCTTAGTAAGACCGGAAGACCATCTTGAAGGAACTTCGAACTTCAATACTTGGAAGGACAAGATCCTGAATATCTTGGAAGAGCATGATTTGGATGACTATGTATCGAGTGTTATTGAAGAGACTACTACTAATGTAGGGCACACCAACTTCAAGAAGAATCAAGCCAAGTCAAAGAAAGTTGTCTTGACATCTATCTGGTGTATTTTCCACTTCATCACTGCAGCCAGAGCAAGTACTGTTCTGATGGAAGTGTATCTGGCTACAGGTGCAAAGGTTTCTTCATAATCTATCCCTTCTTTCTGGGAAAAGCCACGAGCCACAAATCTTGCCTTGTATTTCTCTATGCCACCATCTGCAGCATGCTTGATCTTGTAGATACATTTGGAAGTCACAACAGACTTCTCTACTAGTCTCGGGACCACATCCCAAACATCATTCTTCATGATCGACTGGTACTCCTCGATCATGGCATCCTTCCATTATTGCATCCCGGATCCTGGGAACTTCAGATTCTTCAATATCTTCAATAAGTAGTTTTCTTGAACTTCGTTGCTAGAACAAATGTTTTTGTCCTTCTTTTGTAGGTGATTGTACACGATCTTTCCTACAAGTCAAATTCAATTGCATGATTAGAAACATCTCATAGTTTTCAGAACAAATTATTACACATAAAGACATATGTCATATAGTCATGCAATTATTTTAGCCAATGCTTCAATACAACATTTATCCATATCCCGTAACTTTCTAGGTGCCTTCCATCTCTACCAGAACATTGTTAAGAGTGTGCACTACTCCAACATGTCAGCAAAGAGGTTTCATTCTAGATAAGTAGCAATGGAATGTTGTACAGTACCATAGGCCACTTACCCATTACTATATTAGTAGTATCTTGTTCATTAATGCAACTTTTCTAAAATGCATAATGTACATCCTAAATCTAGGAACATAAGTATGTACATGAATGAACAACATCATTTAAGTAATCATATATACAAGAAATAACTATTCAAATACTTATATTTGTTTGGTTGTTGGGTGGACTCCCTCTCAATCTTTGCTTCTTTGCAGGAACTACTAGAGTGTGCTCCCTCTTGATATTTGCTTCCTGGATTATCTGTCTTTGAACTTATATGCATCGTGGACCACTATGCATGCTTAAGTGCGCACTAGTGTCATCATTGTGTCATCCTCAAGATAATCATACATTCATTAGTATAATCTCAATACTATAAAAACATTATGATTCTAAATAATCTTAAACATGTATGGCCATGGTCATTTCATACATAGGTAATTTATCACAAGCGTTAGTATTTCAAGGTTTCAGGGAGGACTTCTTTTACTCATGCATATTCTTATTTGACCATAGGAATCTTCTGGTTTGTCATATCATCAATCAAAGTAAGAAGCATAATATGCATAAACCCATGATTACTCAAACTTATAACTTCATGAATAATCATTATCAATCATACAAAAAATATACTTATATAAGATCCTAACACAAGGTAGGATTCTAACTTGATACAAGAAAAACATACCTAGAGTATCATGTTTGCTAGTTATGTCTAACATACCCAAACAATGTCTTATTTGTTCTCTTCAATGATTTAGAGACCTTGTGCTAGTAACCTGCATATCTTATAAGTTAAGCATTGTGGAACCAGATTATACATACCTTGTAAGTACAGCTTCTATGTGATCAATGACTATGGATGAGTCTTTGTCTTCATGTCGTCATGGTCATATGGTTTTTTCTTTCTTGATGTACCTTTCATGTTAGCAGACATCATCATCCTCATACAACACCACAAGTGCATTAGTACAATCATAAGTGTCATAACCCTAATCAATGAATGTCTTCTATTATCCACATGCATTCATACTTTTACTAAGGTGATCAGACAATCTAAAATTAATCATGATTGTACTAACCTCAATAATATGAAGACAAACATATCATAAACTTAATCATGAACAGGTTTCAAAACATACATGTATCTCCTCAAGTCATACCTGTCGAGATTGCTTGTAGTCTTTTATGTAAGGCCTTAGCCTCATCTCCCTCTGGGACTGAAACTTCTTCACTTATGTAGGTGTCCAATTCATTCTCTTCTAGGATTAACCCAATGCTATACTTCCCTGGTCGGAAGTTATCAGCCCCACTTGATTTGCTGAATCTCGATCTGGAGCTGGCTAGGGTTTGACAAAGAAACCCTAAAAATCCAAACTTGGAATTTCAAACCTATGTCTGGACAGGGAGATGCATTTGACTGAGGCGAGCAAACTGGTGTGCTCAGCTTTTTAAAACTTCAAAAATTAACCCTCCAAAATTGACCTGCGAGTTTCGGATCTGCAGCTTCTGTCAAATTCTAGTTTTGTGGTTTTTCTGGTTTTCTGGTCAAAATCCCGAACTAGGGTTTGATAGCGCCTGGGGTTCTGCCCAACCAAAAACTTCGATCTTGGTCTCTAAATTTCTATTTTTGTGAGGAGCATCCAGCCATGGTCTCAGATTCCAAAAATTCCAACTTTTGCAGAAACCCTAATTTCCCGTAGCGGTGACAAACCAAAAATGAAAGTGCTAAGAATCCAATTCTGATTGGACAGAAATATATGCCATATTGTTTCTGATGTATCTTTGAAATTTCGGATCCTCAAGGTCTGAAACTTAGGCCTGTGGTAGACTGACCTGTCATCTTTCCAACCCCATAGATCTGAGCTTTAATGGATTCTTTGAGAGAGAGATATGCCAAGTGTCGCAACATGACCTATTTATGGGATGAAACAACATAGCAAATTTGTACGAAGTGCCATGTGTCACTGTTTCAACTTGGGCCCCTGAAACCTGGACCTGTGAAACTAAAGTCCGTTCCCTAATTTCCACTTTTTACGGAATTCCATTTGGAGCTTTCCAGCCCGAGATATGACCTTTGTGCCTAGCTCACCTGTTTAGGGCTGTATTCTAGAAGAGGCAGAAACCATAACTTGTACGAATCATATCTCACAAAGTACAACGAATCTGAGGCTGATCTTCTGACACAAGGTACATGAACATTTCATCTTCGGCCTGTAAAGGTTTCAAATCTTGAAACTTTGCCAAAACGGATTTATAGCGAAAGTGCCACGATGATTGGTTTTTACTATACCAAGCCCTAGCTTCTAATTTGTCGCAAGTGCAACAAGTGTCATAAATGTCATACAATGCCTTCCTTCAGCTTAGCTCTGATACCATGTTAGTTTTTCATCATTTAATTCAATATGATCTAGGATCTTAACTGAGAGAACAACATGTACAACATATCAAACACAAGAGACAAGAGACACAAAGCATTTCACCGGGGAAAACCAAGAAGATGAAAAACCCCGCAACTTCCTTAGAGATAGAATGAGCACCAATACAAAGATCACAAAGATGAATCTCCAAAAGATAGATGTTTGCAACAGCTACTCCTCCCCCACTTGTGCACACTCCTCCTCTCTCTCACTAATGCGAAGTGAGTGAGTGAGTGAATGAATAGAATGAGAGAGTCACGCTCTCTATTTATACTTTACTTTGACTTGCCTTTTACTCTAACTGGGTCGACCTCCCTTAGGAGAGTCTAATAACCCATTACCACTTGTCATTGGGCCGACCCCACTAGGGTGGTCTAATAAACCTTTAACCCATACTGGGCCGACCCCACTAGGGTGGTCTAATAAACCTTTAACCCATACTGGGCCGACCCCTATAAGGTGGTCTAATAACCCATCAAATATAAGTTATGACACTTACAATAATACTTGCGACACTTGCAAATACAAATGACGACACTTCTAACCGGAGGAATAATACATCTCCGTTGGGGATACAATAAAGTACAAATGTAACACATACAATATACAAGTGAATATCTTCCAAAGTTACAAATACATCAACAAAAGTGCCCTACCTTTGAGTTGGGTATTTATACACCCACTCTCATTTGTATATCTCACCCAAGTGATTTATTCCGTCTTCTAATAAAGTAATTGCCTCAGAGCACCTATCAAATATTAATCACTTTGTTGTGCTTGGTTTTCTCTCTCTCTAGTGCACTCATTCTTGGGTTGTTTTCTCTCTTTAGGGTCGCACTCCCTTCAAGCATTGTGCAGCCTTAGTGCTGGTTATTTCTCACGATATTGCAAATTTAAGGTTTGGTTTCATTCAATTCTTTTTCTATCTCTTGTGAAATTTAACATATAAGAATTGAGAATTCGTGGAAGACCAAATTCGTACAGTCAAAGCAATTCATAATATTTTTTGATGTTCATTTCAAAGTTTAAGAGCTGGGAAGCTTTGGGCAAGCATTGATCTCAAGGAGACGGTGTACTGAATTGAGCTCAGAAGACAAGTGCAGAACAACAAGTCATGTGTTAGCACAGAACATTCATTTGTACTCTCACAACTATTATTTTATGAAAAATGGTAATAATGTTTTGCGGCAAAAAAACCAAATGTGATAGTCATTTTAATCTTAATGACAAATTTCATTCTTTCCCATTAGGGTTTTCTCTAGTTAAAGACTATTGTAATCATTTACATCTCAGTGTTGTTAAGTTGTGTATAAATCTATTTTGTGGGTGTTTTTAGGAGATAATGACTATCCCACTATAGAGAACAGATTACTGGTGGTAGTACTAGTGGGTAAAACCACTGAATGGTTAAATGGCTAATTTATATATATATATATATAAAGAAAGAAGAAGTAATGTAAAAAACATATAGACACAATATTAGTGAGCAAAAAGGAGGTTATTCAATGCTGTTATACTTCATATAGCTCTTGGAGTTATCTTTTAATATCTGGTAGCCTGTTTGTATATCCTCCTTTTACAGCTGCTATTTTCTGGTGCTTACACTTCTTCATGAGTTGGTGCCTAAATAAAAGGTTAAAATACATTACAATTCTTGGAATAACAAGACATCTAAGCTTCATGACTGCCTTCAAATGGCAGAGGAGATTCAATGAAGTTAATGTCAATCATCCATCCATGATGATGAACTCAACGATATATGGATCACATTGTGTGACATCCACTCCGTCATCATCATCTCTTTGGTAAAACAATCTCAAAACAGGCTACCATGCATAAGATGATTTACAGTTGGGCTGCCAAACTGCCCTATTATACACTATATTTAGTTACAAAGGAAATGTGAAACTTAAGGGATTGTTTCCAAGGCTATGCTACAGAACAACAGATCATATTAGTGCTGCATCGAGAGACTGAGATTCTAGTTGTGTTATGACTTGTTACCAAATCTGGCTGGCTGATCTCCTGATGTCTTTCCTTGCAACGTTGTTCTTGGTGTTTCAGGGCATAACAAATGCTTCTGTGCAAGGAACTGATGAAATGCTTCCATTGGGATAGATGCATCACCTGTTTAGAACAAACTACTAAAACCAATGTAAGATAGAGATCTCGTACTGAGCTATGCATCAAATTCTCCTGCAGCCCAGCAAGGGCAAGGGGGCATCACTGAACAATGTTTTTAATATTGGCGATAAAATTAAGGTCACAAGTCTATGGCACATGCATTGTCATTAGATGGACATGTGCTAGTGTGTGCAGAAGAGGAAGCATTTGTAGACTTGGATGTAAACGCACTGGGATTACTCTTGAGATGGGGAGACACATTGGCAGCCGCTGCCTTCCTAATTTGTTCATCTGTGCTGCAGAGAAGCAGCATTTCCACAACTTCCCTCATTGAAGGCCTATTCACGGGCAGAGTGTTAGTGCATATCAGAGCTACCCTTAACATCAGCATCATTTCTTCTCTATATGTGTCTGCTACTCGTGAATCCAGGATGTTATTAATATCGATGTTGATCTGATTCCGAATCCACCTAACAATATCTGAGTCATCTCCAAACTCTAGATCATTGGGTTTCTTGCCAGTCACAAGCTCCAACAGGACCACACCAAAACTGTATATGTCGCTCTTCTCATTCACTTTGAGGGTGTAAGTATACTCTGCACACATGTCCATCAATTAAATCAGTTCAGGTAGATTTTTTTTTTTTGTGACCTATAAATTTGGTTAACACACACATATATTCACAGGCAATAATCCGTTAGGCTGTAAATTCTTACCTGGGGCAATATATCCATATGAGCCAGCAACCATTGACATTGCATTCTTCTGACCCAGCTTCTCTACATTTCTAGCTAAACCAAAATCAGCAATATGGGCCTCCAATTCAGAATCCAGCAATATATTATAGGATTTAACATCCCTATGTATTATTGGAGGGGAACAACCATGATGCAGGTAGGACATTCCCTTAGCAGCAGCAAAAGCAATCTTGTAACGAGTAGGCCAATCCAACGTTTCCCCTTGAGAACAATGAAGCCGTTCATATAGGCTACCATTTGGCATGTATTCATAAACTAACAGATTAGAATCTGAACTAGATATGCAGCAAAGCAGCTTGACAATGTTGGCATGCCTAATCTTCTTTAAAGTCTCCACCTCTGCTTGAAATCCCTTGTCTTGGGTAGATTGCAGTTTCCCGTTGTTCCAGATCCTTTTCACAGCAACAATATTATCATTTCCCAGTGTCGCCTTGTACACTTTGCCTTCACCTCCAATTCCAATAACATTATCTTCTGTCAATCTCTTCAGAATATCCGACTCATCAAATTCTACCCTGTGAAAGGCTGTGAGATTCCATGACTCTGTATTTGATTTAACCCGAGCAAAATTCTTGTATGTCTTATACAAGAAACATACACCAAACAAGGAGACTATTACTATCACAGCAATAACAGCAATCAATACCCTAAGTAGATAGCTTCCAGATCTGTCTTTCTGCGGGAAACATGAAGGTAGCATTAATGGCCCATCTCCACAAAGGCCCGGATTGTCTAGAAAACTTTTATCATAGGCCAGATTATTGTAATCAAGAGGAACAGAGCCAGACAATAGGTTGCCAGACACATTCAGAAAACTCAACTTGAGATTATCTATTTCAAGAGGTATTTTCCCTGAAAACAAATTGTTTGAGAGGTCAAGGCGGTTAAGAACAGGCAACAACCCAAGAGATGCAGGAATTGATCCTGTGATGCGGTTGTTGGCAAGATTAAGCTGAGAAAGACGTTTCCACGATATTGTCCCCGGAAGTTCCCCATACAACATATTATGATCAAGAGAAAGTTTCAGCAATGAGGATAATCTAGTGAGTTCCACTGGAATAGTCCCAGATATATTGTTATGACTGGCCAGAAAGCTGCTGAGATTCCACAGTTGTCCAATGCCAGAGGGAATAGTTCCACTGAATTGATTGTATGATATCTCCAGCGCCCACAGATTGGATGCTTTGGAGATCTGAGCAGGAATTTGGCCATGGAAAGCATTGTTTGTCAATCTGAATTCTCCAAGAAGTGGAGAACTCCATAACCCCAGAGGAACTTCACCGCTTAGCTGATTGTCATGGACTTGGATACTGGTTAGACTAGGACAATCTCCTAGAAAATCAGGCAGGCTGCCATTAAACTTATTCTTAAAAGCGATGAAAGCTATTAGTACTTCACCTTGACAGACATTTTGGGGAAGAGGACCCGAAAGTTCATTCGTTGATACATCAAACTCAACAAGATTAGGACCCATGCCAATTCCTGGGGACACTTGTCCTGTAAGCCTGTTATTAAAAAGCTTCAGATGTACTAGATTAGTAAGCTTATCAAGCCCAAAGGGTATAGACCCAGAGAGGTTGTTGTTGTATAACTGCAGTGTCTCTAGGTTTGTCAAATCTCCGACCCCATTGGGGATGCTTCCATTTAGCTCATTGATTGATAGATCCAAATTCACAAGACTTTTAAGATTGTTGATATTGTCTGGAATTGGTCCAGATAAAATGTTGTCAAATAGAAATAAATCTGTCATTTTTGAAAGGGCCATCAATTTGCTGGGGATCCGGCCAGTCAAATAATTCACTGAGAGGTCCAATTGCACCATATCTGTTAAATTCCCTAATGACTCTGGAATTCCTTCCACTAAATTACAATCCTTCATCCACAACTGCTGTAGCCTTATCAAATTCCCAAGTTCGTGTGGGATTACCCCTTGAGCCAGAGGATTGTAGGCCAGTGTTAAGTTTTTCAACGAAGAGAGATTTCCAAGGAAGAAAGGAACAGTACCATTCAACAGATTAGAGTTCAAAAGCAATACCTCGAGCTTAGGCAACCGTCCGAATCCAGCAGGAATGTCTCCGGAGAAATTGTTGGCCGAGAGGTCCAATTGCATCAGCTCCTCCAGTTTATATATCTCATCCGGCAAGGACCCAACAAACACGTTCTGAGACAAAATCAGGCTTTGCAGACCGGTGCAATTCAGCAGCCCAGACGGAAAATCCCCGCCAAAATAATTCATGTACAAGTTCAAGTCCCTCAGATTACTCAATTGACCGATACTGGAAGCAATTGTTCCAGTGATGTTCAAGTTTTGAAGGTCCAGAGCCACAACAGACTTGTTTCCATCACAGGTGACTCCAGTCCAGTTACAGTGGTCATCACTGTTTGAATTATTTCTCCAATCGCTAAGTTCCCCACCAGTATTCCAACTCTCCTTGATTTGCAATAGTATTTGGCCTTCCTCTGACAGGCAATTGCACTGCAAGCAGAGCAACAATCCAAGCAATAATATAAAGCCATACATATTTCCCATTTGGGTAGCGGCCATTTTTCTTAATCTTTCCTTGCAAATTCGCTCAGTTGTCTGTGGAGGCCCTTGTTCATCACAACGATGAATATATTTGCAGAAGCAATGGTCCATGGAAATGAATGGATTGGCGATCTTTTGCAGGTCAACAAGTCAATGATTATGGATTTTCTTTAGTCAAAAGTTAGGCAGCTAGAATGGATTGGATCTTGTCGTAATATGGTTTGTGGTGCAATGCATAAAGAAAAGTGAAATTGACATCATACCCCAAGTGGCCATCTCGCTCGTTCCAGAAGCCCGCATTTCTAAACGGCAAGAAAGCATTCGAATCACGATAAAGTGTCAAACGTGCGCACGTACGTTTGCTCATTGACTTGACCGTGTAAAGAAATGGAGCCTATTATGGAGGAATGGAGCCAGCAGATCTGTTGTTATATTCAGTGATAATAGATACAGAAGCCGTCTAAATAGAGGAATCTGTCCTCATACTTTTCTCACCTTTTTTGTAGAAGTGAAATCCAAGTAGGTTTGGAATTTCAAATTCTACTTGTCTGTCAAATAAAATTTGATGACGGATGAGTTGAGACTTTTTTGTTTATAAAAAATAGATTTTCAAATTCTAGAGGTGTATATATTATGCTCTTTTAGATTTGAACCTATAATTTTTTAAGAAGAAACACGTGTTCTTAATTATTAAACCCACTTACTTTCTAAAATATAAAAACGAAATTATTTCATGATTAACTAAAAATATAAAATAAGTTTTTTTCCCGAGAAAAAATATAAAATAAGTTATAAAGAAACAAAAAATTAATAATCAAATTACTTATTAAAAATTAGTTTTTATTATTAAAATATAATATTTTTTTCTAAAATTTATTAAAATTAATAAATATGTTTTAAATTGTAAATTTCTCAAAGCTAGAATATTTTTTTTAATTAAATAAAGTTCATTGAAAGTTTTTCTACACTCATCCAAGTTAGATTCTAATCTAAAAAGTCTCACCACAAGAGAAAATTCCATAAAGTACATAAAATGTGCAATTCTATAGAGTACAAGGTAAAAACGTGTAAATAGTAAAGCATAAAGATTTATTTTAACATGGATACGTGATGATATACACAAACAAGATGGACCAATGATGTAAGAATAGGAGATTTTGACGACGAAAGTAAAGGATTTAGTTTCGTCAACAATGATCTTATGTTCAATGGACATTTAAATTTTTTATTATTATTAGATTATCTTTAGTATTCGTCTCTATTGTTAAATAGGAAATATTTTTTTAGTTTGTATTATTTTATGAAAACTAATATAATATAAAAAATAAAGTTGAAAAGAAATATTAATTATATTTTTGTTTATATAGTTTTTTAAATTTTTATTGGTTTAAAGCTTTATATCGTAGTAGGAGGCCTAGAGGCAACCACGACCATGAGTAGGCAAATATTAGGACTTGGACCAAGACATTTTGAGATGGAGATTCTCATCTTATGAAAAAAAATGACAGAGAAGAAGGAGGCATAGGCTTAAAGAGTAGGACAAGGATTGAGAGGTTGATAGGAATAAGAATTTTTTAGTAGACTATAGGTCTAGGTTTAGACATATACATAGTAGGAATGAGGATTATCAACTCGGAACGGGGACTATTACTATGGTTACCCTTTGTCACTCGCTTGAGGTTACAACAAGAACCATGGTCAAGGGAGCCATGTTGTTAGGGATGTGGACAAGGAGCTCGACATGAACTCTCTGGAACATTATTATCATCGTAACCATGAGGCATACATATAGCAAGGATAAAGATCATCAACTTGGAATGGGGACTATTATTATGGTTACCCTTCATCGCCTCCTTGGGGTTACAACGATAATCATGGTTGAGGGAGTCATGTTTCTAGGGATGAGGATATGGATACTACTGAGCTCTCTAGTGATGGTGTTTTTGAGGATGGTGGTGGCTATGTTATTGACTAAAACTTGTATAGCCTTGCAAGTACCATGTTCAAAGGGCCAATTTTATGTAAGGATGTTCGTAAGCTTGTTCTAGGTGATAAATTTTGGCCATGGCTGTGATTTTGTTAATAGTGTATGTCATCTTAGCTATTTTTCATTTCATACCTCTATTATTGATAGGTTAGACAAAAGCCATATTTATTGGAAGGAGTTCTTTAAGTGACCAATTATACAAAAACACATACACTTATCAATGGCCTTAGTAAGATGAAATAGTTTTTGGTATGGTTTCATGTTTCTTTGCAATTATGATTTCTATATTCTTTTACAAATCTGGACAAAAGCCATATGTATTGGAAGGAGTTATTTTAATGACCAATTATACAATAACACATACATTTATCAATGGCCTCGGTAAGATGAAATAGTTTTTGGTATGGTTTCATGTTTCTTTGTAATTATGATTTCTATATTCTTTTACAAATTTTCTTCTGAGGATGCTTTAAAATTTGGATTGCTGCACATGAGGATTTTCCAAGAGTGATTGAGCATCTTGTGTGTTGGAGGCATGTTCTCTTTTATCCATCAACATCCAAAATAATTTTAATGTTTTGATTTTTAAAATGATGTGTGGTTGCTTTATCACTTTATTCAATTGATGTCTTATCTTGACTGACACAATTATAGAGAAAGATGGTGAAGCATCCGAGTTATAGTTGTAAAAATTCAAAGGTGACAAAGGACTGACATTAGCAATGTATAATATTCATGAGGTATGTAAATCTTTTCTATTTTCGAGAAAATGCAACATTTGTATCTGAAGAGGCCCTCTTTCTTTTAATCACTATTATTTTTATTTTTATTTTTTTTAGTCTATATGTTCATTCATTGAGGCTTATGGGAAGAAAGGACAACTCTACCTTAGTATTAAAAACTCAATTTTATGATGGAAGGTATATTTACTAGTAAGTAGTATGTAATCGAGGAATCTTAAATTGAGTTTTCCTATTATCCCTATTAACACACATCATATTTGAATGGATAATCTATGTTCATAATCCTTGAAAATGCTCATGAAATGATGTGCATTTGGTAGGTTCAAAGACGTATAGATCTATGAATCCAATACCATAACTAAATATGAAGAAGTAAGAACCTGGTGAGTTTTATGTCTTTGTGGGAATATTATTGAGAGTATTGAGTGCATAGTACTAATCATTTGGGTTTGTTTGGTAATCTATTATATTGTCTTGAATGTGACTAAATAGGAATGAACATAGGCTTATTGATGACATGGTAGCCTATGCTTTAGATAGTGAAGGGGTTATCTATGGGCATGAAAAAATTATTATGGTGATGTGAAGATTGATTTCTTGGCACAGGGTAAGTAGGAGTCATAATAAGGGGATGTTCAATGATCAAATTTGGGTCTAATTTCCAGATTTTACCTTTATTGTTTTCCTATGTTATGGAGACATTGATCATGTTATTATTAATGCATATCATAATTTATCCCACTAGTGAATTTAGGATATATATATATATATATATATATATATATATATATATGTATATATGTATATGCACTTGTCATTTAAATGTGAATTAAACACACCTATTACTTAAAAAAGACCTTCAAAACTTTGATTGAATTTAGAATGTTATGTGATTCAAAATTTTCTTTTAGGAACGTATACATGTATTGATTATGGTTTGGGCTCAAACACAAGGAACAAAAAAGTGATAAAATTGATCAAATAGGTCAATGCTTCAAAATCCATATCATTCCAACTTCATCAAATTCTCCATTCCCATTTGCAGTAAGTGTAGATTTTATTTATATTTTGATTATCTAATTGAATTTATGATTCCTTTGCATGTGCATTGAATTTTGCAAGATTTCGATTCAGGTTCCAATTTGGATGTGCAGGATATTCCACCAGCCCCAAAACATCACAAGATCTTATCAGGTTCAATACACTACATATATATGGTAGATGAAAATGGAGAGCCACTTTACCTCACCAATTGTAACATGACATCCTAGGGAAATGCCACTTCATGTTGTGAACTAAGTCTCTTTTATGACACCCTAGTAGTAAGAGGTTGTTCAAAATGCAAAGGGTTGAAAGTGAATCCTTTGCATGCCACATTGTCCCATTATATTAATGATCAACTACCCAAAGTTGATAGTCTAATGACACCCTCTGTGGTGAAGGATCTAATAGTTGATATAAAAAAGACACATCGGAACACTTCCATATTCTATTTTTTTGAAAAGTTGGAAGCCAAATCAACTATTTTTTGTTCTAAATTGACCAATCCATTTCATTTTGTTGAGTCAACTTAGATTTATATTTACCCAAAGTATGATATCAATACTACCCAAAACATCTCTATGAGAAGATCCAAAATGTTGAACAAGATGAGAGCAAAACTATCCAAGTGCACACCAAGGTCAGTTCAATTGTTGAAGGGTAGCAATGACTTACCTTGTCCTATCCATTTGTAAAGTAAATACCAATCTTGTCACAACTATGTCATGTATGGTACTTGGCTTTCTTCCCTTCCTATGCCCAATGTTGGGACCGAATTCTCCTTTTGTGGTAATAATTACATGATTGCCAATTCTAACATAGATGTTGTAAAAATTAGGTTGTTTATCTTTTCACGTGTATTTGTTCCTCCCAAACAATCAGTAGCACATATGCCATTTTGTGTTCCTCTATATAGTCAACCTGATTACTTGAATATTGTTAAATACAAACATAGCATTTCCATGTATAGTATGTGCATGGATGTTTGTGCTTCCAGAAACTTTAATAAGAAGAACCTATTATATATCAATGATCATCCATGCACTGATGGGAATGGTGTAGGGTTCATAAATAGTTGTAGGTGCTCATTGTTTAACTTGAAAATTGTACTTTTGAGGAACACTTCATTGACAAAGAGTTCTTTATAAAGAGGAAGAATACATATAGATTTGTTGTTGCACATGCAATATGTAGTTTGTCTCCTAGTGATGAGTTGTTAATAAACTATAACTTTCATATACCACCAACAACTCATCAAAGGTAGATTGCATTGAGACTACCTTTAGATGTCCCTTTGCGGAGTAAGAAAATATCTCTAAATAATTTTATTTTTGGATCTTAAATTGAATTAATGATAATTTGTTGCTTAGTTCAACATTTTCTTTATAAAGTGGTTGGTTTCATGTGTATTATTGGGGGAAAAAATCCATGCTTCTAAGTAGCTTCTAATAAATGTTTTCTCTAATATTTGAACATACTAAATGCATTGTGTTAACTAATATCATTGATTTAATGTTCAATATTTTTGCAATTAGAACTTTGATGATGAACGACCTATCTACCATCTACAGTTGCACCCCACTATGATGTCAAATAAAGAGAAGGTTTTAACAGAGCACAGGGTCAAGAGGTTGAGTATACCAAGCATGATTGAATCAACCACCTTTTCAATTTACACTACTCCATGAGTCACTAATTTAGAACATCTATAGTAACATTGGTTCTTCACATGTTGGGGACGAATATAATAATATAGAAGTGGGTATAGATGATTCTTATGGGATACACATGCCATGGAGAAAATGTTCTCAAATGCATTCGAGCATGATGTTCTAGGTGATGATGCTCATATCATCAATACCTTCTTTGGAAGCCTAAAATATGCTTCCACCACCTCTCTCTTTGGGCATGGACAAGGTCTACCTATTTAGGGACAACAAGATTATTGTACAACTTAAAAATAACGCATGCTTGTTGACAATGTACATTTTTATTCCACACTAATTGTAGGTTACTCAAATATAAGGTACTTCCAAGTCTTATTGTCCTCCCTGGTAGTTGCAAATAAACAAAACAATTACTAAAAGGTTGGGTGTTGAGTACATATCATATAACACTTGTCCAAATGATTGCATTCTATGTATAGGCAAATATGAAGACAAAGAGACATGTCCACAATGTGGGCATGATAAATACTATATATAAAAAAAAGGAAAGGAACATGGTCCTCTTCATATTATATTGAGGAACATGCCTATAATACTAACGCTTCAAAGGCTCTTTCATTGGAAAGAATTAGTAGTGTTGCAAGTGTGTCATGCATTGCATATAAGTGAGTTGAAAGTTATGTAGATCCCAGTGGATTCAATAGCCATGAATCATACATAGGAAACACGGCATGATAAATTCAAGGATGAAGTATGAATCCTTTGATTGAGCATAGCCATTGATGGATTTAACCCATATTACCTCCAAAACACCAATTATTATGTTAGGCATGTCTTAGTGATCACTAAAAAGACACCCCATATTTGTTTATGAAGAATGAAGATCTTAAGTTGGATATTACAGTCTCTAGTAGAAAAAAAATGAAGAGAATATATGACTACATCCAAAAATTGATTGATGAATTGAAAAATTTATGGAAGCGAATACACCACACATAGTTATCTGATACTAAGATTTTGTTATGATAAGCATGTTGATTGATTTGCTTATATCCATAATGTTATTTGATGTACTTAATTTGGTGCAATTTTCTTCTTTGGTGCTATTGTGTTTCGCATGTTATAAGACCCACAATGTCATTGTGCATGCACCATGCACGATTATCCAATACTAAGAGTTTGTTAAGGTAAGTGTGTTGATATATATATATATATATATATATATATATTTGTATTGCTATTTAACATAGTTAATATGGTGCAATTGTCTTCTTTGGTGCTAATCTGTTTTGTATACAGTAACATTGTGATTCTTGTAACAAAATGGTATCATGGATGTAAATATTGTGGACCGTCTATATGGTTCAACCACCTACGAAAGACAGTGTATTCCATCGGTGGTTGAACCATCTACTTTTTGATGGTAAACTGCCAAGGGTATTCATTCCATGAGATTATCCTTATAGAACAGAAGCATCTACTTTTTAATGGTAAATTGGAAAGAACCTAGAGACTTGGATTGTTTTCATTTGTAGACTAGATTAGGGCATATGACACATAGAAGGATAAGGGCATTGCATAATTGTTCAATTCAAATGGGGAACATTGTTCGATGATTTTGAATTTTTTGACACTTGTGTTGAGATAACGCCCATTGGGATGAAAAGGAAATTTGTATTTTAAGAGCTTCCATATTGGGAGCATCTTATGATTTCCCACTTAATAGATCCCATGCATATATTAAACACTATTTCATCTTCTTTATGGATGCACATATCATCGAAAAAAAGTGACACATTGGCTGTTAGGAGAGATCTTATTTCTTCAAATACTAAACCAAAACATTGTCTATGAAAATAAAGTAGAGGAGAGGTTGATCCCTCTTGGTATTTTAAAGAAGGTGATATCCCATGGATTTTCAAAAATAAATGATCTTTCTCTAGCTAAGGATGTTATATTGGGTGCGAAGGAACCTTATTTATACAAGTTGACTCTACAATGCTACTTCACTATAGAAGAACATTTGTTAGAGTTGAAATCACATAACCATTTGAACCTTTTAAGGGCATGTATGTCGATCACATGCTTTTTTTTTTTATGTAGTGTAGGTTATAATATCACATGCATTCGCAATTTTATGCCAATTGGTTTTGTATGCGTTTATTTTGTAGTGCCATTATACTTTTCTCATGTATGGTTGTGTGAACCATGACTTCCCCCAATTCCCCTGACATTCCAAAACTACACTATCAACATTTGTACACTGGATTAGAATAAATGGGATTCACATGGCTAGCATTCTACAATGGTGTTAAGTGATAGTTGAGATTGTTTTTATGTTTGAGAAGGAATTTGCCATGAGTTTCATGGACTTGCAAGTCCATCTTCTAATTCACCGAGCTAATGAGGTTGAATTAGATAGGGTGGTCTCATGTCATTATATGTTCTTCACATAGAGGTACATGAAAAAGTTGAAGGGGTTTGTTCGACAAAGGGAAAATCCCAAGGGGTCTATGGGGAAGGAGTCCATAGTACGTGAGTTGTTCTATTATGCTAGTGAGTACATCAAACAAATTGATGACACACCAGGAATTGTGGTTTTGGATCACCAATGGGCAAGGATAGAGGTAAGGGGAAATACTTCAAATGATGAAAAAAGGTATATGATAAAGACTATGTCACTTATCTCTTATCAAATTTCTACACTAAAATTGTTATATATGCATATATTTGATCTCATACTATTTGTTTTTTATTTCACAAATACATCAACAAATTTAGAAATTAATGCCATAAATAAATTCATTCTCTACATTACAGAGGCAATGCAATCATGGGTTGTGTTGTATGAAGAGATAGAAGGAAATGGGATTGTGATAGGAAATAATCCAAATGGTTGAATCATACAAGCATGTCTCATCCTAGTCACTTTAAAAAAAATGTCAATGACCTAGCCTAATAGTTGGGGGCTTGACCATATTAGAGAGAAATATGGTGTGTTTGGTTGTTACCCACATGGTAAAGACTATGCACTAAACATATGGATTAGGTGAAACAACTATGTAGTAATCGCTTTGCGTACATGATCCACTTTATAATGCACATTTGAAATATGACATGTATAATGTTTTTATTAATGCTTAGGTTATTATACATATGACATCATCTTTTGTTCAGATTTTTATAGGTGTATTTGTTCCCATCTATGTGGGTATATGGAAATCATTTTTGCACAAAGGATGCCAATGATGGAAATTCCTTGTATTGTGTTTTCCATAGGCATACAATTAAGATAACATTGTTGCGGGGATGTTAAAGATACAATTATTAGTTGTGTGTCCCAATATCTACATGTGAAACATTTGGACACCATCCTTCCTCTAGGAAGCATCATAATAGAAGAGTTGTTTCCTTCCCCCATGCTTGAAAAATATTTTAATCTACTTGAGGTTCTTGATAATGGTCCCATGTATTTAAAGAGTTTCAAAGAACTCCATGATTCCATTTTCTAATGAGAAAATAAATTTGTTTCGTTGTGTTGTCTGGACAATTGTTCCACCAATGTTCGTCAATTTCATGTGTGAAAGAAATTAAACCTTTTCATGATGTTTGGATTTATTAATTTATTTTGATCCCACTATTACTTCCTTTATTCCTTTCCTTAATTAGTCAACTCCATTTAGTCTTCCATATTAATAGTTTTCTCAAAGGATTCCCATCATGACTTAGTTATGGTTCCCCAAACTTGTGATCGGATGGTAGGCCAAAGACTCAAGATAAACCAATCAATTTGTATGTGATCCGGGATTTGAAACTTCATCTATTCAAATAGCTCTTTCAACTAGGAATCATAATGTTGAACAAATCCCCCTTGGAACTTTTTGGTTCCTTTGATCTTGGTGAAAGTTGAGGGTTTGTTATCATGGTATCCATATGATTCTTAACACTAGATGACCATTTTGTCCCAAATTCTAAAGGATAGTTTCTTATTGGTCCTATGATACAATGTAAATGTGGCATATCATAGATTGGTCTTTGAACATTACCCATTTGATCGAAGGATCAATTTCACATCTACCACTCAAAATATTTTCAATGTAAACAAGAGATATTCTATGTTATTTGGTCCATCAAAAGTTGCAATTTGTACATATGAATTTGATGCTTGGATCTACTATTGATTCTTATCTTCTCATAATAGTTGTGGTTTACTTATCAATCTTACTCTTATTGATCCTTCTCCTTGTAAGTTTTGTAGTTCTAGGTGGAGTCACTTGATGACTTCTTTTAGGATTCGTATTCATTTTCCTTTAATTGCTCCTATTCCAACTTTGATTTGTTTCTAGATTTGGTTAAACTATTAGAGATTCTGCGTGTGGCACCCTACCATGCATAAGTGACTAGTTTTGTTTGGTCTTTAATGACATTTTGGGATTCTTTGTAGTTTTCTTTATCCCCTTATTCAAGTACAAGTTATGGTTTTTTGTGCTTCAAATTTTATTCTTTGGAGCCATCCCTTCAAAAGGTTAGTTTGGCCTACTTATCACACCACTATTACACTTGCACCCCAACACTCCTATTGGAGTCCACTAGTAGTATGATATTTCACCTGAAATATCCTTGTGAGCTCATTGAAATGTTGGAGGTTAGTTTGGCCTACTTATCACACCACTTTTACACTTGCACCCAAACACTCCTATTGGAGTCCACTAGTAGTATTATATTTCACCCAAAATATCCTTGTGAGCTCATTGAATTGTTGGATTTAAAATATTAATTTTAGCTTAAGATCATTTTATTTCTTTGTCTCTAATACTTAACCGTTGTTAGATTAAATAACTTAACTAATTATCGATTAGTATTCATGACTTAATCAACTAAAAATTACGATAACTAAACCTAAAATGATGACTATAGAAAACTTAACATGTCAATGACAGATAGAAATATTGAACAAAGATGATACTATAGACAATTGAATGTAATCATCACAACCAAATAAATTTAGAAATAATGTTGTGAACAATAAATTAAATAATTAAATCAACAAAAAATACGCTAGTATTGTATTATCTAATTTAGCCTATCATAAATGTAGATCCATAATATAAAATAATATGTGAAGACCATGTACACATAGTTAAGTGGGTAAATTCAAGTATTGGAAGGAAACTCGTTGAAACATGTTATAAGTACTTGACTCTAATAATCAAACGCACATGACTTATTCCTGAAAAATCACACATAACTTATTCCTGAAAAATCAATCACTATAGTATTATTCAAGTTTTCACAATTTCAAATAATAAATATGAAATTGTAACTTAATCTTCTAATGACATCCTTTACTTATAAGCCGAAGTTGTATAAAAAAGTAATCTATAATCACTTATTCAATTAACTTATTTAGTTATCTTAATTAATCAAAATTTGTTACTTTTGATTAGTTTGAATACCTCATTTAGCCATCTTAACCCATTTAGTCATCTTAACTTGATCAAAATTTGTCACATTTCATCATTTCAAGTACCTCATTTAATCATAAAATTTGATACATTTCATTAACCCATTTAGTCATCTTAACTTGATCAAAATTTGTCACATTTCATCATCTCAAGTACCTCATTTAATCATAAAATTTGGTACATTTCATTATTCAATACTCATTTCATTATTCTATATTAATGGGAATTAATTACAATAAAAAGAAGGGAGGAGTATTCACACCCACTCAATAAAGGTTTTTGAATAAATAAGAATGAAGACAAAAATATTGGAATCCACTGCTCATTGGAATAATGATTGAATAACATATTTAGTGGTAGTAGTTGTGCCAAAAGTTAGTTCGAGTCCGAAGAAATTAAAGAACTTACATATTCTAGTTCAATTATATAATGTGTCATTGAAAGTAAGATTAGTGGGATACCAAATAATGAGAAAACGAAAGATAAAAGGGTGTTTCTCGTGGATAATAAAGTGTGTAGGCTAAAAAGCCTTAACATTCGATTCGATTATAGTTGTAAGGCCAATGGAATTTCCAAGTGGTTGGTGCAAAGGTTGGGGATAAAGACCTTTGAACATCCAAATACATATCATTTGGGTTAGTTGCACATTACTAAAATTGCAAACATAAATGTTCTTTTCTAAAAATCCAAATACATATCATTTGGGCTAGTTGCACATTACTAAAATTCCAAACATAAATATTCTTTTTTAAAAATCCAAATACATATCATTTGGGATGGTTGCAAATACATATCATTATCATTTGGAATGGTTGCACATTACTGAAAGTGTAAACATAAATTTTCTTTAAAAAAATTGTTGTCAAAGTTGGATGGGATGATGTCCCTATTGGTGTATGTAGAATGTTTGGGGGTGTTTATACCTATGAAATAGAGATATTATTTACTTAAAGAAAGCAAATACGTGTAAATTGGTAAATGATGGGAATTGATTCATAGTTTAATAATCTTATCATATGATATTTTTTTGGTATTGATTAATTAAGGTAAGAGGTGGATCAATATCAATAAGAAATTGATAGAAATTTATTTTTGGTTAAATAAGATATTATACAAAATATTTTTGGTATTTATTAATTAACGCAAGAGAGTGATCAATATTAATAAGAAATTTATTGTCAGTTATAAAACACAAATATGATAATAGAGTAATATGGACATTACTTATTCTTTTGAGTAGAAAAAGTGATTTGAAAATGTATTGTTGAATTGTAAAAAATTATTTAGGTCTTTGTTTTACAAGGACAAAAGGACTACCACCTAGAACATTACTTATTCTTTTGAGTAGAAAAAGTGATTTGAAAATGTATTGTTAAATTGTCAAAAATTATTTAGGTCTTTTTTTTCAAAGGATAAAAGGACCACCCCCTAGAACATTACTTATTCTTTTGAGTAGAAAAAGTGACTTGAAAATGTATTGTTGAATTGTCAAAAATTATTTAGGTCTTTTTATCCTTTTCCAAAAGACAAAAGGACTACCCCTTATAAGATCAATTAAAAATCACATTCATTTGTTATCAAAATTAATGTTCTTAAATTTGGGTCTTTATCATATCACTTTGTTGGAGAGTGAAGCAAATTCAAACTTTTAGTTCAAGGAACCAATAAGGCAAGTGTGTTACCTTGTGGATTTCACCTTATATTACTTCGAGTTCACAAACAATGTGTGTCGATTTTTAAGTATTATTTAAGATAGTTGCAACTTGAACACATATCGTCTACCAAGGATTGATGATTTGTAGAATCAACTATAAGTAAATATTTTTTAAACTTTTCCTCAAGTAAATCTAGTTATCTTCAAGTAAAAATCAAAGAGGAAGTTACTTGGAACATTGCTTTCAAATCGAAGCAAGTGATTTTTAAGATGGTTGGTAATGTTGTTTTTATGGTGCAATTCCCCTTCAAATTTTATGAGGTTAATGAATGAGATCCTTAAACCATTTCTTGATCATTTTTTCATTATATACCTAGATAACATCCTAGTGTTCAACAATTTGGAACAAACACCTTTTGCATTTGGGGCAATTGCTAGGGGCTCCAAGGAAAACTTAGTCACAATTGAATAAATGTGATTTTACAAAGCATGGGTGGGTGTATTTAGGTTTTGTAGTTGAAGGAAATGAGCTAAGGATTGGTCCAACCCAATTATAGACTATCGTGAATTGGCCAAAATGAAATAATGTCACTGAAGTGTGTAATTTTTTGGGAGTTGCCTAATATTTGAGAAGATAAATTATTAAGCACTTACATATAAGAAACCTTCACATGCCTCAACCAAATGGGAAATGAGGTTCCAATGGACTGAGGCACATGAAAAAACATTCAATGTGTTTAAGCATCATGTATATTCAAGTCTTGTGTTAGGGATATCTAACTTGAATAAATCATTTGACTGTAGCATATGTATTTCGATTAGTTTTGATGCAACAAGGAAAATCTATTACACAATTTTTCTTTTACATTCTCTAGCATAGTCTTAAACTATCCAACTTATGAAAAATAGTTTTATGCTTTGCATCAAGGACTGAAATGTTGGAGACACTACCTTTGGGTTAAGGAGATAATCACATATATTGATTATAAACCTTTTCAATTTTGCAAGCCTAATCAAAATAACAACAATACTAAGATGTCAAATTGATGGCATATCCTCAATGATTCAATCTGAACATCAAGTACACAAAAGGACCAACAAGTAAGTTGGTCGATACGTTATCAACACCTCTTAATATCAATGCACTATCAGTGATTTTCCAATAGATATAGCCTTTTTCATATTAATAGATTGGACGAGCAATACCAAGAAGATGGCGATTACAATATAGTATATGAATCATTGAAGCAAGGTTGGTTAAATCTTGAATACTACCACATAAAGGATGAGATTCTATATTGTCATGACTAGTTATGTATCCTAAAAAGAGAGACAAAAGTGCAGCTGATAAGAGAAATACATACTTCCAAGGTAGTATGCCACTTTGGAGGTTTTTAAGAATACACTAAATTTACGACATTATGTGTATCGAATGAAGATGTAATTTGACACAACATGATTTGTGGGAGGTTCCGAAAGATGTTGTACTATTATGCTTGCAAATAAAAAGTTGGGATTATATGCTTATTACCAATATTAGGTCGATATTTGGGGAAAACATATCGATGGACTTTCTTAGAAAGTTTCCAAAATTCGAGATGAGCATGATTAGATGATAATGGTATTTAACTACTTCAAACAAGATAGCTATATTAATGTTAATGTCATGTAAGAAGTCACAAACAAGAAGCAAAAGTATGTTTTCTAAACATGTTTAGATGCATTCTGGGATACCAACTTCAATTCTATCTAAAATAGATACAAGGCTTTTGTGGCCTCGTTCTAGATGGCGTCTGATAACTGACACTCAAATCGCCCCCTGTCGGCGATGGAAAATTTTCCGGCGAGGCACAGTTCCACCTCTTCTTGTTATTTTTTTGGAATTTCAATGATCTTGGTCGTCTTAAAATGGGCCAAAACCCCTAGGGGCATAGTTCCATGACATAGTTCCGCAGTAAATGGGGTGGAACTACGATTCTACCGGTTTTTATAACCAGATCTAGGGAACAAATCACCTGAAAAGCGGAGCGATTTGAGTGCGAGTTATCCCACGCCGTTCTAGATATCCTAGTTGTGAAAATGATGGATAACAAGATGAGAAGGATGACTATGATTCATAGTGAAAAAGTAGGGTAAAGTCATTGATGGGTTTGGCAGCGATGACTTAAAGTCGTCGCAAGTTCCAAAAGCCCGCCTTCATAGAAGGCATGGAAGCACGTGAGAAAGTAACAAACGTAAGCAAATACGTTTGCTCATTGACTTGACTATGAAAATATGGGCAGCGGGCAGTATGGAGTCGGCACTGGGCAGATCCGTGACTGGTGGATATGGTGAGCTGTATTAATGAATAAATAATCTGTAAATAAAGTTTCTTATGCTTCCTTCGCGGAAAGGCAGCCATGAAAAGAATTAGATCCTAAAGCAAGTCAATGCGCACACCAAACTGTCGCCACCGGTCACTCTCAGAGTTCGTGAGATAAGGTAGTGATTCTTTCTCGAAGAATGTGAAATGCTTTTAATTTTCACGTTGATTTTTCTTGAATGTCAACATCAAATTTAGATCGTGTATGGAGCTAGTGAGCTTCTAAATATTTGTGAGAGTCGTACACGAGTGAATGTATGAGACGGGGCTTGTAAGTTTTGGTTGTCAATATGCACTTCGTAGTGCAGTATTGAATGATGCGGCGGGTGTATTGGTAGTCGTCAGATTTCAAGAAGAGTAAGATCCGAGTGTCACCAATGCACCCGCCGCAACATTCAATGCTGCGCTGCAGGGTGCATATTGACAGCTGTAAGTTTTTGGGGAGTAAGCTAATCTCTAGACGATTTGTATCTTTTTCGAAGCTTTTTGCCAGAATTTGGCAATGGAGAAATCGCTGAAATTGCGATTTGGGTTGTTGGAATTGCAATTTTGATCGCAGGAATGGATTCAACATCCTCGATTACCCTTGGGGCACCCTAATTATGCAATTCCAGCAACCCAAAACTGCAATTTCAACAATTTCAGCTGGCTTTTGATCGGAAAACTCACCTGATTTTGGGTGCAAATCGTCTAGAGTTTAGCTAACGCCATTTTTTAGAAGTTGTCTCGTGAGCTTGACCTCGAGCCATGTGCATTTATGAGCTTAAGAGTTGTAAAAGTTCGAGTCAAGCATGGTCTTTGGGTCCTACACACAACAATATTTTGAGCTAGTACAATTTTTGTGTGATTAGTTTCAATTTTATATGAAAGTTGATTGAGTTGTGGTTAAGCGGTAAATTGGTTAGAGTTTTTCATTATTGGATTAAATTTGATTCTTAGAGTGAGGTTGCCTTTGGTATCTAAAATGAGGAATCATCATAATGATATGTCGCAGGAATGATAATCCATTAACTCCCGATCTCGAAACCTGATCCCAATAAAAGTATTAATTGATTTTGATGATGATATAAAGGGATTTGGGAGGAAAGTCCTACCAAAACATAAGGGGTGTTTAAGTGAAAAACAAAAATAAATAAATCATGGGAAAACATTTTAAATATCATCATTCATTCAAATTCAAATTGCATATCAATGCCAATTCTTGTTCTTCAAAATCATAGATATCTATCCAAGGAACATGTTTATTGGAGAACATACATTTGTTGTTGTTGTATCAAAGTAACGTAGGGATATAATGTTAAATATCAAAGTAGCAAATGCTATCATAGTGAAGAAATTGATATGTATTCCAACTAGCATAGATCCATCTTAAACCCAAATTCATTTAGCAACAAGATCAAATTTCTGAAGGTGTATTTTTTTATCATTTAATATGAAGGAATTTATGCATTACATAAATTTTTTTTTTCTAAGAAATGGCCGTCACTCGGGCCAGTGCATTTCCACCATTGGCTGAGAAACTGTAACCTAGGGGCATCTAAGCCCTCAAAATCACCCAGGGATCGCACCTGGCTAGGGCCACACCAACCTCGGTTATGTTGGATTTTTGGGTGTTGCCTCGCAAGTAACTCACCTGAAGTGGATTTGAACCTGGGTCGACCTTGGCGAATACCCGTCCCTTGACTAAGTCAGCTAGTGAGAATTGACGCATTACATGGAATTTAATGATACATAAATTTACAGTTGAAGAATTTTGATCCTCTCGGTGCTTAATAGATTTAGGTTTAAGATGGATTTAAAACACCCTTGCTTGGATAAGGTGAGGCGTGCCCATGGCTAAGAGAGCACACTTGACATGAAGGTCAAACAACTTGGGTAAGGAGCCCACTATTTGCAACTCGGGCAAGAATCCCACTTGATGAAAGCATGGCAAGTGACATGCCCAGACAAGAAAGACAACATACCGAGACGTGGAGCAGGGAAAATGGATCGTCGAATTACCCAATGGGAGAGCTACTGAGAGTTGACATGATGAATTGGTAGTTTACCCAATTGGAGAGTTGTTGCATGAAGAGTTGCGCGTGATGGGGAGTTGGTAGGGACGCACCCGGGCACCAATTGAACGTGTATATATTAGCCAAGGGTGGTAGTCCAAGAAGAAAGCAACGAGCACAACACACAGAACACATAACGTACTTGGCACTACAACTTGACTTGGAAGCTTAGGTTGAGGAGAAGGGCGAGCTAAGTGTTGGGCGTAGTTTGAGAAGAGATGGATGCCTAGATGTAGAGATAAGATATGTGTTGTAGGAGGCGGACATACGAGCGCGACATGGGAGAAGGTTGTCGAGATAGGCTTTTATTGGGGTTTCTTTGTAACATAGTTGTAGCCAATTTGAGTGCACTCCCAGGAAGGGTGTGGTTGTGCACCTCCCAAACTATTGTAACCGTCCATGTTGTATTGTGTTTTTGTATCTCAATAAAACTCTTTGGCACACCCCATTGAGGCGCCACCACTTGCAAACTTGTGTTTATTCTTTTGTGTCTGGCATCTTGTTAATGGTGCACTTTGTTATTACTTGACATTAACTAAGTTTACACATAAGAATAAGTAGTAGGCGTAGTCTGACAAACTTGGTCCGAGTTGGCCTCATCACCGGGAGTGGAACTTGGGTAGTGTCGCACGACCTAGAAGATGAAACTTTATTAGGGAAAATTTGAGTTAAAATATGGACCTCAAAACAAAAACAAACAAGAAAATTAGTTGCAAAGCATCTAGTACCTGTGTTAAAATTATGTTTATATTTTGTTTAATTATATTTAATTAATAAAAGATTAAAATTAGCATTTAACATTTTTTTAAATAATTTTGAACACAATGCCAAAATCATATAGAAATCCATATAATTAAATATGAAAATTATACCATCTTTATAAATTCCCCAACTATTTATTTTTTTATGCTTTCTTTGTTAATACATATAAGTTGTACTCAAAGAAACCCAACATTATAATTCCATAAATGTTTTTGTTCAATACCAAAATCATATAAAAATCCATATATTTGAATATAAAAATTATACCATCTTTATAAATTCCCCAACTATCTCTTTTTTCTTTTTTCTTTGTAATACATATAGAATTGTATTAAAAAAACACAACGTTATAATTCTATGAATGTTATTAAAAAATATTGCATCAGCCATTAATTACATTATTATTAAAAATACTTAATAAATTTTATAAACATAAATAGTTATTCTTATGTTGCCATTAATTACATTATTATTAAAAATACTTAATAAATTTTATAAACATAAATAGTTATTCCTATGTTATAAATTTGGAAAAAATAAACCTGCTCGTGGAAGTTAGAGATATTGTTTCACGAAAAAAAATTGAAAAAGATTTATAATATAAACAAGTGTTGTCCATCCATCCAAAGACTCAACCTGGCTTAAAAAATGCCAAAAGTGTAAGTATATAAACATACCTACTTCATGAAGTAGAAGGAAAATGCACGAGAGCATTTCTTTATGGATGGATCAAATTCCATATGCAACCATGGCATGATAGATACTGGTCTCCAAAAAACAATGATAATGCAAATACTCAATAATATGTATATGTTTTTTTTGTTTATTACATTCAAACATTACTGGCATTAATTCTAAGCATGATGGAGAATAGGTCATGCACAGTGAAACAAGAAAACTATGTAAATTTCTTGCAAGTGGGATGATCGGCGAAATTGCAATATTCCATATTAACATTGTTTAAATTATAAATTTAAATATATATAAAATTATGTAAAACACACTTTTCCAATAGACTGCCATTAATTCTAAGCATGATGGAGAATAGGTCATGCACAGTGAAACAATAAAACTATGTAAATTTCTTGCAAGTAGGATGATCGACGAAATTGCAATATTCCATATTAACATTGTTTAAATTATAAATTTAAATATATATAAAATTATGTAAAACACACATAATTTGTTTATGTGTAAAACTATGCAGGTAATTACAATATTTGTGGTGATGAACAAATTGTTATAATAAATGTTTTTAAATAAAGTTGTAATTTTTTTAATATAAATTGTAAATTAAAAAGTTCTATTAAAAATAATATTTTTAAATTTAAAAGAAAGGTTGTTGCATAATTAAAAATATGCTGAAAAATCTAAAAAGCAAGCACATCTCTGTAGAGCTAGGCTGCTATTGTAGATATAGCAGCTGTTTTTTATGTGTCTGGGTCCACCCTTCCGTGGAGGTGAATCTACTAATATTTTTAGTTGCATGAACTTATCGATGCAGTATTATATGTGGAAATTGGAGTTGTTATAGAAATATAATTGGATTGAAAATCTAGGGACAAGTAAGTAAAATGTAGAAATGTAACATTATATATTAAGACTTTAAACTTGGCAATGCTATGACAAACAATAGTAAATACAATAGTAAATAAACATGTTGGAAGTTAAAAATGTCACTAGTAGTAAATTATACGTGAAAGTCTATATTTATGCAACATTCAAACATATGTACCAATTGCTTAACTTAATCAATTACTGAACCATTTTTTTATAGATTTAATTCAATAAAAAACAAAAGACTACTATACAGTTACATGTAGTGTACAATTTTTAAGAATTTTTAAAAAATGCCCATTGATCTATATTTTAACTTGTTATAAAACAAATAAGAAAACTAACATAAATGCTATCAAGGTATAGCACCCCACACTCTACATTGAAAAACATGTAATGTAAAATGCGGTGAGCCAATGTTGATTGACCAATGGAGGTTATGCCAATGTTGGCCAATTCATACTTTTGTCTTTAGGATCCAAGTTAAAAAAATTGTTACACTCTACATTGAAAAACATGTCGTGTAAAATGCAAAGAATGTGGGGTGAGCTAGTGTTGTTTGACCAATGGAGGCTATGCCAATGTTTGCCAATTCATACTTGATAATTCATACTTTTGTCTTTAGGCTCCAAGTTAAAAAAAATTGTTACACTCTACATTGAAAAATGTGTAATGTAAAATGCAAAGAGTGTGGGGTGAGTCAATGTTGATTCACTGATGAAGGCTATGCCAATGTTGGCCAATTCATACTTTTATCTTTAGACTCCAAGTTAAAAAAAATTGTTAGGAATGCAAGAGTGTGGGGTGAGCCAATGTTGATTGACTGATGAAGGCTATGCCAATGTTGGCCAATTCATACTTTTATCTTTAGGCTCCAAGTTAAAAAAAATTGTTAGGAATACAATTATATTAATGTACATATTAGTCATATTCAAATTTAATACTAACCATTTATTGGTAATTTTCTTACATAGATAATCATCTTATTTGAAATTATAACTTAGCCAAGCATGACTCCAAAGGACAACTTAGTCTACAAAGCTATGGCATTACAATTTGTTCAATAAAACATGATCAATAAACTAGGATGTCCAGAGGTCCCTTAACCTATTGTGTCTTGGATATTGCAGTTTTTAGCACCAACATAATTTCCTATCATGTTGTGTCTTGGATATTGCAGTTTTTAGCATCAACATAATTTCATGCAAAACATAAGTTGGAATCAACGATATCAATTTATATTCAATATACAAAGGGTGAACTTCTCATGGTTGAGGCCCAATTCACCAACGTTCTGTACAAAAGACTTAATTCGGTAGTTTCAAATGATTAGATTTGCAATATATAATACAAATCTATGTATGATCCATCACTAGATTTTAAAACTTATCACTGTGTACAAATCATCACTTTTTCCCTATAGAGTACAAATGGTCACTATAATTCTAATTTTGATAATATAACTCTATTATGTAAGGAAATAAACAAAATCGATAAGACCATATTCAATACCAATTACGAACTTTAAAGAAAAAATACTTTGTAAATAAATGTATAAAGTATTAAAATTATCATGGGTCCTTGTATTGGGTCTTGAAATGAAGTATTTTATGTAAAGGGTGGAGGAGACATTTATGATCATGAAAGAGAAAGTTTCACTTACTTCCACGGTCGAGCTTGTTGCCACTTGCAAGGTTCAAATGCATTCAACATTACATGATTTTTCATATTCGACGCTACGTGTTGTCAGTAGGTAAGCAAGAAATAATGGAAGGAAAGATCGAGAACAACCCCTCAGAGCTATGCAACAACATCCACATTGTTAACAGATGCAATTCTACCAATATTACATGTTTCTTGATCCTTAAAATATCAATCTAGAGACTTTTAATGTAGGAGCTAAGCATTTTTACACAGTTTTGGTCTTTCAAATATAGGAGCCAAGGTTGTTTTCAAAGGATTTTTGTGAATTATTCTTCATTTGCACATTGCAAGGGTTTTGGATATGCTTTTATGGGGGAAGCAGGGGGAAGATGTAGCTTTGCTTCAGGATGTGCTGCAACATCTAAATGACTTCTGCCTCAGGCTCTGATGAAAGATGTAGCTCTGCCTCAAGCTGTGTTGGAACAGTTGAATGGGTTCCTTAGCCATTGTGAGCAAGGAATGGCCATGGAACTATGAAAGGCCATGGAACTATGAAAGCTGATATAGAGAAGGTTGTGGTGCAAAAGCCTTGACGATTGGAGTTCAGATGAATACCGTCTAGCATTGTTTTTATGTGGTAATTGACTGGTTATTTTGGGGTAGGTGACTGTCAGAAAAATATATACAGTTATATAATGTAATGGAACTTAAGGATGTTCTTTGTATATTATTGACTCTATCACCCATTCTGGGTGGAATCCATATCTAAATTTTGTCGAGGCAGACTGAGATGGATCCGAGAAACCTGACCCATTCTACCAAATGCTTTGGAAACTGGTGAGCTTCACCCCTTCATTCCCTTCTATTTGTGTACGGAACTAGCTTTGTATTTCCATCTTGATTTCAAACTAATGAATCAATGGGTTCTTAATCTACATATACTCTCTTGGTTTCAGAGAGGCCCTTTCACAATGCATGTTAGTAGCCTAATAGAAGAACAAACATGTCGGGCAACAACAAAACAATAGGGATCCAAATCCACAAGTAACCAAGTGAAATTTCTATTTACAAGTGTCCTACGCTACGCTTCCGCACTGTTATATGGCGCTGCATGTTATGTAAAGCAACGTTTATTCACCCCTACCTAGATTAATGTATGTTCCTTTTCAAATTAAAAAATACCCGTGCAATTGAATTTCATTCCAAACATGCAAGTTATCCACATCTCAAAAATGAAGAATGAAGAAATGAAATGAAGGTTAGATATGGAGGCAGCTGTAGCATGGTCTAATAAATGTTACGGAGGCGTGAATCTCACATTACATAAATGTTACTCCAAGCATGGATGGAGCCAGGAGCCAGCTGTAGCACGGTCTAATAAATGTTACCGAGGCATGTTATAAATCCATTTATGATAGAGATCCAAGTGGCATTTTTCTGAAATTTTAAATTATTTTTAATATCTGACAATTTACCTCACACCAGGGGTATATTGTCAAATCAATTTTATTAAACAATGATAAAAATAATTTCAAATTTCAATAATTTCATAAAGTTTTTTTAATTTTCAAAAAATCATATTTAATATATAATTTTTACAATTTCAAATTTCAATAATTTCATAAAGTTTTTTTAATTTTCAAAAAATCATATTTAATATATAATTTTTATAATCTTTGTATAACTTTGTAAAAATTTAATACAAAGTGAGTTGTTAATATAAAGTCAACTAAATTAGATGACCAATCGATCACTATAATCTCGTAAGGACTAAAAAGTACTATCAAAATCAATTTTAAAAGAACCAATCAAAATTTAGAGAATGACATCATCCCTTATGGTAGAGGTGGCATTGTTTGAGTTAAAGTTGTTTGTCTATCAAACTCTAAGTGATGGATGCAAATCCATAGTTAACCATGTACCCATAATGAAAAAAATATCCATAAATTACTTCTAAATATAATATCTATGTATTTAGTATTCTTAAAAAAATTTGATTTACTTCTTTTAAATATGATATAGTAAATAAATTGTATTATAGATGTTATATTTTTATTTAAATTTATTATATATGTCAAGAAAGGTATATAACAATTCGGTTGCAGTCAATTTTAGTCGACTTTTAATTAATTAATAATTTAAAAAAAATTCATATGATTTTGTAAAGTTTTATATAAAATTATATATTAAACTGAATTTTGTAAAATATAAAAAACAATTTTAAAATTTATAAAATTTAAATTTCTATTTTTCAATTGGTTTAGAGTCATGAAATGACTAATTATATTTACTTTTAATAATAATTTTCAAAATTAAAAATTATTAAAAATAAAAATAAAAAACACAAAAAAATATATACTTGTCATCTGTCTTCTATCGGGTCTTGTGGGAAGTCCGGTACTGACCTTACATCCTGTTAATTTTAATGCAATGGTGTTATTTCATTCCGTAAATTTAATGTGTGCATATCTAAGTTCAACGTTCATTTCACTCAAAGCCTCGGGAAGAGCCACAAGGAGCTAGAAGCACCCGCCACCTGCCATCAAGAAGACATGGAGGCTGGAGCCACACTCCCCATTTCAAGATCGGTTATTGCCTGCCATTTTTATGATGTGATCGACTATTTCAACGTCGGCAATGGGCATGTTCAAATATTTAATAATAAAAAATTTTGCTTTTAACTTGGAGCCACAGGAGCCACACGCTTCGCAGTCTATTGATTTATCATTTATCAATGTAATTTGAATGTTTAACAAGAGCTATATGGTGGCAATGTCCCCGACATTGTAAATAGTTGTTGTTATAAGATGGAAGCTATAGAAACAAGACGTTGCAAATAGTTGTTGCTATAAGATGGAAGCTATAGAAACAAGACATTGCAAATAGTTGTTGCTATAATATGGAAGCTATAGAAACAAGAATGTAGATACCCAAGGCCTTGTCAATTGGTTAATGTGACTAGGTAAACTCAAATCAAATAGAGTTAATTTCAGCCGAAGCCAGAGCCCTTGAACTCCAATTGACCAATCAAATTTATAAAAAGGGTGAAAATAATTTACAAACAAGTTGCATATTATTAAGTTGACATTGAAGATGTTTGACTTAAAATTTATTACTCTCACTCAAATTGTGTGTTCTCTCAACTTTGTATTCAATAGATGTGTGTTGTAATTGTTACATTAACAAGGAGGTTATCATATTCTCTTACAAGGTAGACTATTATCTCTACAAATTTTATATTTCTATACCATCCTAAGGTGGTCGTTTTTGCATTGTTCTAACTAGTTGTTACTTTGTACTTGATCTTGGGTTAACATATAGAATGCATGTATCGCATGCAAAACTAGGAGTCTAATACTTCTAATATATTTGCTCGATGCCTATTTACTATAGTTTTCTTTGCATAAGTATCATGGTGAGGGGTGACACTTTTTTCATTCATTTGTGCCCATACTTCCATTAATATCTGCCATATATTATGAACTAAGATGCTAAGATGCGAGGGAAGGATTCTTTTATTTAATTTAATTATCGCACTGGAGCCTTAGCCTTAGCGAGGGCACCATTTTAATTTTTACAATGGTCTAGACCCGTCAAGAAATTTAACCCCTTTCGGTACCTTATGACTTTGAATTTAATTATCAAACCATAAAACAAATATACACATTATGTATGAATATTATAATTTTTTCAACATTTTTATTTAATAACCGTATGTAACACTGTGTTTAAATATTACAAAAATAAAAATATTTTTACTCCATAATTTTATGTAAATGTGTGTTATATCTTTTATCATACCCTTCACGTCTAATAAATGCAGATTTCAATATTAACAACGTAATGAAATATAGACCCAAAATTAAAAACACAACCCAAATTGTTAAATGCATATTGTAAATATCAAACCTTTATGCAATTTGACTTAGTTACCGTATAAATCCAGAACGAAAATAATGATTTAGCAATGTCTATTAGATATTTCGAAAATAACACTCAATTCAGTTCAACATTACCCATTAACCCCATTATATTAAAATATAAGCTAATATAATAATACAAATATATTTGATTATGAGGTCTATTATTTCAAAAAAGTTGAAACTGAAAACAAAGTATATGTCAAAGCATGAATTGTACAAAATACGTTTCAATTATTATTCTTTTAAATTGGGTTCCATCTTTATAAGATGTGTAACAAATACTCTCTTAACTTATTTCTTATGTACATACCAATGAAATATATCGACGATATATAGTAAATACTTTCTTAACTAGCATACCCCCAAAGTAGGGGAAATGAAACATCGAAGAGAACTTCAATATATTGAAATTTAAAGGAAAACTCTAGTGTAAGTACTAATAAGCTATAAATTGAAACCCATGTAATGGATGGCAAGTAAAACAATAAAAAGTATACATATGTGAGTAAAACAATAAAGGGTTAGGTAGTGATGAAGCTTGACTCTAATTATATTGTCAATCGACATTGGTATTTTCATTTGGTAGGGGGAGTGTAGGGATTAAGGGTTTCACTTTTAAGTGTGAAAGGGACAAAGAATGAAGGTGTGCCTCTTTCTTTCTTCAAATTGGACATATGAAGTGTATTTCATCTTTGCATATTGTTCAAAGGAGAACAATGCTGGAATTCACATTTCTTCTAATGTTGTAGTGTGTGGCATTGCTGTGAAGATCAAGCCTTGACCTTCAGTGTTATCAATGTCAATGGTTGACCTTGTTAATGTCAATCCTTGGGATTTATGGATATATTCAATGCCCAAGCCATCTTTAGGGGGATTTGTTTCTTGTTACTTTGATTTATGGGTGGAATTGGTATGTGCTCTGATTGAGATTGGTCCCATGGAGACCCAATGTAATTATCAAGTGCCACGACAACATATGATGGTAACTCAAGAGGGTTAGATCTAGGTGTGTATACATGACATCTCCGAGTGCACCATTCACGAATCTTGATTGGACCCATAAATTGCAGGATAACATTACTCGTTGCCCTACACATAGCAATATTTGTTTTTAAAGAGTCGAGGTTAAATCTGAAAGAGGATTGATTCTAAATAAAATGGACTCATTGATTATACATTATAAATTATAGAATTTTTATAATTAAACTTGAACTATTGATTATATACTATCTCTCCAATTATTAATTTTAAATAATAAATTATAAAATTTTTATAATTAAACTTGAACTATTGATTATATACTATCGCTCCAATTATTAATTCTAAATAATAATTTATAGAATTTTTATAATTAAATTTAAGCTCTATATTATATATTATATATTATATATTATATCTTCAATTAAAACCTAAATTATATATCTCTTTAATTTTATTAATATTATTTATAGTCAACTGTTGTGATCAATATATTGTCTCTTTAATTTGTATGACCATTGGAGTGCACCATTTACTAATTTTGATTAGACCTATAAATTGTATGATAAAATTACTCATTATCCAATACATAGATTTTTTTTTTTAAGGTAAGTGAGATAGAATTGATTCTAAATAAAATGGACTCGTTGATTATAAATCATAAATTATAGAATTTTTTTAATTAAACTCAAGATATTGATTATATACTATCTCTCCAATTATTAATTCTAAATAATAATTTTAAAAGTTTTATAATTAAATTTAAGCTTTATATTATATATTATATCTTCAATTTAAAAACCTAAAGTATATATTATCTCTTTAATTTTATTAATATGAATGTCAAATATTGTGATATATATATATATATATATATATATATATATATATATATATTATTTTATAATTTTATTTATAGTTTATGATCAATTTTCCATACATTTATTCATGGTCAAAAATTCAAAACTAATTCGTTGTCAAAAATTAAAACTTAAATGATATAAAAGTTCTTGTTGCGCCAAGTGGCGCTCTACAACCCAGTATGAGGGAGATCTTGTAACCTGTATGTGTCTCATTACATGTAACGAGACACCTAATAAAATGTAAAAAGTAAAAAATGATATTTATAGTTTATGATCAATTTTCCATACATTTATTCATGGTCAAAAATTCAAAACTAATTCGTTGTCAAAAATTAAAACTTAAATGATATAAAAGTTCTTGTTGTGCCAAGAGGCGCTCTACAACCCAGTATGAGGGAGATCTTGTAACCTGTATGTGTCTCATTACATGTAACGAGACACCTAATAAAATGTAAAAAGTAAAAAATGATAATAAGAGGGAGATCTTGTAATGTGTATGTGTCCCGTTAGTTACATGTAACGGGACACCTAATAAAACATAAAAAGTAAAAAATGATAATATGAGAGAGATCTTGCAACGTGTATGTGACGTAAAAAGTAAAAACTAATTAATATTATGTCGGCCACACCCTTATCTTGTAACATGTAATGGATGTAACATGTGATGGATGTACCGTTTGTTAGAAAAAATAAAATGTAAAAAGTAATAGTTTGTCGGCCATTAATAAAATTTAATATAAACTAAAAAATTATAATATGAGTGAGAACTTTTAAGGTTACGTTTGTGATATTATTGTGGGCCATATACAAAAAAGAATAATACAAAGTAAAAAGCAATAAATATTATGTCGGCCATAAACAAAAAAAATATAAAAAAGAATGAAGTTAAAAAAATATTATAGCCAACATAAAATAAAGAAGTTAAAAAAATATTATAGTGGATATGAAAAGTAGAAACATAATATTATACCCCACATAAAATAAGGAAGTAAACAAAAATGTAAAAAAAATATTATAGCCAATATTAAAACTAGAAACCTAAGAAGTAAAAAAAAATATTATAGTGGACATAAGAAGTAAAAACAAAAAAAGTAAAAAGAATATTATAGCCGACATAAGAATAGAAAAGAAAAACAACAATAATAATAGTTAGATTTGCTAACTAATAATTAGATTTAATAAAAAAATGCCATAATAATAATTAGATTTGATAACTAACTATAACTCCAAACAAAAATGGTTTTTAACCTTGGTCTCTAGGTTAACACAATCCCAATCACCTTAATTCCTACCAATAGACCACACACAAATGTTTTAAAACAACAAAAGATGCATATTTATTGCATTCGTTGCATTGATTTCAGTAATGCATTTTTTTTTGTTTTTAACATGTATGCATTGAATTTATCAATTTAATAAATAAATTTTTTCTTCATTAATTTCAAGAATGCATTGTTTTTTGTTATTTACATCTATACATGGAATTTTTCAATTTAATAGAAAAACTACTCTTGAATGATTTCAACAAATTAAATTTTGGTGTTCTCTATTTTAGGGTATATCGTGGATCCTCATGATAATATTGCAAATAATGAAGATATTGATTCTCAAAGAAGAAAAGTACGACAAATGTATAGAATAGAAAGATAAAAATAATCTTTGTAGCAAGATTTATGTGGTTGTTGATTTCAGGATGTTTTGGAGAATCCAGAGTATCCATGTTCTTTAGTCAACGTTTAGAATCCATAACAAAAAAAGAAGCATCAGAACATACAAAAGAACAAAGAAAACATGACCGTGAATTAAAGAGATCGTGAAGAAGTGTTATTTGTGCAAAGGGATTCTCAAAAGCATGAATGGGGGATAATTTCAGGGTTATATAGGAATCAATATAACTACCAATGAATATGACATACTTGGATACATGGAATGTGATAACAAGGAAAATTTGAACTCTAATTTTGTTGATATGGAAACTTCCAATCGTGCACTGCAATTCATATCTGAAAACCGACAATATCGGTACCATCTGAAGAAATGTATACTAGACATCGAAAATTTCGTGAACGAATTGATCAATTAGCATAAGTTCAAATGTGTCATGTCTGCCAGGATTCATATCCTAGAATACAAGTACGTAATACAAGTACAGGTCCAATGTAGATTCTCATATGATCGATATGAGAAAATGTCAAAACTACCAGGTGTGAAGATAAGAAAAGATGAAAAAGATAGATTGAGAATGATCACGATGTGAACCATATTTTCATTTATTTAATCCTTACAAAATTATTGTCTCTATTTTTCAGTTTAACAATTTACTTATACTTATTACTTACATTATTATAATCCTCATAATTATTTCCATGTTTTCAACTTAACCTGGTCCTTTCAATGTTGAAATTTTTTATTGCATATTTTTCAGTATAGATGTTATTCTGTGGACGCATTGATTCCAGTGTATGGACGCATTAATTTCAGTGAATGGACACATAGATTTCAGTGTATAGGATTTTTTATTGCATATTTTTCAGTGTAGATGTTATTCTGTGGACGCATTGATTTCAGTGTATGGACACATAGATTTCATTGTATGCATGCATTGATTTCAATGACAACAAAATAATGAGAAAAAGACTTGAAACGAAAAGCAGAAGAACAAAAAGAATTTTGAAAAAGGAAGTTGGATGAAATGATAGTACAAGAATTAGAAGAATGAAGAAAATGAAACGTAGATTGACAAAAATAATATCGAAAAAGAAAGTTAGATGAATTGACAGCAGAAGAACGAGAGGAACAAATGAAATGAAACGTTGATCGACAAAGAGTGTATCGAGAGAGAAGTTGAAGCAGTTGGAAGAACAAAGAAATCAAGTTGTAGAATAACAAATAAATCAAAATGTACGAAATGACGGGGTAAAAACTTGAAGGTGGGTAACACTTTCGTGAGAAACTAGTGCAAAAGCGTCTTAGCGGAGGTTATTCGACCGATTAATATTTATTATTCGGTCGAATAATAAATATTATTCGGCCGAATAATTGTCATTATTCGGCCGAATAATGTAGAAGTTATTCGGCCGAATACCTACTAACAGTTCTCCGTTTAGTTTAACGGGGATCCTTGAAATGTGTGCAAACCACTGCCAGACGGGAAAAAATTTCGGATGGTAGTTTATTCGGCTGAATAATTATTCGGCCGAACAATTGTTTGGCGGAACAATTGTTCGGCCGAATAATTACTCGGTCGAACAATTATTCAGCCGAATAATAGGTCGGTCGAACAATTTTTCTACATAAAAGCTCGGCCTCGTCCGCCATTTGGCAGTCGCTGTTGGAAATTTCTGGACCCCGCAAGCAGGCCCACTATTATTCCTCGCCACCCTGCATGGTCTAGTAAGCGTTGTTTGCGTTGACGACGCTCGTCTGCTGTTGCTCCACCCCTTCCCCGATCCGCTGCTTGCTCTGTCATTACTTCCTGTTGCAACTGTGGATGCTGTGTTCATCGACGAGGGTGCCTGGCGGATCCGCAAGTTTGAAATTGGTGTTTGGTTGCTGCTCGGCGTAACGACGTGGAGTTAACGGCTGCGAGGGTAAATAATTCTTATCTGTTGTTTTTGGTTTTCAAATTTTATGTTTGATGTATATACACTTTTTCGTCTTCTAATCTATTGCTGAAATGTGGTAGTTTGGCAGGTTAGTTCGTTTGTTTTTCTGGGGATGTTATCGGTGCGTCGTTGGTGTTTCGGCTTTCTGCACAGGGTTGATAGTTCGTCATGTGAAGGTACGTTTTCTCGTTGAGTTTTGTCG
Organism: Larix kaempferi; assembly: GCA_027924585.1. Classification (NCBI taxonomy): domain Eukaryota; kingdom Viridiplantae; phylum Streptophyta; class Pinopsida; order Pinales; family Pinaceae; genus Larix; species Larix kaempferi. Next base: position 1,792,745 of record BSBM01000829.1, read on the forward strand.
TTTTGATTTTGTTTTCGAATTTTTATAGTTTTTAGTTGCTAACATAATTTGTTGTTGTGTGAAGGAAATATTTGTCGTTTGGCGAGTTGGTGGTCTGAACTGCTGCGGCGTTGTGGATTGATGATCTCTTCATTGCGTGTTTGGGTTACAGGTATGTATCGTTTCGCGAACTTCTGTATTGATAAAAAATGTTTTCATTTGAATAAAATTAAAAAAAATAGATGCCTTAAGGATTAAAATTAGAATGTTTATTTTTTACATTTAATTTTATGCTTAGAGCAGAGTTATGGAACTGTGGTCTTGAGCAGAGTTATGGAACTCTGCTCTTGAGCAGATTTATGGAACTGTTCTCTTGAGCAGAGTTCTGGAACTCTGCTCTTGAGCAGAGTTCGGTTTACAGATATCTATCCTTTCCCAATCTTTTGTATTGGCAAGAAATGTTGTTGGCAATAGGAGAAAATTAAAAGAAATATTTGCATTCAGGTTTAAAATTAGATTGTTTAGTTTTTTTATATTTAATTTTATGTTCATGATGTCAGTTTTTATACCCTTAAACAGAGTTCTTGAATTGTTCTTGAACAGAGTTCTTGAACTCTGTTCTTGAACAGAGTTCTTGGACAGAGTTCTTGAACTCTGTTCATATAGAAAGTCACTTAAAAAGTCATACTGTTGTAAGTCCTTAATTTTTTTTTATATAAATATTAAGTAATGTTTGTTTATTGAGATATAGAATGAAATCATAAGTGATCGATGAAAAATTTGTAAGGTTACTATACTACTACAATTAACTGCATTATACTTTTTATCTGATTATGAGATGATTATTAATGTTATCTTTATGGTGCAATAGTAGTGCTGCTAGAGTTAGGAGAGGGAATTACAAAAAAAATAACTTATACTACTTCAGGCACCTTTACATTTGGTATGCAGTTCTTTATGAGATATGTCTTTAAGTCTGTAGAATTAACATGTACAACTTCAATATGTGTAAATTTTTTTATCATAAATATAAAGTAGAAATCTTTTAATAAGTGTATATATATATATTTTGTGAGATGTTTGTTCATTGAGATATATATTTCAATCATATTTGATGGATGAAAAGTTTTTAAGGTTACTATACTACTACAATTAACTGCGTTATAACTTATATTTGATAATGAAATGATTATTAAATATATCTTTACGTTGCAATAGTAGTGATGGTAAGGAATTTTAGTTAATTAATGAGAGTTAGGAGAGGGACTTACAAAAAAACTTCACTTATACTACTTTAGACACCCTTACATTTGGTATGTAGTTCTTTATTAGATATGTCTTTATGCTTGTAGAATAAACATGTACAATTTCAATATGTTATGAGTTGACGTTTGTGTAAATTTAGAAATCATATCAAATGGAAAGAGTGGAGTCTTCGAAGCGAAAGCGTAGGAGATCATCACATTCATCAGGAATTGGTGTTCCAATTGGTAGTCAAAGGTTGTCGAATTCACCGCACGGTTCGAGTTTATTGTATGGGTCACAGTCATCTGATCACCAACAAGTTGATAGTGTTAGGAATTACACGAACATACATATTTTACCCTTCAAGAGAAATAAACACAAACAAGCAATCAAATAATAGAGACACATAATTTACCCTGGAAACCCCATGTGGGGAAAACCAGCACCCAATAAAGATCTTCATTACCCTTGACCTAAACCGGCCAAGCCGGGCCAAGTGAGCTAGCCATCGCTCACCTCCAAGCCACTTTACAATGGAGCCTCCTCAATCCTTATAAAGGCTTCCTTACATGCAATACCATGGGGCAAGACCATGGGCTACAAGAAACCATGTGCCCAAAAACATGTGCTAGACCTAACCAACTTTGACTCAATCCCGAGTCAAGGTTAACCTTAACAATCCCCCCTTTAAACTTGACTTGGAGTAATCACCAACCCCCCTCAAAGTTTTAACTGGGGAATCTCACATACACCCCCCTATCACCTAGGTCTTTCTCCTGACTTTACCGATGAGTTACCAGGGGTATGCATGCCTTACCAGGTCTTACAGCCATATGCCCTTTTACATGCAAATTGCTCCATTAATTTTTTTTTCATGTGTCTTCATGGTGACTACACCATCACCATCCATTGCTTCATCCTCTTGCTTTCCATGCTCACTTCCTTTCTCGTCCACTTGTGCTTGTGAGTGCTTACTCTGGCAGCTACCATTCATCGTGGCTTCACAGGCACATGCTTCAAAAAATTTCCTGCTGCCAATAGTTCTCTCACCATTGCTCAAGTGCAATGTTTCCTTCGCTTACTCCACACCTCGATCTCGTGGCCTCACATCCGCAGAATACAGATCTGGGCATGCTAGCTCTGGACTGTGGCATCTACACCCAGATCCGATCTCCAAGGTAGCATTCTTCCCTCATTCCGTTGATCTTTGAGATGGGTGTGAGCTCTTCTTTCACAGTAGATTCAGAACCACTCTCCTAGCGATCTCCATGCGTCCTCTTTTCACGGATCTACACACCCTGCTATAGGATCGCGGCTCCTTCACGCCCTTAGCTGGATGCAAATCATTGAAGACTGCAGCAAGACATTTGTGGAATCAATGGATCTACAAATCCTGCTTAATCTACACTAGATCTTCCATGAATCCACCTGCGTGCCGCGATTTACATACATAGATTCCTTCTAAGTGTGGAGAATCTTCTTTCTCTTAATGTCTGGCGACCTGCACCAAAACACATGCAGCCACCCAAACTTCCACCCTTTCCATGATCTTCGTGGCCCTCAGCAAATCTCAAAACAAATTTTTCTCTTGCAGCAAACCGACGGGCATTTTCTCCTTTCTAGATTTGACTGATCTTCACAAAAATGCAGGAAAGCTAGGGTTTTGGGCCTAGGCACCATAGATCACAACAATCGCCTTCTTGGAGACTCTTGTTCATCGATTTGTGGTGATCATTCTCCATTTGGTCTGGATTCTAGCTGGATCATGACAGGATGCACCAAATACCCATAGCTACAGCAGTGGCGGCTGCTCCTTTCATTTTTATCCGTGGGCTCTCAAATTCTCATGTAGCCCCTTTCATCCTTCACCACGACTGTTGCTGACTTTCCATGCATGGATTCTTTCCAACATCCATGAAGCCGCCTGCTCAGTTGGCATTTCAAGCTAACGCCCATTGTAAATTTCTGCTTGGAGGGATAGCTTGGGCGTTTTCTTCTTCAATAGTGTGAGCACAATGCTGGAGTGATCTTTCCTCACAAATTTGGTTTTTTTTTTCTTTTCATGTTCTCATGCCCTCCAACAACAACACGCAACATCTACCAAATTTTTGTCTAATCTTTTATTGTAATATAGGCGGCATCATCACATATAGCGACACTCCATCACGGTTGGTGTTCCTCCATGTTGGCAGGTACACTGGTCTACTTCTACTATGCCTGCGGCTACATCATCATTGACTGGATCTCTATCTTATAGATCGACACTCTACACTAGCATGGATTTCCTCTGTGGCCCCAGTAACATGCGCTCTCATCCAGATCTACATATTTAACCAGATCTGAACCAGATCTACTATGATTTACCTCTATAGCACCTTACAGCATTACACGAGCACAATATATGCCAAACCATGGCTCTGATACCAGTTGTTAGGTTTATACGAGCATACACATTAACTTGCGAGAGCATACATATTAACTTGCGAGAGAAATAAAAACAGAAACAAGCAAACACTTGAGAGAGACACATAATTTATCCTGGAAACCCCATGTGGGGAAAACCAGCACCCAATGAAGATCTTCATTACCCTTGACCTAAATCGGCCAAGCCGGGCCAAGTGAGCTAGCCACCGCTCACCTCCAAGCCACTTTACAATGGAGCCTCCTCAATCCTTATAAAGGCTTCCTTACATGCAATACCATGGGGCAATACCATGGGCTACAAGAAACCATGTGCCCAAAAACATGTGCTAGACCTAACCAACTTTGACTCAATCCCGAGTCAAGGTTAACCTTAATAGATAGGAGTACAAATGATTCTCCTTTGTCTTCTGTGGGAGAGCGTCGATCTCAACCTTCTGTTGGTATGAACATTAATGTTTAATCATGTATAATTTGTATTTTTGTGTATTTTGAATTTTTGGACAAGGTTAACTCTTGACTACGGCTATATTTGAAGTAGAGCGAGGTTCAAAATATGTGTGTAATTCGACAGAGCGAGATGAAGATCAAGATAGGATTGTAGATGATGGAATAGGTGCGGGTGCAGAGCAGGGTCCTGAAGATCCTCCTAGAGCTAGGACGACATATGTTCCATTAGCTGAGGGTTGTACACCCATATCAACTTATCCGTCTGATTTACCTGATGAGATTCCATGGGAAGGTGTTGTGCAACAAATTATCCTTGAAAGTTGTAGATCCCACTATGACAGGTTGAACAATGATCTTTGTTCTTTGGATCTCCCTCCAGAGAGCCGACAAAGTCTAGAGATTGTTTTGGGGTCTTTGCAAAAATTCATTGATGCATATGAGGAACTTGGACCAACTACGAATGGTTTTGTTCATTTGATGCAGAGGCGAAGGGACCAAGTTATGGGTCCAGACAAGTGGGAGGTTGTGAAGGAGAGAGTCACCAGAGAACAAGCCAATTCAATGTTTAATTTCAAAGAAGGCCTTAAGTGAAAAATGTTGAAAGTGCAATATTTCAAGCATCCTCAAATTACACATTTAATATATGATCGGTTTCTTGCAGCTTATGGTCGATTGCCATGGAACGATGAGGTTCCTAATTATTTTGCTAGATTTTTCAATGCAGAGTTTTTTTTAGGTATAAAGCCAAACTATACTGATGTTCCTTCTGACTTTTATGGAGTTGGAAAGGGTCAAATATATAATCGAAAATGTGCTCTCAGAGACCCTACGACTCTTCAACCTCCACCTGAGATACCTTGTCCACTAGGGTTGTGGCTTTAAGATCAGAGATGGAGCCCACATCCCAACTAGGGACAGCTGCAAGGGAATTGGTAGGTGATGGTTTAGCGTTAGCTCTTGTTGGAGTAGAAGTGGGATTGGGTCGAGAGAGGGCTTGTGCTACTATTTGTCAAAAGTTTGTTTACAAGACGAATGACGAGGTAGATGGATTGAGCATCGATGATCTCAGGGCTTATGCTAAGTCTTGTCGAGATATAGCTTCAGATGTGTTATCCAATGACACATCGAGTATGGGAGAGATTTGTTGATTATGCTATGACAATCTATTTGATTTTTTATTATTCATTTTGAATTGAATTTTTTGTTACATAGTAATAAATATATTAAGCAAATGTATTTTGTTTGCAGTTTTCTAGAATGTTAAATGCACATAATTTTCGAGTCTCAAGTAGTCAAAATGAAGAGCATCCTAGTCAAAATGAAGAGCGTTTTGGAGAGGTATATTAATTATAATATTTATGATTGAACTTGATATTTTTTTTTTGTTTGAATTTTAATAAAATCAATGTATCTTATTGTTAATTTGACTTATCCATGCAGGTTTCTTTAAAATCGAACTTTTTAGATGATTTACCATCTCTTGTGAGCTAATGATTTTAATTTTTTTTTGTTTTGGTTTTAAGTTAATTGCTTAATTTATTATATGTATATACTATGTTTTATTCATTAACAAAATTTAAATTTTAGGGGAGAGACCATTTGGAAATTGGGGGTGAAGATGTAGGTTCCTTGATGAATGCAGATATTGACACCGAGGTAATTTTGTTGAACTAGAAATGATCTTTGATTTAAGTTTAATATTTTATATTTTTTGGATTTATTTGAAAATTGTTTGCATGCTTTAAGATTCATAAATTATTTTTGTACATGTTGCAGCTTGGCTATTTGAGATCCTTTGGAGCCAAAGGGAAGGCTCTAGTGGAAAAAAGTGGTGGACATGCATTCAAAGAATTTGATGTACGAGTTTTTTAATAATTGAATTGTTTTTTTATGTATAAGTTTAATATCTTAATATCTTGAATTTAGTTTAAAATTGTTTAAATAATTTATGATCTAGATTTATAATTTGTTTCTATGTGTATTGTAGGCTGAGTTGAGTCCCAGGGAAGGTCCTGGTGGAAAATAGTAGAAAGATATTGGTCCAGATGGACAGTGGTTCAGACTTTATTGTTTTTGTTGATATATATATATATATATTGTAGTTGTTTTGAACATGAAGGGTATTTATTTTTTGATTATACATATATGTACATTGAACTCACATGTTCATGAATTTTTTTTGGATTATATATGAGTACATGTTAATTATTTCTCATTTGGTAAAATGTTTAGAATATGTTTTGCATGAATGTTTAAAATGTTTTGATAATGTTTATAATATGTTTTGCATGAATGTTTAAAATGTTTTGATAATGCTTATAATATGTTTTGCATGAATGTTTAAAATGTTTTGATAGGTGCAATCTAAAGTTATGAAATGTTGAATGTTGAGAATGAATGTTATGGAAGAATGAATGTTGGGAAAGAATGAATGAGAGGTGTTAGGAATGTTTAAAATGTTAATATAAGTTAGGAAATGTTCAATGTTGAGAATGAATGTTATGGTAAGAATCAATGTTGGGAAAAAATGAATGGGAGGTGTCAAAAATGTTTGAAATGTTAAGAGTGAATGAAACATTTGATAGGTAATTTAAAGTTGTTAAGAGTGAATGAAACATTTGATAGGTAATTGAAAGTTAGGAAATGTTGAATGTTGAGAATGAATGTTATGGAAGAATGAATGTTGGGAAAGAATGAATGGGAGGATTTTGTTTAAAATGATAATCTAAAGTTAGAAAATGTTCAATGTTGAGAATGAATGTTATGGTAAGAATCAATGTTGGGAAAAAATGAATGGGAGGTGTTAAAAATGTTTAAAGTGTTAAGAGTGAATAGAACATTTGATAGGTGCAATTTAAAGTGTTAGAAAATGTTGAATTTGTAAAAAAATTTCAATTTTGTTAGAATAAATGTTATTAAAATGTTAAGAATGAAAGTTTGGAACAGTTGATAGGTGCAATTTAAAATTTGGAAATGTTGCATTTGTAAAAAAATTTCAATTTGTTATGTTGAGAATAAATGTTATTAAAATGTTATTATGAATGAATGTTTGAAACATTTGATAGGTGCAATTTAAAGTTTGGAAATGTTGAATTTGTAAAATAATTTCAATTTGTTATGTTGAGAAATGTTATGGAAAGAATGAATGTTGAGAAAGTGTTGAATCATAAGAATGAAGGTTTAATAGGTTTAATATTCTAATGTTTTGAATGAAAATCTACGAATTGTTTGATAAAAGTTTCAATCTTTTGGTTGTTTGATTCATATGTAAATTTTAAATTTTAACTAATGTTTTTCATATGTTTATTGTTTGATATGCATATATAAATTTCAAATTTTAACTAATGTTTTTCATATGTTCATTGTTCAGGTACTTTGTAGTTCATGAATTTCTAAATGTTGAAATCATGGCAAATGGGAATAATGATTTTTTGTTTTTTAATCACAAGTGAGGATTTCCGGATTGTGAAGCTTATGCTAAGTTAGAGCAATGAATTTTAGACAACAATTCGATGAATTTTTATCGATTTATTGTAAATAATTATTGTTCTAATTTAGCATAAGCTTCACAATCCAGAAATTCTTGTTTGTGATTAAAAATCAAATGATTGTTATCTTCATTTGCCATGATTTCAGTTATGTGAACTTACATGTGAGAGATATATTATTTTTGTGCAACAATCATATATTTAAAAAATATATAGATTAACAACTTATTTTAAAAAACTCATTCAGATCATATTTATGGTGAAGTATATTAAAGAAACATGTTCAATGGATTAAAATAATACAAAATTTAGTAGGTTTTTTGGTGATTTTTCATTGGCATCAATCAACCAAAAGTAAAAATTTGGGGCGAAGTGTGGGGGTAGCCATATCCGTTATGTCATCCCTTAAGTGGTCTAATAGACATATGGGGACCCGAATAAAGTACTTTTGAATTCCCAAATAATATTTGAATTCATTTTTAAGCATGTTAAGGTACAACCATTTAAGCTCTTATGTTAGCTATCATTCAAGAAAATATTCATAAAAATTCAATGAAAAATATACTGTGCACAACAATTGTGACACATGGACAAAAAATATATTGTACACAACAATTGACATGGACAAATATATAGATCAATTTATTTTTGATATATAGTTAAAAACATCGCAATTGAATGCCATCCTCAATTATCCGTTCATGGTCACATATGGATAGTTTCCATTTTTTGGTTTTTAACTGTTTTTTTGATGGAACTTGTACCAACTTTATTCGAGATGCACATACTAAATGACTATACTGACAACATATAACATCGGGCTCATAATCTTGAAAGTAGACATAATTTTTAGTCATATGCGTCTGCTGAAAAAAATAGCCTTTTAAAATGATGGATCCTCTTTTGTATGTAAATCTGTTGTCATTGTAGTCCTCCAATAACTTCATTTTTCCTTCAGTGCATCGCATCAAATAATAGTTTACATTTTCGTTGTTGTCTACAGGTGCAATCACAGCGAAAACATCTCCTGCGCAAATTATAATTGGTGTTAGCGTTTTTAAATGAATTAAATTGACTATACTTATGGCAATGGACTAGAATGAACAATTAACTTAAAAGTCAAGAACAAGTTTATTACATTCTCTAACAAGATCTGAAATTCTATCGCCATCAGACGATATTGCTATTTCTTCTGATTCTAACTCTTCCACACTTGCCAGTGGCATTTTTCCTTTTGGATTAATCTCTGTGTGTTTCCAAGCTTTTACGTAGTTGTTTGTTATGTTTTCACAAACTTCTGTAGATTCAACATTTTCAATGCAAATATGACAAAAGCATGATTGTTTTCTACTATCAAATGCAAACACGTTTTGAAATGATTTTGTTTGAATAGAGTGAAGATCTCTAGTCCCATGTATGGTGCTAGCATCATATGGTATTGATCTATTTATATCTTGGACTCCAACAAGCCAAAAAAACCTACACAATAAATGATGAATCAATTTCAAAGAACAACTTTTAATGTTAGTGTACATGTACTTAAATGTTAGTACATACATTTTTTTAAATTTCAAGAAATAATATAAATTAAAAAAATAGTGTACATACCTGCGCACATCTTTTGATTGTTGATTATAATCATGGCTTAGATTTAATTGACACCATTGGACAACCTCTGCAACTGAATGATACTGTGCAAAAGAATAGTTCATTTGCCATCTTCGAAGTGATCTTTTTACGCATGCTCCTGCACCATCATGCTCACCTTTTCCATGCTCAGTTTCAAAGAAATTTCAGCGATGTTTAATGTTCAGCGCTTGATGAAGTCAACATAACCAAAAAAATGATCGTGAATATTTAAATTGACCTGCACATCCATCAGACCATATCCAATGCTCATTGAATTTAACTTCGCATTTTTTCAGTGAGTCATAGAAAATATTTTCTATACAATGTTGAACAAAATGTGTATCGTGTGTACGATCATCATTGATATAGAAGTGATATTCTTTAATCACATCTCGATTGTCACATGTGCTTTCAATGCCATCAACATCCTGTTGAGAATGTCTATATACAACATGGACAAATATTGAAACTTGGTCAGAGTGATAGTATTCACTCTGTATCTCTTTTTGTGCAGCAAATGTATAGTTTTCAGCAAAATCAACCACGAAAAAAATTGTTCCGGGTGGAAAAATTTCACGAGACTGTTTGAATTGAAGATCTTGCCATCGTGCTCTATGTGAATGCTGGGTGTATTTATAAATTTCGCTTTCAATTTTTTTGAGAAAATCTGTGACACATATCTTGTCTTCTAGCAAATCAATTCTATTGGAATGTGAATCACTAGAACTTGTACTATAGTTGATGTATTCGTATCTCCTCCAATCAACATTTACATTTGACAACGATTGATCATTATCGATAGGATATTTATTGTGGAATAGCACCAGATTTCCACAATGATGACAATGTTTTTCATTGACACATTTCTTTGAATAAAATACTTCATCATGATTTCTCTCACATAAAATTTGAGATATGAATTCACGTGTCGTCGGCGGAGGTGGTGAATTTGTCCAAAACATTTTACCAAATTCAAGAAACGTGTCATAATATAACTGAAATTGCACATGATAACGGCAACAACATGTATCACGTATAGTAATAGGTCTAACATACCATGGTTTTTGTTGCACAAATGTAGTGATTGATATATTAATTCCACGATGATCTTCCTTGAATTTATTGAACAATTGTACTTGTGTCATGTCCATTATATGTTTTGGTTGGCTTTCATATACATTTCATGATATTCTTTTGCGTATCACATCTCTTGAATTTGGTGAAACTCGAGCATGTTTCAACCAATATTCTCGTACAATATCTTTAACACCTGCTCCTAATCTATCTTTGTAAGGTTGTCTACAAATAATTGCCCAACAAGCAAGTTCATTATTTTCATCTATTTGCATTTTGAATTTGCTATGTTTGTATAATGTCTTTCTTGATGTTCCAACTGCTTTTGCTAGTTCTGTTGTCAAACGCTTTTGTTTAGTACTAGCTGAAAGAATTGCTGTATGAATTGCTTTACGTGCATCACTGATATCTTTCTTCCTGGATTTTTCAAATTTTTTTATTGCATCACCTATATTTTCCATCACATTTTGTTTCAATTTCAACTCTTTTGTCGCTTTGTGAATACCCAATAATGATGTAGCACCTTCTAACTTCTTGGACACTAATAAACATCTCAAAATTTGTGCTTGTTCTGCTATTGAGTAATCCTTGAGAACTTCATCATAAAATTTTGTAGCACGATATCGTGCAACATGTATTCGTAGTTTTTCTCCATATTTGTCACAATCAATGTCTTCTAACATTTTATCATCAATGGTAAAAGTACCTATACATCAAGTTAAATTTAATTTAACATATATCCAAAAATAAAATTCATTATAAAAAAATGAATTTGGAAAATATATGATATATACATACCAGGTCCAATTTCTGGATTTTGAACTTGATCTTCAATATTGACTTCATCGACATTAGCATGTAAATCACTATTTACATCTTCTACAATATTATTTTCAACTTCAATTTGTTCTTCTTGTACTCTATTTTCAATTTCCATCTCTTCAACATTATCATGTAAATCTGTATTTATATCTTCAATAGTTCTCTCTTCTGTTTCGGCAACCCTTTGTTTTTTGACAATATATCTGAGTTTTTGTTTCTCTCTATTACCATCATCATCACGTTTACGATCGTTTTTTTTTGACATTTTCTCTTATTGTCCATGGTTGTTTAATCTATAGATGATAAATTAAAGAATCATGTTATTTTATAGTAAAAATAAATAAATTAAGATTTAAAAACATTTATAAAATTTATAAAAACATGAGCTGAAATTTACTTCACCTTGTAAAAATTTTGTAAGAGTCTTTTGAAGAAGATCTCTTTGGAATTAATTTTCCTTTGAAAAAACTCTTTGAACAAAAATCTTCTTTGAAAAAAATCTTTTTGGAAAGAAATAAGAAACTCCTTGACAATAAATTACCTACCCATTGGAAAATAATAAGAACACATTGTAAATAAATCTTTGTTGTAAAAATCATTGGAAAAAAAAACCACTTGAAAAAATATCTACGAAAAAAGCCACTAAGAAAAAGTACTTTAAAAAAAAACTTATTTGTAAACATATCTTGGAAAAAAACATTGTAAAGAAATAACTTATTTGCAAAAATACTTTGAGTAAATAACTCTTTGAAAAAACTCATTTCAAAGAAATAAGAAATACAAAACTACCTTGCAAAAAAACCCTTTGCAAAATACCTTAGCAACATAACTATTTGAAAAAACTCCTTTCAAATAAATAATAAGTGAAAAACTACTTTGGAAAAAAATCCTTTGCAAAATACCTTAGCAAAACAACTATTTGAAAAAACCTCTTTCAATTAAATAAGAAGTGTAAAACTACTTTGCAAAAAAACCATTTGTAAATTATCTTACCAAAACAACTCTTTGAAAAAATCCCTTTCAAAGAAATAAGAAGGAAAAATACATTTTTTTTGCAAAAATACTTTGGAATACACACTTTTTAAATACAATCCTTGCAAAGAATCTTCTTGCAAACATGTCTAAGAAAATAAATATTTTGAAAAAACTCCTTGCAAATATGCCTTAGAAAAAAAACACTTTCAATGTGTCTTTTGGAAAAGAAAAGAAAAAAGAAGAAACATACTTTGTAAAAACTTCATTTTGCAAAAAATGTCTTCTTTGCAAATATGCAATAAGAAGATAAATATTTTGAAAAAACTCCTTGCAAATATGCCTTATAAAAAAATCACCTTCAATGTGCCTTTTGGAAAAAAGAAGAAGAAACATACTTTGTAAAAACCTCCTCTTGCAAAGAATGTCTTCTTTGCAAATATGTAATAAGAAAAGAAATATTTTGAAAAAACTCCTTGCATATATGCCTTAGAAAAAAAAACTCCTTCAATGTGCCTTTTGAAAAAAAAAAAAAAAACATACCTTCTAAAAACCTTCTTTTGCAAAAAATGTCTCCTCCTTTCAAAATTAGTTTGACAAAAAAATGCGAAAATAATGAATCAATTTTAGGTTTATTTATATGAGTATAGAAAACATAATTTATTTATTTATTTTTTTTCGGGCGACAAGTTTTTTTTTCCGTTTCATTATTCGGCCGAATAACCTTCACGATAATTGACGGCGCCGTTACGGAAAAAGGTTATTCGGTCAAATAATTATTCGGCCGAATAATTATTTCGGCTGAATAATCTCTAAAACATGAAAGATTCACATTTCTGCAGAATTTTCAGGTTTCTCCATTTTCTGAAGGGAAAACCCACCTCTTATACAACAAAACAAATGTCGGACTTCATACCAGTAGGTTCATCATTGAATCTACTTTACGTGGGTATAAATTTTGTTGTATATAGATAAGAACTGATATTTTTTAAGTTTTATTTTCGTAACATGTGTCGAGATAGGATTCAACTCTTTAAAAAATCGGTGAAAAGAAAAATCCATAACTTTAAAAATACAGCACCAAAAAAATAAAAAAAAATGTGGGACTCTTAATTGGCGTGTCTACTTCAAAAGGGTGTTCGTAGATTTTTTGTTTTTATAGCGGATTGAGAGAAAAATGGCGCAACAAAAAAGTTGTTGAAAATCGACTGAGTTTCCCCATTGATCGACTTTAAAAAAATATAATAATTAGTATATAGATCCATTGGTTGCAAACTTATAGTCAGGCACTAGTACATTGTGTGTAGATTGTCGTAGCATTTTATGTTTTTGCAAAAAACAAGTCTAATAACAATTTTAGTGGCGCAACAAATCATAACTCTTTTGTAGTTTTTTCATTTTATAAGAACACACTGTCAAACATTTGCGAAATCGACATATCAAATCTTAATAAAAAAATTGAAAAAATTATGAATAGAAAGCTAACATAATTCTATAAAAGTTTTCTTTTTACGGCAAAGTGAAATTTTAAACAAAAATATCACTTTTGTTCGCCCGAAGTTGAAAAACATGAAAAAACTAGAATTATTTTCTCACGAGACTCCCCAAAATAGACACCCATCTTCATTTTTTCACCCGACGGCAGAAGAAGGAGAAGAATGAACAAAACAAAATGCAGATCAATAAAAAGAAAATCGAAAAAAAAAGTTAAGCGAATTTATAGCAGAAGAACGAGAAGAACAAATAAAATGAAACGCTGATCGACAAAGAGCATATCGAGAGAGAAAGTTCAAGCAATTGGAAGAACAAAAAAATCAATTTGCAGAACAACAAATAAATCAAAATGTACGAAATGATGACAGAAGAAGGAGAAGAATAAACAAAACAAAATGCAGATCAACAAAAAAAGATTCGAAAAAAAAAGTTAGGCGAATTGTCTATATTTTTCAATTTAACAATTTACTCAATCCTAATACTTATTACTTACATTATGATAATCCTCGTAAATGTATCTATGTTTTCAACTTAACATGTTCCTTACAATGCTGATCAAACTCCAGTTTTGTGTCACCGCCCACGACTGAAACCGGCCTAGATCCAAATCCTAGGCTATATCAAACGCCAAGAGGGATCAAATATCCCGAGGTGCAAACTTCGGCTCAAGTATTGCACTCAAGGAGAGGTTTGCACTTCGGGATATTTGATCCCTCTCGACGCTTGAGAGAGCCTAGGATTTGGATCTAGGTTGGTTAATTTCACTTATCTACTATAAACTAGTACTATTTTTTATCCTACATATATTTTGTAAAATTATTAAATTTTTGATATTTTATAATTATTCTAGTTTTTAAGATTAAAAACAAATAATATATAAAAAGATTTAAAAAAAATAGATGTTAATTTATTTTACATTATCTTTTTATATAAGAGGCAGGTATTAAGCAACTATGTTTCTTATTTCACTTGTTATAACATATATTAATAAAAATTATTATATTATATGTTATATATAAATTGTCTTATAATATAATATAAGAAATATATTCTTATAATATAATATAAGAAATATATTCTTATAATATAATATAATATAATATAAGAAATATATTCCTATAATATAATATAATATAATATAAGAAATATATTCTTATAATATATGTAATAATCATGTTTATTATCTTTTTTATAATATATTATGTTATATTATATTATAATAAACAAGGGAATGTTGCGTTGGAACATATTTCCTCTCAATAAGTGAATGCATCTCACATGTGGCAACAGTTTGGGGCACAAAGCCATAAGTTGTGTTGTGCTAAACATTAAGCTGTTGAATGTTATGACATGGGGCAGCGGGGTCCAAGCACAAAGCCATAGTGGCGCTTTAACCCATAACCCTATGACATAAAAACTCAAAATCTCCATCATGCGGTGCCTTAACTCCTAATGCTTCAATGTGAAAACTTAAAAGGCTCCAATGGTGAAAAGTTATGCCTCCGATAAAGATACAATTATGCACACTTGATCTAAAGTAGTAGGAAAACATTCGTATTCTTGAGGGAAAATCATATGGAGATGATTCATTGTAATTTTGGTTAACGGCTAACAAAGTCGAGTTGAAGCGGGGAACAAGTGCCTCAGACTTCATTAGAGTAGCTGAAACCCTAAAATCTTATTCGATGATATTGGTGATGATGGTGTGAAACCCTAAAAGTCTTGGTGACGATTAAGTCAATGATTCATTTTTTCTATATTCTTGTATTGGTTAAACCGAATTGTCTTCTACAACACATTTTTGAAGTATTTTGGACCAATCTCCATTTATTCTTATGCCTTCTCGGTCAATTTGAAACGATTTAGGTTTATTGAGGATGATGCAGAGGTGCATCTGCCAGTGAGATGTAACATACCCTCAATTTCGACCTAATTTTTTTTTATATAGTGTATGTAAAGTAGCAAAATCATACAAATTCTAACTCCAAGTGAAGATATAGCTTGTGGCTAAACTAGTATTTGATACTGATATGATAATCCTATATATTATACTAAATTCATATTATGGAAAACTTATTATAAGCGATGACACAAAATAGTATAGATCCAGGTTATACTTGCAAGGTTGTATGAAACAGTCTTTATACTCTATTGTAGCCAACAACTATTGTAAACAAATAACTAACAAATATATTTGCGTAGAGACTGGTTGGCCAAATTGGATTATGATGCTACATTTGGAAACTTAGTTGGTCAGGGTTTCTTTGATATGCACAATAATTAACTATGGTCTCGGTTAAGGCTTAACTGATAGTGGTTGAAAATTAAAATTAGTTGTACCTTGAACTTAAAGGAAATATGGGAGACGCCCTGGCTGCAGGTTGATAGCGCAGCCAGGCTCTTTGGCCCCACGTTGTAGATGACTTATCCAACGTACACATGTTCATTGATTGCTTGGGAAGTGTTAGGGTAGCTTTATGGAAGTTCTAACCTAATAAATGCGGCTCTACTCGAGCAATGAACCTTCTACGTGTTGTAATTAGATTTTTGGAAAGATACCCTAGTTTGGCATGTTCTCTGTGTGAAGGGTTTTGGTCTTCACTATGAATTTCCGAAGGTCTTACTGGCTTCCTGCTTGGGTGAATTTATGTAGGGAAGAATCCCCATGAATGGGACTCTGTATGTGTGTGTAGGTGCTTATGACGCCTCTTGGCTTTATCAAACTTCCGTAACCTGGTAATCCTACTAAAGAAGTTTTATGGTTAATTTCGAGGTATGGAGGGAATGAACAAACTCGCCACCTGCATTAGAGTTGGAGGTTACTGCCCATGCTGAAAGTCCAAACAACCTCTAGCCCATCCTATCCAGGTAAGGGTTAAAAAGATTTGAACTTAATTTGTTTTCAAAAATTTAGTTATTTCCTTTTACAAGAGCATGATATTTATGAAAGAAGCCCTGTTCGAAACGTTGCAGGTGACCGGAGTAATAAGGGTGCTGAGGAGTAGGCGACCCTAGGCTCTCACTCGATGCAAACAAGGTGAGAAGGCTAAAAAATTTGAATTGAAACTAGTTTAATTTTTAAAAAGCGATGCTTAAAGTTTCATCCTGAAATGGTTGCAGGTTGAAGGAAGAATGACAGGGTTAAAACGGGGTCATCTTCTCCGACGCCCAATTTGCAAACTTGCCCGGGTGAGGCTTTTAATCCTTCCTTTCGGTTCTAAAAAAAACTTATTAATAGAATTACTACATGAGTTAACAAACTGGAATGTTATGCAGGTGGCATAAATTTGGGGAGGGTTAGTAACCCTGTGCAACCTCGACTCGTGCTATACCAGTTTGGTTGTGGAACTAGGTCCGGAATGAACCACCCAACAAAGATGAGTTTTTACCTTTCCAGTTTTCGAAAGGGCTAAATGCCTGCTTTGGAAAAGATGGCGTAAGGTTTTTAGAAATTGATATCTCATTTCTATTATGGTTACTTAATTCATATTAGTATATGATGATGTAAATAATTCAAAGCTTGAGATAGGCTCATTTCTATTATGGTTACTCAATTTGTATTAGTATATGATGATGTAAATAATTCAAAGCCCGTGATAGGCTCGACTTTGACTCGATTTGGATTTTGAAAATTTTCAATTTTAGATGTAACTTAAAAAGGTAGTTTAGCTGCTGGTCTACGATTACTGTTTTTGTAGTATTTAGCAACCTATGGTTCTAACATGAGGATACTAAGTTAGATCCGTGTTAATTGTTTTTAAATTAAATCAGTATCGATGATTTTGGAAGGTGAAATACAGTTTGAGGTTTAAAATGCATTCTAGGTTGATTTTGTAATTTTAACTTTATAGGAAAATTTGTAATCGGATCTAGTTTCATGAATGTAATACGATCCTTCGATTTCTATAATTTATTTTCATGGATTAGTTATATACGAAAGGTTTGGTTTTAGACAACCTGCATCCTACTTCCAGATCTATATAATCATCATTTTGTTTTAAGTTGAAAGCTTAACAAACAAACACAAAAATACCCAGGTGCATAATCTCTACATTTCCCTTTTGTTTTAAAATTGAAAATGTCATAAAAAAATACATTAATATCTAGAGGCAGAGTCTATACTACTTCTCTAGTTTTCGAATACTCAACTGTTAGCAAGCCTACAATATTTAGATGGAACATTCTTGCTAATAAACAAATTGGAAAATCTACAGAATTATTTACGATTTAATCCAGAAAATAGAACTGAAAATAAATAGCCAATAAACTGAAATAAAACTAATAATGACTAAGAACCTGTAACTGTAGGTGGGAAAACATAAATGGATATGCCGTTCCTCCCAACCAACTCCCAAAACAGTCAAGCTCCAAAACCCCCGAGCCTGTTTGCTGAACTACAAGAGAAAAATTTCCTCAATGCTCCATCTCTTGCATTGCCATAACAATCCCTGTCCAATGCTAGCTTCCTGGTGCTCATGGACATACTATTTCTAGTATTTTTCCTAGGACTTGGTCAGTTATGAGCCTCATGCTCTATTGCACTCAACTAGGAGTGGTGACCTGATTTTTAGGGATGATGCCTCCTGCATCTATAACATCTTCAGCCATTTGTCCTTTCCTTCTTGTAGTTCAACAAACACTCTTCAACAACTATATCCATTCTTGTTCCCCTCCTTTATTATATTTTATTTAAATAAAAGTATTCTCAATACATTTTGTTCCATTTTTTACTTTATAAATAATAATAATTGTTTTAATTATTCTTTTCCAGCAGAAAGAAAAAATGTTTATTATTTCTGGGGGTGTTATTTGAGAAATGTTGGACAGCTTCCAGTCAAGATTACAAAGTCAAGCTCGGTAATTTCGACTAAGCTTTGACAAATTTTGGTGGAAAAAATGGATATATGTTTCTAGTGGATTATTGTGAATTCTTGAGTAAAAACAACAATTTATTTTGTTTTTGGTTGCATGTGGTGTGGCAGTGTCATGACATGCTTCAAAAATTGAGAGTTTCGATAAAAATTCAATTCAGAGCGACGATTTTTGGGCCATTTGAATTTTGGATCGTTCTGGCCTGGTTTATGTAAAATTTACCATGAATTTGAACGAAACATGCATATATATCCTCTATGACGAGAGGAAAATTGTCAGATCTCTGCAGGAATAATATAAAGCCACCTAGGCTACATCCTACTTTACTTCGGAGATATCCAAAAATAACAACACCAACTAATGTCCCATCAATAAGTTAAAGCCAAAAGCATTCACCATGAACTGCAAGTCTGTGCTTACCACTAGTAGGCGAAACCTTGATAAAAGAAGTATATCCCCACTCTGGCAGGGACTAATAAGATAAAAGTAGAGAAAAGTAGAATTAGAGGAAAGTGGGATGAAAGATCGTAGTAGTTGTCATGATGGGTAATTCTTATGAAAGAATCCTCTGAGGATCCCCCATATGGGGATCACCCAACATGCTTGCATTTAAATATTCGCCGCCTTGCCACCACTCAATTATTGAACAAGAAGACGAAGTAAAGGGGTTTTCAACGCCACTAGTGGAGGATTCTTGCTTGGTATCTCCGCTTATTAATACCATGACCAATACAATATCACTTGACTTTAATTCATATTGTTATATACAACATTATCAAATTATTTTAAAAATTTGATGAGTTCTATATAAAAATAATAATAATTATTATATTGAAAACAGAATCTCTTTTGTCACAAATTGGATAGAAATGTTAGAAATAAATAGAGGTGCACAGTGAAAAATATTTTTATGACTCGGTAGACTTTCAGAAATAAGATTTGATCGATTTCATGAACTAACTTTCTATCAAGATGAACTCAAATTCTAACTAAAAAGAACCTTTGTTGCAAGATTAACTCCCGTTTTTCTTAACAAGATTGGAGAATTCAGTTATTTTGTATTATTTGTGGGCAATCGACATCATCCCACTTGCCTTATACGAAGAATAGGATAAATTTTCTCATGTGAAATGGAGATATCAATGCAAATGATGTGGATAGCATATGCGATGCCACTACTTTTAAGTTTGCAATGTCTCTAGAGGGTGATTCATCGATGGCTTAAGAGGTTAAGCCGCGATTTACTCCTCGAAGGATTTATGGTCCATCGAAGTTGTACTAGACTAATCAAAAAATAAAAATATTGTATTTTAAAAATGTTAAATTTATTCTAATTTTTCAAAATATTATATTTAATAATAAAATTGCAAATTATATTATAAAACATTGCAATTTTTTTGTTTCAAAAAGTAGATTAATGCAGTTTGACTAACCAATGGTTAGTATATTCCTGCCTTGGCAGGGAATAATAATATATGTAATGCTATATTTAATTAATGAATATAGATTAGAATTTTAGATTAGAATATAGATTAATAGTTAGTATATTTCTGCCATAATAATATATGTAATGCTATATTTAATTAATGAATATAGATTAGAATTTTAGATTAAATATATAAATATATTTTATAATAAAGAATTCTTAATGTGAATCATTTAATATAAGTATAATTTAAAATTTATTTACAAAAATTTAATTTAGGTTTACAATTCAAAACAAAAGAATTTTACTTTATTTTATTATATAAGTACTTTATCTGAGTACATTTATGTATTCAAAAGTAATCATGTTTATAGTCATATCAAATATGATTTTTGATTAATTTTAGTTGTATACATCTTTTCATTTTAATTTAACTATAGTTTTTTTCACAAGAAAAATGACATATTATTTATATTAAAAACAGTATAAGTGATACAATGTTCCACAACAAGTACAACCAAACATGACATAAGAATTAAAAACATATGGCCAACAATGGCCTGACCAAATAGCCAACAAATTTCACTACATAGTAGCCAAACGGAGAACACAAAATT
Organism: Larix kaempferi; assembly: GCA_027924585.1. Taxonomy (NCBI): domain Eukaryota; kingdom Viridiplantae; phylum Streptophyta; class Pinopsida; order Pinales; family Pinaceae; genus Larix; species Larix kaempferi. The sequence goes on from BSBM01000829.1 coordinate 1,813,234, forward strand.
AAATAACTTGCACACCTCTCTAAACAAATGGAAACATGACCATCATGTCCATATCCAGATTAAGAACCCCATGAAACAATCCACAACCCCCACCCCCCCACCCCCTAAAGAGGAAAGTTGTAGTCGAATAAGGCCACAACAGGTCAAGACATAGAACCAAATTGAACCACAAGACCAGCCAAACATAACCAAAGAACCCAACAGTCAAGGATCCTGCAAAAAATAAGTCGAGGATCCTGCATAAAAAAGAAGAAGATTAAAACAACTACATTGTCACAAAATATCCCCACCTCCATGAAATGAAACTAAGATAGATACAACAAAAACTCAGAAATATGCCAATGTAGTCTGAGATATTAATTGATCATCACACTAGTCCACCAAAAAAATTGTGCCTTCTGGAGCAGATAAATCCCTTTTAGAGAGCTCGCCAACAATTAAAATGTATTTTCTGAACACATGGACAAAGGATACATTCCATAAAAAGATGATGAGATGTCTAGTGTCCCTCAACCAGTGATCAAGATGAAGTACGTTGAGGGAGCATTCGTCCAGTGCCCAATTGATGATAGTTCTTTAGTCCCCCTAGATTTGGAGCATATGGATGCTACAGTCCTTAGTCACAAATAAAAGCATCCAAAGAGCAATAATTTTGCTTCGAGTATTTGTTCCGGTGCCACAGCTCATCCAAATTTTTAACATTCGATTATTTTCTAAGAATACCATTGCACCAACCCCACTAATGCCAGTTCCATCTCGGGAGGCCCCGTCAAAAGCTCCCCTGGGAAGAACATCCTCTATGCTTGGATCCAGACGTAGGGCACCGCTTGGCCTACCCAAAAGGATGGAGGAATCACCATTGTATTCATTGAAAGAAGTTAAAACTCTGCTACTGATCAAGGACAAATTAGGTTGTTTATCTTCAAAAATGAGGAGGTTGCGTACTTTCCACACCTCCCACACCACAAAGCATGGTAGTGATGTCCAATGGATTTCTGCCTTTGACCAATCCCAAAGATTCTCTGTAAATGAAATAAAATTCCATCTGGTTGCCTATCCGGTCCTAGAGAAAACCTCCAGCCATAAGTTTAGAGAGAAAGTACACTTAAAAAATAAATTATTGATCAATTCATCGCCGGATCCACACAAGGCACATATGTTCGGACCACAACCACCTCTTTTGATGATATTATCCCATGTCGGGATCATGTTGTCCATGACAAGCCACGAGAAACATTTTAGTTTGAGTGGTAGATTTAGTGACCATACCTACTTATGCCACCACTGTAGAGGGATATCTGTCGTAAGGAACATTGAGTCATATGCCAAGCTCATCTTGACCTCACATAAACAGTATTCCAGGACCACGCCAATTTATCAGGTCTATCCCGTAGTTTCAGGTTTGATCTCTTGAGGCTAAAAACATACTCCGACCATTCATCCCCCATATGACCATATAAGCCCAGTTGTTGTGCATTAATCCAGGAATGGTGGCTCCATCTTGTAGGGTTAAAAGTCACAATCGGGTTGAGTGTATATTATCCCTTTGTCTTCAAAAGGAAACGAATATAAGAGGATAATATGAAATGTAAAGGGCCCCACAGGATACGGTCCTCTCCTAGTCGTATCTCTTGACCATTCCCCGGAACCCAGGAAAGCCAATATGCGGTAGTATTGAATGAACCAAGGAGACCATTCCGTATATTTGATACACCTCTGGTGGAGAGATGACCTTTATAGAACCAATGTGTCACTGAGCACTTTTTGAGATATTTATATTTTATGATAAAAATCCATAACGAATCAGAAAAAAGTGCCCTCCAAATACTTTTTGCCGTGAGTGCTTTTGCAAAGAGATCCTATTTTTAAATCCCACCCACCCAATAGGATAGGTTGCGCCATTTTATGCCAACCCACCAGATGATATTTCTTCTTATCATTACCTCCTTCCCAGATAAAATTGAAAATTCTTTTACGGATACCGGCCATGATGGCTCTAGGAATTTTGCATAAAGAGATCCAGTATACAGCTAAATTTTGCAAAACAAATTTTTACAAGCATAAGTCTTCCCCCCAGTGAAAGCCATCTCTAACACCACTGGGAAATTATTTTGCCAAATATCTTAAGTGACCACCACTACTCATGAGCCTGGTAATCATTTGGCTTGATGAAAAAATTAAATAGTTAGTACCATTCGCCAACTGCTTGAAATTGAAGGGCAAGATGTGATCGATCTGCTCTAATATTTCTTCCTCCAGCTCATAAGTCAAGAAACAACTTTTTTCCTTACTAATTAGCATATCGGAAGCATTGCAAAATAAGTCCAAAATCAATTTTATCTGGGACCACTCCGAGACTGTTCCACTGCCATATAACAAAACATCATCCACAAAAAAAGTATGAGTCACCACCAATTGTTGAGCTACCATTATTCCGTGAAATTTTTGCTCCCCCCTTGCTTTGTGGATAATTCTGCTAACACCTTCAATAACCAGTAGAAATAATAGAGGGGAAAGTGGGAAACCCTACCTCAACCACCTAGAGATTTTGAATAAATCTGTAGGTGAGCCATTTATGATAACTACAAAATTGACAGAGGATACACAAGCCATAATCCACTTACTAATAGCCCATGGGAGTCCAATCTGAATCAATATTAGTCTTAAGAAAGATCAGTCCACACAGTTATAAGCTTTCACTAAATCTAGTTTTAAAAGGATAGCTTTTAGTTTCTTGGATTTAATGGAATGAAAAGTCTCTTGGGCCACACCCACCACATCCAGTATTTTCCGATCATGCAAAAAACCAAATTGTTCCTTATAAATATATTTAGATAGACCTGGCTTCAATGTCACCGCAATGATTTTTGCACTGAATTTGTATATTAAATTGCACAGAGAGAGAGGTCTAAAATCATTGAAACCCTCCAGATGTTAACACTTTGGTATAAGAGTAAGAAAAGTTGATTTTATTGCACCTGTCACCAATCCCACCCGCTTGGATTCCTCCACAACAGATATTATATCTGGCCCCGTGATGTAAAAAACCGTAAGAAATAATTCCATGGAGCAACCATTAGGCCCAAGGATCTTATCCTTCCAGAAACCTTTGAGGACATTTTCCACTTCAGTTAAAGTGACCGGGGCAAATACCCCATCCCGTTCCTCCTATGTGAAAAGCCTTGGGTATTCTTTGATGACCTTGAACTGTTCTAAGGGAGTGGTTGATTTCGGGTCCTAAAAAATGCTATGAAAATGTAGAACAACTTTTGAGTGTAAGTCCTTCACTGAAGAGATACTTCTCCCACCACTATCATTTAAATCCCAAATAGCATTCTAAATCTTCCTGGATTCCGCAAATTTATGAAAATTTTATGTATTATTGTCTCCCGCTTGAATCCATAAAGCTCGACTTTTTAAATGCCAAGTCTCTTCCTGAATCCTCAAAATCGTTTGTTTTCTACCTTCTAGCTCCACCATTTTAATAGAATCTGACACCGGAATGGGAGTCACAAAAGAAGCCAAGAGGATGGTTTCAATTTCATTTTCCACTTGAGATAATTCAAGAAACAACAACTTCTTCTTCTGCTTTTCCCATCTAATGGTGAAAGATTCGAGACATTTCAATTTTTTTACCAATTTGTCCATAGCTGACACGTCGTCATCCACGACTATGTTTAACTAGAGCTCAACAACTTTCTCTCTATAATCTAGGTCAGTTAGCCAAGTCGAGTTGAATTTGAAGGGATAGGTAACTTTTTTATCTATTATATAAAACTTGAAAAATATTGGAAGATGGTCACTGATGTGAAATTGTTGAACCCAGGATCTATACTTATAGAAATTTGTTAATAGGTTCTTTGCAATAAATATGCGATCCAATCTCTTTGAGACATACCCATCTCCCTGTCTGCCATTATTCCAAGTAGGAGTCAATGGAGCCGGTTCAATATCAATCAGATTACTGGATGAGAACATATTCTGAAAAAAGGATCCCAAAGGGTAAATTTTTGCACGCTTGCCCCAAACTTCCCCAATAGCCCAAGTAAAATTTAAATCTCCTAATAGAATTGGATTCTCCAGATTTAGAAGATGATCCTCACAAACCGATTCCCAAAAAGGTTTTCTATTAGAATATGGCCCATAGCAATTAATAAAAAATAGTTCCAGATCAAACCCCACTAACCTTCCCGAGAGAAGGATACCCACCTTGGACATGTATGTGCGAATATTTAATACCTAAGGATCCCACACTGCTAAAATCCCCCCCAAAAGACCATCCACACTGATGGCACACATTTTCCAATTGGGTTTTAATTTGCTAAAGAAACACCTAGCTTTCTCTTCTGAAACCAACGTTTCTTGTAGCATCACTAGATAAGGTTTAGTTAATAGTAGGATACGTTGCAGGGATAGCTGTTTTGGGAGGTCCCCTACTCCCCATATGTTTAGTGAAAGACAAATCATTTTCTAACCCTAGCAAGGGATTTTATATCTCTAAGTGCCCTAGAATAAGAAGAAGAAGAATCAAGTCTTTTTTCCGAAGTGTCCCCAGAGTGGCTTGAAAGTTACGCTTTGGCTAGAATCTTTTTAGCACTATGGGTTTTGAGTACTGAGAAATCCTGAGCCAAGCCCCCCTCCCTGGCTCCATTAACTGATATGTTCTTTGTGTGGTTTCCCAAAGAAGTCCCAACAATATTTTCTGGAGAGCCCAAATCAGGGGAAACTTCCCGATTTAATGAAACATAGGGATAGGTTTTTTCTTTACCATTTCTGAATAGGAAGGCACATGTATGCATGTCAACTGTTCCAGGGGAGTGAAATCATATTCAAGTGATGGGGTGCATTCCATATCCTGATCATCCTCCACGGGCTCAACCATCAAGCACATATCCTTTTGAACAACTACAAGGACTGGAGGCATTGTCGTCACAACCAAACCCTCACCGAGACACACAGGGAAAGAAGATTCAATATATGATGAAATCTGTATGGTGTCATTTTGTTACTGGTCATCAGACCCAATCTCCTCACGGGTGTGTAGGAGCTCATGGGGAGGCAAAGGGAAAACAGGGCTATCATGACTCCTGGGGATGGACCCAACAACACTAAAAGGAATATTTGGATTGGGAAACGAGGAGGATGGTGGATCACTATCAACTAATTGGCAACCAAAATCAGATTTTTTGAGCTCAAGATATATGATGAAAGCTTTCTCTAGTTAATTCAAATATTGAAAGAAAGAAGGTTCATTTAATTGAAGCTTACCTAGGATATCAGATGGAGCAATACCTAGAGGGGAAATCCTGTTTGAGAAGCCATTGAGTGAACCCACCGCATCCAAATCACAGTCACTGCCCTCCTCCGAGGACCAGAGAATGTCCTTTTCTTCAGTCAAGGACCTATCCACATTTACGTTAGGGCCCTTGCATTATCGCCACAAATGGTCGACTTCCTTGCAGTTTGAACACCTGAAGGGGATTCCCCAATAGTTGATGATTTGAGTAAATTGGCACCCCCTCCAGTCAATATGCAGCTCATCAATTGGCCCAAGCGTGATGTTAACTTCCACCAATATGCACCCAATACGTTTATCCACCCCATGTAGGACATATTCACCCAGATGTAAGAACCAACCGATTCTGTTTCCCACCACTTCAAAAGAATTTCGGTTCCACATCGCTAGTGCAAAACCTAGGAGTAACACACAAATATGCCGCAAGTTAATAGTGGCACAATTGGGGTCGAAATCCATGTGCCAGCGCTGGAGCATGAGGCTTCCCGACCCAATGAGTCAAATTCATTCCAAGATCAGAGTAGCGTGGGATTCTTCCCTAAATTTGAACCTGAACCAACCTTTGGATAAAATGGTGTTTATGTATTTGTAACTTCGGAAGATATTCTTCTATGTATTACATTTGTACTTTATTGTATATCCATTAGAGATGTTACATTCCTCTATTTGGAAGTGTCATCATTTGTATTGATGGGTTATTAGACCACCAGTGTGGGGTTAGCCTTGATTAGGTCATGTGGTTGGGTTATTAGAATTGAGTAGCAAGTCGGCCTCAGTGAATTATTGGCAGATCAAGTCAAGTATAAATAAGAGGGGTGTGTCCCTCATTCTATTAATTTTCACTCACTTCTCAAGCTCGCATAGCTAAGAGAGAAAGTGGTGCACATGTGGAGGAGGAGGAGCATCTGTTAGAGACATCTTATTGGGTTTGATCCTTGTGATCTTGTACTTGGGTTTATTCTATCTGTGAGGAAGTTGCGGGGTTTTTCACCTTCTTGGTTTTCCCCGGTGAAACTCTGTGTCTCTTGTGTGATTTCTTTTTTGTCTATGATTGATATGATGTACATGTTATTCTCTTAGAGATCCTAATGATAATGGAATGAAATTATCAAAAAAATTAACATGTATCAAAGCTGACCTAAGAAGAAGGCACTGTGTAGTTGCGGAAGCTAGGGCTTCTTAATATTTGGGTTTCTCTCCACAGATCATCAAAGGCAGGAGGCTAGATTGACTCTCCTAGCAATGGCGCATCTTTCTATCAAGACATAATTCAATTCTGAACATTTTCAGTTTTTGACCTAAACTTTAAGGTTTCAACAAAAATTGGAATTTCTGAAATCTGAGACCACAGCTGGAATATCCTTAGAAAAATCGAAGTTTAGAGCTTTGGATCGAATTTTTTGGTTGGGTGAAACTCCGAGAAAATCAAACCCTAGTTTGGGGTCCTGTCAAGTGAATCCAAAAATTAGGGTTTATTCAAAAGATGGAATTTTGGAAATCTGAGACCATGGCTGGAAGATCCTCTAAAAAATCGAAGTTTAGAGCTTTGGATTGAACTTTTTGGTTGGGTGAAGCTCCAAGAAAATCAAACCCTAGTTTGGGGTCCTGTCTAGTGAATCCGGAAATTTCAAAAGCAATTTTGAGGGGTGAAAAATTTGTATTTTTCAAATTCTGAGTATACTAGCTTGACCAGCTCAACAAGGCGCATCTTTCTGTCCTTTCAGAAGTTTGAAATTCAAATTTTGTTTTTTTAGGGTTTCTCTGACAAACCCTAGTCTAGCTCCAGATCCTGTTTTCAGCAAATCAAGTGGTAAGACCTAAATCTTTTCTATTTCCATTTGATTTACTCTTTAAGATGTCTCACCACACCAAGCTTGAGGATAAGCTTGAAGGGGCTAATAAATTCTGAGCCTGGAAGTATAGGATTGGGTTAATCCTAGAAGAGAATGAGTTGGACACCTACATAAGTGAAGAGGTTCCTGTCCTGGAGGGAGAAGAGGATAAATCCTTACACAAGAAGAAACTGGTCAAGGCTAAGAGAATCATTGTTGATTCTATCAAGGACCATCTCATACCCGATGTGTCTTCCTTAAAGACGCCTAAGGAGGTGTTTGACTCCTTGACCAAGATGTTTGAAGGAAAGAACATAAGATGACTTTGCGGAACCAATTGAAAGGGTAAAGGTCCAGAATGGAGAGACCATCCAATCCTACTTTTCTAAGGTCTCTCAAATCAAGGAACAACTTGAAGCTGTGTATGAAGTAGCAGAGAATGGAGAAATTGTAATGACCACTTTGAATGGCCTACCTAGGTCAAGGGACTCCTTCATCCAAGGAATCTGTGCAAGAAAGAAATTGATCTCTTTCAGTAGACTATGGGAGTTATATTCACAAGAAGAAGCTAGGATTATGTCCCGAGAAGAAAAGATGGGGAATGAAGATCAAGTTCTCACAATACATACCAAGAAGAGTAAGTTCAAGAGGGATCCATCTCATAACAAGAGATATTCACACCACCATCATCGTAAAGATAAGAAAGATCTGAGATGATTTACATGTAATGAGAAGGGACACTTTTCCTTAGATTGTCCTAAGAACAAAAAGAACAACAAACAACAACAATCTGACAGGTATGACTTACAGGTATGTTTTGAAATCTGTTCATGATTAAGTTTATGACATGATTGTCTTCATGTTATTGAGTTTAGTAACAATCTTGATTAAGTTTAGACTTGTCTTATCACCCTAGTAAAATTATGAATGCATGATAGAAAACATTCATTGATTGGGGTTATGACACTTATGATTGTACTAATGCACTATGGTCTTGTATGAGGATAATGTTATCCGCTAAAATGATAGGTACAGATCAAGTTCTAGATCAAGACCATGGTGACATGAAGATAAAGACTCATCCATAGATGGATCACATAGAAGCTCTACTTACGAGGTATGTACATTTTGGTTCTACAATGGTTAACTTATGAGATATGCAGGTCATTGAAGAGAACAAGAAGACATTGCTAGACATAACTAGCAAATATGATAACCAAGTATGTTTTTCCTATATCAAGTTAGAATCCTACCTTGTGTTAGAATCTTATACTTTTGTATGATTGATAATGATTATTCATGAAGTTAGAAATTTAAGTAATCAAGGGTTTATGCATATTATGTCTCTTACCTTGATTGACGATATGACTAACCAGAAGAGTCCTATGGTCAAATAAGATTATGCATGAGTAAAATAAGTCTTCCCTGCAACCTTGAATACTAATGCTTATTATCTGTATTTGAAATGATCATGACTATACATGCTTAAGATTATTTTGTTTTGATAATATTGAGATTATACTAATGAATGTATGATTATATAAGAGATCTTGAGGATGGCACAATCATGACACTAGTGCACACTTAAGCATGCATAGTGGTCCATGATGAATATAAGTTCAAGGATAGGTAATCCAGGAAGCAAAGATCAAGAGGGAGCACACTCCAGTAGTTCCTGCAAGAAAGCAAAGATCAAGAGGGAGCACTCTCCAATAGTTCTTGCAAGGAAGCAAAGATTGAGAGGGAGTCCCTCAACAACTAAACAAAGATATGTATTTGAATTGTCATTTCTTGTATATATGATTACTTAAATGATGCTGTCCAGTCATGTACATACTTATGTTCTTATATTTAGGATGTATATTATGCATATTAGAAAAGTTGCATTAATGAACAAGATACTACTAATATGCAAGTAATGGGTAAGTGGCCTATGGTACTGTACAACATTCCATTGTTACTTATCTAGAATGAAACCTCTTTGCTGACATGTTGGGAGTTGTACACACTCTTAACAAATGTGCTGGTAGATATGGAAGGCATCTAGAAAGTTACGGGATATGGATAAATGTTGTATTGAAGCATTGGCTAAGATAATTGCATGATTGTATGACATATGTTTTTATGCGTAAGATTTTTTTATGAAAACTATGAGAAGTTTCTAATCATGCAATTGAATTTGACTTGTAGGAAATATCGTGTACCATCACCTAAAAAGGAAGAACTACAACATTTGTTCCAGCAACGAAGTTCAAAGAAAACTATATATTGAAGATATTGAAGAATATGAAGTTCCCAGGATCTGGGATGCAGTAATGGAAGAATGCCATGATCGAGGAGTACCAGTCGATCATGAAGAATGATGTCTGGGATGTGGTCCCGAGACCAGAAGAGAAGTCTATGGTGACTTCCAAGTGGATCTATAAGATCAAGCATGCTTCAAATGGTAGCATAGAGAAATACAAGGTGAGATTTGTAGCTCATGGCTTCTCCCAGAAAGAGGGAATAGACTATGAAGAGACTTTTGCTCCTGTAGCCAGATACACTTCCATCAAAATAGTACTTGCTATGGCTGTAGTGATGAAGTGGAAGATACACCAGATGGATGTCAAGACAGCTTTCTTGAATGGTGTACTCGAAGAGGAAGTGTATGTGGAGCAGCCACTTGGTTTTGAGACACATGATAGAGAGTCATATGTGTGCAGATTGAAGAAAGCCTTGTATGGCTTGAAGAAAGCACTTAGGACTTGGTATGGTAGGATGGACAGTTTCCTATCTAGTTTGGGATTTACTAAGAGTAAAACAGATTCCAACCTTTACTACAAGGTTGAGGAAGGCAATCTTGTGATACTACTTTTGTATGTGGATAACCTGTTTGTTACATCATGTGAGGATGGGTTGATTTCCGACACCAAGAGGAAGCTTGCTACCGAGTTCGAGATGAAGGACTTGGGGATGATGCACTATTTTCTAGGCATGGAGGTGTGGAAGTGTTGGCTTGAATGATGCTGACCTAGAGGTTTTCAATAAGACCCAGGTTCTTTGCGGTTTCCCTTTGACCAACAAAACCCCTTCGCACCAACCCTTTCGGAAACAACCTGCGAGCAGGTTGAGGTCTCACCCGAGGTGTATCTATGGGTTACTGCAGAATCAAGTTTCCACAATATGTGATGAGTTGTTTGGACAGATGTACTGCGCAGCGCAACATGGGGTATGCGCTGCGAGGCGAGGCTACGCGGCGGTGGGCAACGCCGCGGTCCGCGCGACTAAGCCCTTCTACTTCGGGACTTATACTAAAACTGTGAACAATCCAGTTCAACTTTATACTTGAAGTACTCAGAAATGATTAAGGCACTGAATTGAGTATCACTCATCCACTCATTCATGCACTAAATTGATTATTACCCTAACATTCATTTATACACTTAGAATGTTTACTATTTAAGCATCTACCGCAGATGCAAATCACTATCATTCATTCATCTGCTACGCATAGAAAAGTACTTAAGCAATCTCCTAACACTTGAACAACTAACTGATTCACTGCTTTCAGAAGCAACGCTAAGTATTAACCATTCATCTATTCATGCAGACTTAACATATCATCTCCATACTCTCCTAATGGCAAATGCATATAAAAGTCTTCACATAATAGAATGCAAGGAAATATTTAGACATTCATCTACAGAAAATAGGTAAATGCAATCATACACAACAATGTTCCACTCAATCACACAACACAATATTTAACGTGGTTCACTCCCCCGGGTGGGAAGCTACATCCATAAGAATAGTTGTTATATATATATCTTTAATGGGAAGGGGACAACCACTATTGGTCTACGCACTCAGCTACAGACTCTCTCTTCTCTCGACTAGGTCTCTATGCACACAGCTGCAGAGCCTTTTCAATGGCTTCTTCTTCAGAAGAGATCTTACAATACATCAACAACAAAAAGAAATTAGAGAACCCCAAAAAGTAACCAACCAACCCCTTCCCTTACAAAAATGTCTTTTTTTATAGACCATGCCCAAAGGTCATGTCTTTACAATGCTGAAGACTGAAACCCTTAGGGTTTCCAAAACTGCTACGGTTTCTCTAAACCATCCTACTGGCCTCTGGTAGTGAGTGTGATGTCATGGCAGTTCTCCATACCTTCGTTCTATCGCTTTCAGCCTTCCTGTTGTGCGCATACCAATAGGTCATCTTCATCGAGCTACCCTTCCACTAACGAAATCGTACAAATGGCTCAGCTCCCAGTCGCTTTCTTTGCAGACCATTCGTCCCCTTAACGACCTCGTACAACTGGCTCGGCCTGCAGTCACTTTCTCAGCGTCGTTCTCCACTTAACGGTCTCGTACCACTAAGCACGCTCAGCTGTCGCTTTCCCTGAGTCATTCTCCACTTAATGAACTCGTACAACTGGCCGCCTTCCTGATATGCTCATGCCCGCAGCTCGACATCCTGGAGCATACTTGCCAAAATTAGGCCACCGCTGGTCTATCTGGTACCTGTATTTGTCCTTCATCCATCAATCCGCTTTGCTGGCTCCACGTGGCCTGATCACTTCGCCTTCCACGCAGCGCTGACCTTCGTGGTACTGCCAAAATTTGGTTGCTGCGCACAACTTCGCAGCATCCCCCATACTTGTACAAAATTATATCTTTTGTTGAGCTGTGCTCAACTCCGCAGCTCAACCTCCTTGTGCTATCCAAAATTGCCCCAACTTGAGCCAGGCCCAACATGCCCCTAACACTTACATGTGGCTCATCCCCGAGCCACCTTCTGCTTTGGCCTTCTGGATCTACTCTGCGACTTGCGGAGCTAGCTTGGCTGTGAACTCATTGTAAGTACCGATCAAATGTTCCACTGCTTCCTTGGTGTCTTGCTCAACTTGCTTTACTGTATCAAGCAGTGCCGGAGTGATCTCTTCTCCAATCTGTTCTTGTACCTGCTCCTGGTTGTCGTGCAGATCTTTCAACTTGTATTCGATCTGCTACGATACTGCTGTAGCATCCTCCAGGCATTGCTGCGCCTGATTATCCATCTCAGTTTCTTTTTCTCATAGCGCTTGGACCTCCTTCTTCAAGATTGAGATCTCCTTATACCTTGGTAGCCTATCTCTGGGTGGCAGAGCCTTGACCTCTGCGTCCAATTGTTCCAGCGCGGTGTTCTTTTCTTTTACCGCAGTCTTTACCTGCAGTAGCCCTTGATCCTCTTCAAGGGCAGTGAATGCCTTTGAAACCTTCTCCAACAAATCTTGGCACTTAGCCATCTCGCTGGTTATGTTCTGTGTCGCGGCGCTAATTGCTTGCTCTCTTAACTGCTGCTCTGTTAATGGTGCCTGCACATTGAGATTTTCCTTCAAGGCGGTAAGATCAGCCTCATGAAGAATCTCTTTATCTTGTAACTCCATCTTCAAATATTTCACCCTTTCTCCGATCCTCGGAATGGTGTCTGTAGGATCATCTTGGAGTTCTACGTCTTCAATATCTTTCGCGACATCAATAATGGTGTTCTCCAGTTGTAGCCGATGGTCCTGTTCATCATAAAATTGTATCTGTGTGCGCGAACTAGAGTCCTCAAGCTGCCTGTTTGCGGCTTGCAGCTCCGCCTGCGACTTCATGGAATCTACTGTTCTTTCATGCATCTCATCGATGATCTGTATGTGCAGAAAGTGTAATCCAGGCAAAGGAATCTTGGCCAAGTCGAGCTCTATGCGTTCGAAACCATTTGTGTCCAAAACGCTCTGTTCTGAAATTGGTAACGTTATGGCCAATGGGTCCAGATGAACAAATCTGGTCTTTGAAGGTAGCACTATGGCTAGCTGCGGCAGTGCTTGCTCGAGGTTCCTGTCGACCTCCCTTCAGCTCTTGCGTCGTGCGACAAGGGTAGGCTCTTCTGGACATCGTCCATATTTTTCATAAGCCCTTGCAGTGCGAGCCTAGTCCTTTGTAGGTCATCCTGTATGACCTTGTCCTTCTTGTCTTTTTCTGTCATCATCCCTTCCATTTTTTCTGAAACCTTTTCTACAATCATGTCGAATTCTTCTTCATTCAGCACTATCTCAGATTGACTCTTTATTGCTTTCATCTTCTTCCGCACCTTCGGCTTCTGCGGGGTTTCAGGTTCTTTCCTCTTCCCTTTTTCTTCAACAATAGAGCATGACAGCGGGATTGGTTCATCCTCTTCTGAATCAGTCTCAACATCCATGACTTCGACACGGAAGTCAGCCGACCAGTCCTTCATGAGGATGTCAATGTCTTCCTCGTACATATGGTAATTACCCGCATACCATTATGGGTTCTTCATCTTTGCTTTGGGTGAAATAAAGATACATCGCATGTCCACCATAAAATCAATAACGCGAATGTGCTTCGACGTTACTTGCTTTGTAATGCGTGACGTACGGGTGATCGCCTGGTGCAGCTGGGTGTAATACTGATAGAATACTTCAGCTATCGCGTGCTGCCGCTCTGCGTTCAAATTTGCCCAAAGGTTGGCGTAACGGAATCCTCTGAGATCATTGGTTTTTGGAATTACACCGACATATTTTTCTGGTTCCTTCCATCCTGCGAATGCAATGAGGATAATCAGCCACATGAAGTGGAATTGACCTCCATTCTCCTGGGTATCATTGAGTTCGTCCAGGAACTCATTTAGAAGGTACTAACACCAATTGAAATGGGTCCCCTTAGCTGCTGCGGCACCGAGTAGTATTATGCCCGCAGGCACCTCCGGAGGCCTCGTTTTTCTTATGATTTTTCTTGCGAGCGATTGTGTGACAAATCTTGTCACTCTATCTTCGATTTCTTCTATCAGAAACCCTCTTTTTACCTTCACCAATGCATGGCTTTTCTTCATCTTTGCAACAGCTTCTTTTTCCTTACTCTTCCATTGGAATATCTGCTTGGGATCCTTGCCGCGCTTGCTTAGTCCTGTGGCGTAGTGGATTAGGTCAATGTTCACATCGACATTTATGTCTAGCCATAGGTATCCATGATGGATTCGCGCCATCAAAGTGAGAACCACTGCATTAAATTCTGGTGAACGATCAAAATGAGGTAGTCGGAGCAGGTTTAGAAATCCGGACTCCACTACCGACATCAACCAGCTTTCGGCGACCAAGTTAAATATGCCCTTAGCATCTTTCTTCCAGCACATATACTGGTCAGGCTAGAATTGTGGGTACTTGGGATCATGGGGTTCTTCCTTTTGTACGCCTAGGAGGTCATAGTCTTCCCATTTACACTCCGGGATCTTTCCTAGTAGGTTCTAGAAAACCTCTACGTGCTTCGAAATGGGCGACAAGGGAATTTCATAACGGGCACTCTTGACCAGATTAAAAAATAGTGGCATCCAGTGCCCGAGGTGATATGTACTCCGGTGTCAACTTCAAGGGTTCCTTCTGAAAGACTGGAAATCTTGGCGTCGTTTGGACTGTCTTGGTAGTCTTGCTTCGTGGTCCAGCTGTGGCTTTCCCTTTGTCCTGCATGGCTGGATTATGTCGAGGTGAGCTTCTAGACGCTTGATTGGGTTCGAGTACAACCTTCTTGGCAGGGGTTTTCATTAACTCTGCAATCCCCCTGTTCTGAAAGACTCGGATTGCTTCTTGAAGTGTAAGCTCTTCTTCTCTGTCTGGTGGTTTGGACATTCACTGGTGAGAGTAGGCATATGTTTCTGAGATATGACTAAGGATTTCTAACACAAGAGCGAACGCATGAAAATTCTAAGTGTCTGGTAACGCCCGCAAGTCCTTATGGGGTGTTATTTATAGGTGCAGTTGAGTCTCCCCGCGCCATCCAATAGTTAGATGAGCAATTAATGAGGTGTCCGTTGGCAATTTGAGCGAATCCTTCAGTCCCTTCCGTCGTCAGCGTGTTCAGAATGGTTATCTTTTCATTAAATGCTCAAGCGACTGCTTGCAATGGTCACCTAACGGCTATATTTTCCTCAAAAGTAGGGTAACGACTATTTTTCTGAGTACTGCACCGAGCTGCACGACAGTGCATTTCTGATCCTGCGCAGTTACTTCGTGGTGTCGGTGTTTGAACTACGTGGCTCCCTTTTTCTTTCTTTCTTCTTTTTTTTTTCCTTTCTGCGCAGTTTCAGCAGTGCTGCGCAGTACACACATTGTTCTACTTATCGTACATGTATAGACTCCTTTACATTTCCAGTGTCCAATTTCAACTGTACTTGACACTTAGAAATTTCTCCCTCTGCTGATCATTCAGGATTCTACGAAGCATGGCTGTCATGGTATAGCTTTAGCCTGCTTCCATTTATCAAAGTTGGTAGGGTATCGCCAGCTAAATTGGCTAACTAGGCTGCACCAGTGTTAGTAACATGTATCACAGTATATGGACCAAGCCAATACATCTTAAATTTACCAGGGAACTTCATGAATTTGCTATCATACAGGAGGACTAGGTCACCTATCTGAAAGCACTTGTTCTTTATATGGCGATCATGCCATGCTTTCTTGCGATCTTTCTGGACTTGCTGGTGGAAGATGGCGATGATGCGATCTTCCTCCAACCCAACTAGGTGTAGCAATCTTTCTTCTAGCGCTGAGGGGTCTGCCATCCCTGTGAATGCAACGATTCTTAACCTGGGGACAATGTACTCCATTGGCATTATAGCTTCATGTTCGTAAGCCAACCGAAAGGGTGTGTGCCCCGTCAATTTTTTGCAAGTGGTCCTGTATGCCCATAACACATATGAGATGCGCAAGTCCCAATCATCTCTATTCACATTGCAAACTTTAGTCAGTGCATTCTCCAGTATTTTATTGAAAGCCTCAACAGTGCCATTTGCCTGCGGGTGATATGGTGTACTACGCTAATGATGGATATGGAATTCCTCCGTGAGAGCTTCAATAGTCTTATTTAAAAAGTGAGTGCCTTGATCACTCATCAAAATTTTTGTGCACCCGAATCTTGACAATATTTATTCAAAAATGAACTGTGGCAGTGCCTGTGCTGCAGTCCTTCACTGGTTTTGCTTCTACCCATCTGGTGAGGTAGTCAATAGCAGTAATGATATAATTCGCACCAGTTCTTTTCCCTGGTGGTTTTATAGGTCCCACAAACTCAATGGCCCATTTTTCAAATGCCTGCAAGGTCAACTGCGGATTAAATGGAATCTTGTCCCTGCACAAAGGTTTTCCTGTCCTCTGACATACATCACAGTTCCGGCAGTGTTCTTTAGAGTCTTTATGGATCGTAGGCCACCATAGTCCCGCGCGTCGTATCTTCTGCGCGGTAGCCCTTCCTACATAATGTCCTCCTGCAATCCCTGAGTGCACATCTGCTAAGATGAATGGCCTCTCATGGTCTAGTACACATCTGCGCAAGACTTCATCCGGTCCGAGTTTGTATAACTGACCTGCAATAATAGTGAAGTCTGCAACCCACACTACCAGCTGCTTCTTCTGCTGGACGGAGAAGTCCTACGGTGCCACTCTTGTTGTTAAGAACTCGATGATGTCCTTATAATAATCATCGGCAATCTGTATAGCAAATAACTACACATCAAGCAGACTGTCTTCAATGTTTGTCGGCTCTTCTCCTGACTCAATCCTAGAGAGATGGTCAGGACCCAAGTTCAGTCTGTCGGGCTTAACAATAATCTCAAAGTCATACTCCTGGAATAGCAATAGCCATTTGCATATGCGCCCCCCTAACACTGGCTTATTTACCAAGTATTTCAATGCAGAATGGTCAGTGAACATAAGGAAGTGCGCACCAAGCAAGTAGTGTCTGAATTTCTGGAGCGCGTATACCATCACAAGGCCTTCCCTCTCAGTAGTAGTGTAATTTTTCTCCGCTGTTGAGAGCTTTCTGCTTGAAAATGCAATGGGATGGTCAATACCTCCTTCTCCTGGATGAGCTAATACAATTCCCAAAGCAATGCATGATGCATCAACATGAACATGGAATGGCTTTGCCCAGTCTGGGAAGACTAGGATCGGCGCGGTAACCATCTTTTCTTTAAGTGTGTCAAAACCCTATTCACATTCCGCGTTCCAAATGAACGGTGTGTCTTTCTTTAGCAGCTTTTCCATTGCTATGGTTATCTGTGCGTAACCCTTTATGAAGTTCCTGTAATATCCAGTATGGCCTAAGGTAGAGCGCAACATCTTAACAGAAGTTAGTGTAGGAAAATTCACAATAATGACAATCTTCGCAGGGTCCACCATCAATCCCTGCTTACAGACAATGTGTCCGAGTAAAATTCCGTATGGAACACAGAAGATGCACTTCTTCAGATTGAATGTGATATGATGTTGCCTACACTTCTCAAGCATCATTCTGAGATTTGCACAATGGTTCTTCAATAGACCAAACATAGCCCAATCATCAAAATAGGCTTCCAGAAACTTGTGCATGAAAACTTTAAATGTTGCGATGACAACTCGAGAAAATATGGCAGGCGCATTCTTCAGCCCAAAAGGCATGACTGTGTACTGGAACGACCCCCATTTTGTAGCAAACGTTGTCTTATGCCTATCCGCGGGATCAATTCTGATCTAATGATATCCGGAGAAACCATCAGTAAAGGAATAGGCCTCATTCCCTCCAACATTGTTAAGTACTTCATCTATAAAAGGAGTGGGGAATGGGTCGTGCATCGAAGCATCATTCAGTTTTTTGAGATCCACACAAATCCTGATCTCACCCTTCGTTTTCTTATCCTGAACGACCATGGGACTAATCCACTCAGATTCCTCGACAGGTTCAATGATTCCTGCTTCTAGCATCTTATCTAGCTCTGTGCGGACTTTTTCAATCTATATGGACTTTCCTTCATAGGCTTGGCGCCTGGCTTCAAGGGGATCTTCATGACTCCTAGGTCTCCCAGAATTCCTTTCATTTCTGTAAATTTTGTCGGAAACAGCTCCTGATACTCAAGTAAGGTGTCTGCGATCTCTGCAACAGACTGCTCATCCCAATAGTCTCTGATTGATGCGAACTTTGGATCTTTACTTGTGCCAATATTCACCTTCTGTGTCTTTACCGTTACGCTCATGTCTGGGATTTCCAACGGAGGTCCTTCTACATCACGCGCACCCTTCAATTCTGGTATGTTTATGTTGTGCGGATCATCCTCATCGTATTCGTTTCTATCATCGACTTCTTCAGCTAGGTTATAACACTCTATGGGATATTCTTCATATTTCTTCCATTCCGAGTGTAGGTTCGCAGGAACGGTATCTGTCTCGAGGAATTCTTCCCATGTCGTATCTTCGCGAAGACAATCTCCCCTGAATATGTGTTCCTTAATTATCTACAATGCCTCATGGATCAGCAGATTCTCATCCTCAAAGCTGAAATCCCTTTGGAAGTTGGCAGTCAACATGTCCCAATCAGTGGTTTCCCTGCGCAACTTCAGGTCTAGGTACCATTTCTTTGGAATGTCATCCTCCAGGGTATGCACAAGCAAGTGCACCCATTCTTCATGTGGCCTTTCCATCCATGCCTACGAACAGAGTTCAATGTGCTGACTAGGATCTGTCTGGCCATTAAACTTCTCAAAGGGTAAAGTAACCCTGTCGGCAAACCGAATCTGCATCTTAATCCTGCATTGATCCCAAGTGGTCAATGTCTGCTTGTGCGCAGCCCACCATCTAGCTGGTGTGTCGCACAAGGCCATATCCAATGCGGGTAACCTATGCTCATCTGGAAATGCTGCAGTATATTCCTGGATGAAATTGTAAACATTAGCAAAACCATCATATGTGGGAATGGGGCTTACCTTCTTTTTGATCCAGCGCAGTGATTTCGTAACCTGTGCGCACCTTCTTGTTGATACTTCATGCATGCGGCTTTGCCAATTTTCCAGTCCTGCCTCCGAGTCAGAGACGCATGAGATGTCACATCTCCACCTGATTGTACCATCCACAGTAGGATTAATGTAATCTTCTTGGTTCATAGTGAGCTGGTATAGTCTGTCTAAGTCTTGAGCCTTGGATTCCTCCTGAATCAGCTCGCTGTATCTGTCACCATCTGTAGGATCCAACGATGCAATGACCCTAAGATGCTTTCCTTCAAATATCATCTTCTTTGTTTTCAGGTTTATGATAGCCAAGTTATCAATAGACTAGTCAATTCCTAGCAGTGTAGGAAAAGGCTGACTATCATCCACAATCTCAATAACTTCAAATTCTTCATGACTTTGGACTCCATCGATGTCGACCACCACATCAGCTAACCGGCCAAAAGGTATGACTTTCTCCTGGTTAGCCATTCTCAACTGGATAGGTGACCATGACAAATTTGGTCGACCCATATGCTGCCATGTGTGCTTAGTTAAGACATTCACTTCAGATCCTAGATCAAGGATTAATTCGTCCATTTCAAAATCTCCTATCTGCGCGGTAAGCCTCATTTCTCGGCCTGTTCTTTTATGTTTCCTTATGTGATGTACTGCGCTATTAGAAGTCTTTGTTCCCATCTGTGGTTCATATTGGTTTATGAGCTTCTGCAGCTCTACTATGGAATTTTCACTTTTTAGTAACTTCATGCAGCTTCACAGGAATTGCGCAACGGAGGTGTTGAAATCCGTTGCGGTACTTGTTTTGTCATAGGCCGCTGGCATGTCTTCAACATGCAGTGTTTCACTGCACAACAGGATCCTCTGTGATTCTGATGCCGGTTCTCTAAAGGTATCCCGCGCGTCGATGAAGACTTCCTTGTTCTTTCATAGGTCAAGAGCAGGTATTTTTCCCGGGGATTTCCTTATCCATACTGTCTCAAGAGGAGTCTGCTTTGTGTGTCCAATTTGTGTGAGCATCCCCTGACATGGAAGCTTCTGTTCCCCTATCGCGGCCTGTCTCAACACCACTGCGCGTGACCACATTGATGCTCGGGTCCACTGGTCTATTCTTTGCTGCTATCCACTAGATGTTTGGATTTGGTGTGTCTGTCCGTCTTCTTTTCTGCATTTCCACCTCTAGCACTGCGCAGTCTTCAATAACATGATCGAATGATTTACAATAGTTGCATGTAGTACATGGGTTAACAAAATCTCTAGATATGTGACCTGGCTGTCCACAATTGTAACAAATGACCTGGCCGCGGCCTCTTCCCTACGCCGGTCTAGCATTTCTTCCTCTGCCGCGGTATCTACCACCACGACCTTTGTATCCTCCTTAGTCATATTGCGTGTTTTCTTGTTTTGGCTGGTTTTCTTCTTGTACGCGGTACAAGCCAGCACCTCTCATTGAGTCCATATCTTGTTTTCTCTCATTCATTAGCTCATATGCACGGCAGTTGGATTCATCATGTCCAACTGATTTACAGAAAGTGTAGTATAAATTTTTAGGTGTTTTCACATATTTCTGTATGAGATAGCAGTCTTCAGGTCTGTGTCCTGTGGTTCTACAAATTTCACACCATGGGGCCTGATTCTGATTTATCGGGTTGGGCGCACTGCTGTTAAGATAATCGCGGTATACTAGACAATACTCCCGATCATGGCCTTCTCATTTACAACTTGTACACCAGACCTCATGTCTAGGTTCATACATTTTTTCTTTGCCATTTTTCATGCTTTGTAGCTCTAGTGTCAGGGTGGTCAGCTGGTTCTGGATCTAAGACATCCCAGAACTAGTCTCACCAATCGGTGAAGCCTCTAGCTTCATTGCGATCTCCAAGGCCTCTTCCTGTGACGCAACCTTCTGCTACATCAATGGTAATCTGATGTGGGGCAACAACTCACTCCTTGTGCTCAAACCTTCTGCTGCATCAATGAACCATTCCTTGTGTTGTTGCGGAGCTATAAAAAAGCTCACTTGGTCCAAAAGTGTCTTAAACTTCTTATCAAACTCCTAGACTGTTTCAGTCGGTTTCTGCTTTATTTCTTTCAATTCGGTTATACACTGAGATTCAGATTTGGGTTTCTTAAACTCTGCCACAAGCGCATCTTTAATTTCTGCGAGGGTTCTCGGTTGTGCTTGAGAGTACTTCATAAACCAATGTAAAGCTCTATCTCTGAAGGTGGTGATGAGCTGTGCTCTCTTCACGGCATCATCCTGGATTTGTCTTACACTCCATACGGCTTCGCAAAGGAACCAATGCTGGTTAGGGTCTTCTAGACCAGTTCCTTTGAATATCGGTAGCTTCATATCAGTGTTTTCCATTGTACTATTAGGTGGTGTAGCGCCCAGATTAGTGTGTGGCTACTGTAAAGGGCTCTATGCAGTGAAAACAAATGGGCTTATCGGGGTAGACGTACTGGGTTGAGTATTCTGTGGGGTGGGCTGCGTAGCGGGTGGGTTCTGAGATAAGGGTGGCGTGGTCTCTATAACTGGTGGGTTCTGAGGGGTAAATGGTGGCGCGGCTTCGTTTTCAAGGTCACAAGGAATCTCAGTATCTATATGGAGTCCAAGGCCTCCAAGATTCTTATTAAATTTATATCTCTTCCCACTTCTAAGATTATGGGTGTTTTCATCAGAATCACTATATATATTGTTTACCATGACAAACTTGAGAATATTAATGCATTCTTAAAACACCTTTCTCATCTAACAACATCTTAATGTATAGACTGAGATTGTTCAGGTACTTACCTTGGTATCCTTGGAAAAAATATGCTTCTTCTTGGCTGTAGGATTTGAGTGTGTCTACAGCAAATTCTGTTACGAAGCCTTCTAGCATATGATCGACCCAGAAGTCAACTGCGCGTGTCAACGGGCTGTCTATCGCTTTGAGCCGCACTGTGAGCTCGGGAATCCACTCTGTAGGAACTCCTCCTTGAAAACAGGTTTTCTTTTCTGCAAGCTGCAAGATCCACCCGTGCAGCTCGTTTGGAAATGATGCCCAACAAATCTCATGAATATCTTTCCACAAATATCTATTCGACCACTGTGTATCAAATAGACGCGGATGTCTATTCTCTTGTCTTGAAAAGTCTCTTATGGTCTTGTACCACCAAGCTTGGATCTCTATCTTTTCAGGATGCCAGTTGTCAGAGCCTTCCGGGAACTGATATTCTTCATCACACATCACGATTGCAACTCATCACGGATTCTAGCCCGGCAATGGAACCATTTGTTGGCTTGACTGATGCTGACCCAGAGGTTTTCAATAAGACCCAAGTTCTTCGCGATTTCCCTTTGACCAACAAAACCCCTTCGCACCGGCCCTTTCGGAAACAACCTGCGAGCAAGTTGAGGTCTCACCCGAGGTGTATCTATGGGATACTACGGAATCAGGTTTCCACAGTATTTGATGAGTTGTTTGGACAGATGTACTACGTAGTGCAATTGGGGGTATGCGCTGCGAGGTGAGGCTGCAAGGCGGTGGGCAACGCCGTGGTCCGTGCCACTAAGCCCTTCTACTACGGGACTTATACTGAAACTGTGAACAATCCAGTTCAAATTTATACTTGAAGTACTCATAAATGCTTAAGGAACTGAATTGAGTATCACTCATCCACTCATTCATGCACTGAATTGATTATTACCCTAACATTCATTTATACACTTAGAATGTTTACTATTTAAGCATCTACCACAGATGCAAATCACTATCATTTATTCGTCTGCTGCGCATAGAAAAGTACTTAAGCAATCTCCTAACACTTGAACAATTAACCGATTCACTGCTTTCAGAAGCAATGCAAAGTATTAACCATTAATCTATTCATGCAGACTTAACATATCATCTCCATACTCTCCTGATGGAAAATGCATATAAAAGTATTCACATAATAGAATGCAAGGAAATATTTAGACATTCATCTACAGAAAATAGGTAAATGCAATCATACACAACAATGTTCCACTCAATCACACAACACAATATTTAACGTGGTTCACTCCCCCGGGTGGGAAGCTACATCCACAAGAACGGTTGTTATATATATATCTTTAATGGGAAGGGGACAACTGCTCTTGGTCTGCACATTCAGCTACAGACTCTCTCTTCTCTCGACTAGGTCTCCACGCACACAGCTGCAGAGCCTTTTCAATGGCTTCTTCTTCAGAAGAGATCTTACAATACATCAACAACAAAAAGCAATGATAGAACCCCCCAAAGTAACCAACCAACCCCTTCCCTTACAAAAATGTCTTCTTTTATAGACCATGCCCGAAGGTCATGTCTTTACAATGCTGAAGATCGAAACCATTAGGGTTTCCAAAACTGCTCCGGTTTCTCTAAACCGTCCTACTGGCCTCTGGTAGCGAGTGTGCTGTCGTGGCAGTCCTCCATGCCTTCATTCTGTCGCTTTCAACCTTCCTGTTGTGCGCATACCAACAGGTCATCTTCATTGAGCCGCCCTTCCACTAACGGACTCATACGACTGGCTCAGCTCCTAGTTGCTTTCTTTGCAGACTGTTCGTCCCCTTAACAGCCTTGGACAACTGGCTTGGCCTCCAGTCGCTTTCTCAGCACCGTTCTCCACTTAACGGTCTCGTACCACTAAGCACACTCAGCTGTCACTTTCCCTGAGTCGTTCTCCACTTAACAAACTCGTACAACTGGCCGCCTTCCTGATATGCTCATTCCTACAGCTCGGCATCCTGGAGCATACTTGCCAAAATTAGACCACCATTGGTCTATCCGGTACCTGTATCTGTCCTTTGTCCATCAATCCACTTTGTTGGCTCCACATGGTCTGATCACTTCGCAGCATTGCTTCCTCGTAGCGTTGACCTTTGTGGTACTGCCAAAATTTGGTTTCTGCGCACAACGTCGTAGCATCCCCATACTTGTACAAAATTATATCTTTTGTTGAGCTGCGCTCAACTCCGCAGCTCAACCTCCTTGTGCTATCCAAAATTGCGCCAACTTGGGTCAGGCCCAACAGGAAGAGTGCAGATGGAATCTTCCTTAGACAAGGGAACTATGCAGTAGATATCCTGAAGAGGTTCGGGATGATGGTCTGCAAAGCCATGGCCACACCTATGGCATCGAACCTGAAGCTTCTGTGTGATGCTTCATCTGATTCGGTTGATGTCACTATGTATCGTCAGATGATTGGGTCCTTGATGTACCTGACAAATACAAGGCCAGATATTTACTTTGCGGTGAACACATTGAGTCAGTTCCTGATGGATCCCATAAGTGTTAACCTGGTTGCTGTAAAGCATATTTTGAGGTACCTGAAGGGTATGGTTGATTATGGGATCAAGTATGATGCGAATCAAAAGTTTTACCTACAGGGTTATGTTGATTCAGATTGGGCAGGCAATGTTGCAGATAGGAAGAGCACTTATGGGTGCTGCTTCAGTATGGGATCAGGTGTGATCTCTTGGTTTAGCAGGAAGCAATCCTGCGTAGCACTGAGTACAGCCGAAGCAGAGTATGTTGTAGCTTGTTCGGCCAGTTGTGAGGCAGTATGGATGAGGAAGCTACTGTTTGAGTTATTTGATCTCCCGTTGGATTCTACTGGTATCTTTTGTGACAACCAGAGTTGTGTGAAGCTGTTTGAGAACTCGATGTTCCTTGACAGGTCGAAGCACATTGAAATCAAATATCACTATATCAGGTATATGGTGCAGAGGGGTGCAGTGAAGCTCCTGTATGTTGCAACGGATGAGCAGGTTGCAGATGTGTTGACGAAACCACTAGCCAAAGTGAATTTTGAGTACTTCAGAGAGAGGCTTGGTGTTCTTCAGATTGAAGATACTTCGAGGAAGAAGTGATGGACACATATGCAGGAGCCATTCCAAGCATAGTGAGAGGAGGATCCTTCCCATGGCTGTGGATGTAAGCGTTGTGTGATGAGCATCAGGACGATGCTCCAATTACTGCTTTGTATATGCATCATGTGGGATGCTTGATATGATTAGCTGGACCATGCATTTGTATCAGGTGGATACATTGTATGATCAAGTGGATCATGTATTTGTATATGTATCAGGTGGATACATTGTATGATCAAGTGGATCATGTATTTGTATATGTATTGGGTGGATACATTGTATGATAAGGTGGATCATGTATTTGTATATGTATCAGGTGGATACATTGTATGATCAGGTGGATCATGTATTTGTATATGTATCAGGTGGATACATTGTATGATCAGGATGATCATGTGTTGAGTATTAGGACGATGCTCTGGACGACATGCATCAGGACAATGTAGCGACGATGATCAGGATGATCATGCGATGATGACATGCTTCAGGACGATGTGGTAATGATGATCAGGATGATGTATGGTGGGTATCAGGTTAATACTCTGTGGCTGTGGATAGGTTGGGCAGATGAGCATGTAATATTTCCCTGGGAGATCCTATAGTCTGAGCTAGGATACTCTTTCGAGGTTTTGCTCTGGGAGGACATATAATATTTCCCTGGGAGATCCTATAGTCTGAGCTAGGATACTCTTTCGAGGTTTTGTCCTATGGCATATAATATTTCCTTGGGAGATCCGATAGGTTGAGCAGTACGCTCGTAATCAATCCTGGGATGCTCTTTCGAGGTTTTTCCATGACCACATGTAATCTTGCCCTGGGAGATCCGATAGGTTGAGTAGTATGCTCGTAATCAGTCCTGGGATACTCTTTCGATGTTTTGTGGTGACCACATATAATATTGCCCTAGGAGATCCTATAGTCTGAGCTAGGATACTCTTTTGAGGTTTTGTGGTGGGGGTCACATGTAATCAGTCCTGGAGATCCTATAGTCTGAGCTAGGATTCTCTTTGGAGTTCTTGCAGGTTGCAAGACACTCTTTCAAGGTTTTGTGACAGTCAACATGTAAAAGATCCTGTAGTCTGAGCTAGGTTTTGTTGACGCATGTAATAAGTCCTGAGATCCACAGTATGGCCAGTAATGATGAAGACCTACATCCAACATGAAAAAGGGCTGGCTTTGTAGAACTTCCTATGACGAGCATAATTCAGAGATAGCCCAATGATCGAGATGTCGAGTAAATCAACAGTGATGATGATGCTCTGTGATCCAGTGATGATGATCCAGCTCTAGAATTGAAGACTTGCACCAATATGTATTGATGACCCATGACGAAAGAATACCTTCCTAGTTAAGAGGGAGTGTTGATGTATTTGTAACTTCGGAATATATTCTTCTATGTATCACATTTGTACTTTATTGTATATCCATAGAGATGTTACATTTCTCTATTTGGAAGTGTCATCATTTGTATTGATGGGCTATTAGACCACTAGTGTGGGGTTGGCCCTGATTAGTTCATGTGGTTGGGTTATTAGACTTGAGTAGAAAGTCGGCCCCAGTGAATTATTGGCAGGTCAAGTCAAGTATAAATAAGAGGGGTGTGTCCCTCATTCTATTAATTTTCATTCACTTCTCAAGCTCGCATAGCTAAGAGAGAAAGTGGTGCACATGTGGAGGAGGAGGAGCATCTGCTAGAGACATCTTATTGGGTTTGATCCTTGTGATCTTGTACTTGGGTTTATTCTATGGCTGAGGAAGTTGCGGGGTTTTTCACCTTCTTGATTTTCCCCGGTGAAACTCTGTGTCTCCTGTGTGATTTCTTTTGTGTCTATGATTGATATGCTGTAGAGATATGCTGTACATGTTATTCTCTTAGAGATCCTAATGATAATGGAATGAAATTATAAAAAAAAATAACAAATGGATACCTTTGGCAAGTAATCCAGGATGGGAACCCATGTACGCGACACCCATCTAACAATATCCTTCCTGTTCATAGCGTTGTAACTGAACTTACCTACCAAGACAGTCATATTGAGCTCCACGAGCTCCTCCAGACCCAAATCTCTGCCCACATTCAGCCAGTGCACACCCGGGAGACAATTCCACTGCCTACACCTCTTATTTGATTGGAATATATGTCCAACATCCGCATGCCGGGTTTCCCCCATTTCCTGCACTTCATTCCCACTACTATATGAAACATGTTCAACAACCGGTATGTTTTTGCTGGAAACTCGTATTTCCCCCCTATTCCCAACACATATCTCCTTATCCTTCTTGGTCAAAGAGCCCTTTCCGACACTAGGTATAGTTTTGGAAGTATTCACACTCGCATGCCCACCACTTGTCGAACACATCTTTTTTCCTTTTAATAATTCCTTGGAAAACTCATCTGGCTTCATGATCTCGTTCTCCTCTATCCAGTAATGTGTCGTCGTTGGGGATAACAAGCATGGGACACCTGTGTTCGGTGGATCCCCCATATCCATATCCAAACATCTGTTAGTTAAAAGGCGACTACCCGGATGACCAGCTTACAAAACACTGCCAGCTTAAAATCACTACCAGATAAGGAAATCTCTGACAATTTTGGTGAACCCCTACAGAAACGGTAACTACCGTGAGCAGTGTCTTCTAGTTGCAAACCCTCACCTAATTCCCACCCACCGTGACGCCAACCAATCGTCTAACCATGGAAAACCTGGAAGCCACACCGTCTCCCTAAAGACCTCATATACTTGAAAATTTTCATACCTGAAACCCTCACCTGAAACATGCTCTTAGGTCACCTGGAAATTTTTATACCTGAAACCCTCACTATGAAACCCTCCATAAAACCGTCGCTCATAACTATAATTACATGAATTATAGTGCAAAAAGTGACTTGTAAATATATCTTTCCCACAAAATGACAAACTCACAATATTTTATTCTATCTTTCAAGAGGCCCATTTTAAACCTCAAAATTCCCCTATTTTAAAGACTCAAATCTCAGGTTGGACTTTTAGACCCCTAACATGTAGCCTTTTCCTATTAATAAAATAGACAAACAATACCAAGAAAATGATAATTATAATATAGTATATGCTTTATTAAAGCAAGGTTTGTTGAATCTTGAGTACCACATAAAGGATGACATTATATACTGCATGACAAGTTATGTATTCGAACAAGAGAGATGAGTGCAATTAATGAGAGAAGCACATACTTCCAAGGTAGTGTGACACGTTTGAGTTAGTAAGAATTTGTTAAATCTACAACATTATGTGTATTGATGTATTGGACAATAGATGTAATTTGACATAACATGATTTGTAGGAGGTTGTGAAATATGTTGCACTAGTAATCTTGCAAATCAAAAGCTGAGATTGTATACCTTATTACCAATGTTTTACCAATGTTAGATTGACATTGGGAAAGCATGTTGATCAAGCACGTTGATAGACTTCTTTGAAGGGTTTCCAAACTTTTGACATGAACATGATTAGTTTTTGGTGATATTAAACTAGTTGAATAAGATAACTATGTTGGTATACCAACTTCAATCCTATTTAACATAGATACAAGGGTTTTGAGGCCTTGTTCTAGATATCCTAGTTGTGAAAATGATGGATAACAAGATGAGATGGAGGACTATATAATTCATAGTCAAAAAGTAAGGTAGCTACTAGGTGAAGTATTTAACATAGATACAAGGGTTTTGAGGCCTTGTTCTAGATATCCTAGTTGTGAAAATGATGGATAACAAGATGAGATGGAGGACTATATAATTCATAGTCAAAAAGTAAGGTAGCTACTAGGTGAAGTTTTTAATGGGTTTGGCAGCTACTAGCTAAAGTCGTCGCTTGTTCCAAAAGTTCCAAAAGCCCGCCTTCGGAGAAGCCTGAAGGCATGGATGCACGTGAGAAAGTATCAAGCGTGCGCAAACACGTTTGCTCATTGACTTGACTCTGTGAAAATGACCGGTGACCGGTGGATATGGTGAGCTGTATTAATGAATAAATAATCTGTAAACAACGTTTCTCGTGCTTCCTTCTCGGAAAGGCAACCATGAAAGAATTAGATCAGATTTTGGTCTCAGATCTCAAAGCAAGTCAAGTCAATGCGCCCACCAAACTGTGGCCACTCTAAGAGTTTGTGGGATAGTAGGTAGTGATTCCTTCTCGAAGAATGTGAAATGCTTTTGGTTTTCACGTTGATTTTTCTTGAATGGCAACATCAAATATAGACATTGTAAATTTGTCAAGACCTAGTGAGCTTCTCAAAGTTTGCAAGTCTTAAACACCAGTCCTACACGAGTGAATCTGTGGGACACGGGTTGTAAGTATTTTGAAGTTGTCTCGTGAGCTTGACCTTGTGAGACATGTGCATTTATGAGCTTAAGAGTTCTAAAAGTTTGACTCATGTGTGGTTTTTGGGCTATCAATATGCACTTCATTGTGGGGCATTTAATGCATCAACAGGGTGTATATAGATCGCCGGATGTGAGGTGCATTTAGTGCGTTGGTGGGGTGCATATAGACCGTCGGATGTGAGGTGCATTTAATGCGATGGCGGAGTGCATATAGACCGTCGGATGTGAGGCGCACTCCGCCATCGCATTAAATGCACCTCACATCCGATGGTCTATATACACCCCACCAGTGCATTAAAAGCCCCACAGCGGGGTGCATGCACATCCGACGATCTATATGCACTTCGCACCTCACATCCGACGGTCTATATGCACTCCGCCATCGCATTAAATGCACCTCACATTTGACGGTCTATATGCACCCCGCCAGCGCATTAAAAGCCCCACAGCGGGGTGCATGCACATCCGACGATCTATATGCACTTCGTCGGCACATTAAATGCCCCACAGCGGGGTGCATATTGATCACTTGGTCCTACACAAAACAATGTCAAGTTGTAGGAGGTTTTTTAAATATCTTGGGTATTTGGGTTTCACGTAGTCTAAACTACGATTTCAAACAGAAAAATTCGATTTTCCGACACGATTTTGAAAAAAATTGGCATAAATTTTTAAAAATCCTGGTTACCACTGTCAAACTCTGAAATTTTGGGTGCCCCAAGGGTTTTTGATGGTGTTAGATTTATTTCTACCATCAAAATTGACATTAAAACATTGTTAAATTCATATTTTGCAAAATAAAAATAGTCGGATTCCGATGAAAAGCCCCCCTCTAGGCCAAATCGTTGAAGTTTTAGACAACTCCTTTTGGTTTTAGTTTTATATGAGAGTTGACTAATTTGTAGTTAAGTAGTAAATTCATGGGACTTTTCTATCACTAGTCTAAATTCGATTCTCAAAGTGAGGGTGCCATTGGCATCTAAAATTGAGAATCATCAGTTACATGTCTCAGAGTGACAATCCATTAACTCCTAATCTTGAAACATGATCTCGATCTAGATATAAATATATTTTGATACTGAGATAAAGGGATTTGACAGGAATTTAGTCTCCGACTTCGACCAAAACATAAAGGGTGTTTCAATGAAAAACAAAACAAAATAAAATCATGGGAAGATATTGTAAGTATCATCATCCATTCAAATTGCATATCTGGTTATTGTTGTTCAAAAACATAAATATGTGTCCAAGGAACATGTCTATTGAAGAACATACATTTGTTGTTGTTGTATCAAAGTAGTGTAGGGGCGTAATGTTAAATACTGAAGCAACAAATGCTATCATAGTGAAGAAATTGGTATGTACTCTAACTAACATAGATCCATCTTAAATTCATATTTATCAAGCATCAGGGTTGATCAAATTTCTCGAGGTCTAATTTATTTTATCATTTAATATGAAAGAATTTTATCATTTAATATGAAAGAATTTACACATTCCATGGAATTAAATGATAAAATATTTACACCTCAAGAATTTTGATCCCTCTTGGTGCTTAATAGATCCAGGTTTAAGATGGATCTAAATTGGTTTTATTTATTTTTTAATCTTTTGTGTAAAATTTAAAATTGAGTCGGCATAGGCTACTATTTCTTTATTTTTTGTTATTGTTGTCATGTACGTTTTGTGACAACATCTCCCCCATATCGAGCTATAAAGCGCCTCGATACTGTTGGTGCAATAAATACAATGATATTAGAGTTAGTTTATTATGTGATCGAAATTGAATTAAAGTCATATGAGCTACAAAGGTGGATGTGGTCAATAGTACTCGATTATATTGTTATTTGAGTTCTGGAGTTCAATTGTGAGTGTGTTAGGATGAAACAGAATGCCAAACTTTTGGCATTTTGATGTCCAAAGTCAACATTTTTAGAAAGGAGGGTAAACAATGTTGTTGCAATTTTACTAAAATCCTTACTAAACCTCCTATAGTATCCTACAAGGCCAAGGAAGCTTCTGACATGCATATGTTTTTGAGGTATTTGCAACTAATGGACAACAATTATCTTGGCAAGATCAACTTCAATTCCAAAAGAGGATATATGATGCCCTCGAATAATTCCTTCATTCATTAGCATTAAACACTTTTCATTACTTTAGAATAATTCCTTCATTCATTAGCATTAAACACTTTCCATTACTTAGGGATAGGTTCATTTCTGGCTAGTGTTAGAGGAAATTTATCATATTTGGTAAAGATGAAATGTATTTACTTCAATAGCAAATAATCCATATAAAGCTTTGCACTATCATGGATTAAATATGATAATATGCTTTAAATAGTACTTTAAAAAGTTGTAGGGGCATTGCATAATTTGAATGGAAGAACTCTATAAGAAAATGTACCTTTAGCATACGCTTGTGAATGTGGTTTTATCTTGGTCTTCTGGATTGATTTGAATTTGGTTGTATCCACTAAATCCATGAAGAAAGGATAAACACTTCTTTCTAGATAATGCATCTAACACTTGGTCAATTAATTGTAGGGGAACGTGGTATTTCATAGTTGCTTTGTTGAGTTCCTTATAGTTGAGACAAGCTTTCGATTTACCTCCTTTCATGGGAACAATGACTAAAGGAGATATCGGAGATATCCATTCATTGTTTGAATATGATATATAAGTAATCTACATCTAACCGTTTTTGCAATTTAGCTTTGACAATGTCCATAATCATAGGGTTCATTATTCTTTGAGGCTATCTAATTGACAATGATTCATCCTTTATGTAGATGTGATGCTTGCAAATGGTTGAATGAATACCCTTTATGTCATTATAGTCCCATGTACGTGTATAACTATGACTTTTCAGAAAGTCTAGTAGTTGTTGTTTTTGGACATAATTGACTTACTGCTGATTTTTAGAGGTTTGTTGGGAAATATTTCCATTGTTGTGGTCAATGACCATTCAAATTCATCAATGAATAAGTCTTCTAAATCCATGTGGTTGGTTGTTGATGTAATTAGGTAATCTTCATTATGTACTTCGTCAAAGAATCACCTAATTTGGATACTTTCAGGGTCCAAATTATGCATGACATTTGAAATAAATGTGTCATCGTCAACCTCTTTTAATGTTAAAACATTATCAATGGTCAAGAATGGTTGGAAAACTACTCCAAAATCTTCTTCATCTCCCTCTTTCCCTACCCATACTAGACATTCTATTTCAATAAAGAACTTAGAAGGAGGGTAAAGAGTAAGTTTCTTTTGAGATTTCCCATGAGCAAGGGTTATGTCCCTTGTTCTACAACGAATATAAGCATCAATTGTGGATAACCAAGTTCTACCAAGAATAAGGGGATATCCACTGATTGTATCTTTAGTTTGAAACATTATAAAGTCATTGGATAATCTTAGGGGTGTTCCCATGAAGATGGGAAACACAATTTGGCAAGCAAAGGATGTGGATATGGTGAAAAATGAGCTCGATCGAGCTCTTGTTAAGCCCTCGATCGAGCTCTTTATCTTAGGGGTGTTCCCATGAAGATGGGAAACACAATTTGGCAAGTAAAGGACGTGGATATGGTGAAAAATGAGCTCGATTGAGCTCTTGTTAAGCCCTCGAGCGAGCTCTTTAAAGCTCGATCGAGGGCTTAACAAAGTGCAGCAATTTTTAGCCTCTTGATCAAGGGTTTGAATAATCCTCAATCGAGCAAGGGAGGTTGATTGAAGGCTTACCAAACCCTCAAATGAGCTATATAGCTTGATTGGGAAACAACCTCGATCAAGCTGTTGTTTTGACAAAAAAATGAAACCAAAAGTCCCAAAGAATGTTTCGCAGTTTCGGTATTGAGGAGCTCGATCAAGCTCCTTTAACTGTTATAAATTTGGAAAATAATAGTCGATGGCTTATTTCACCACGACTGTTGAAAAAAAGCTCAAATGAGGAGTGTGCAAGAGCTCGAATGAGGGTTTCAAAGCTCGACAGAGGACAAACTTATCACCAACCACCGTGCCACCAACCAACCCTCTTGCTACCATGGCCTCCACACGACGAGGTAGGAGATTCAAAATCCCTAAAGCTCAATTCTATTCATTGATTGAAATTGTTTTTTTAAATGAAAAGTTTGTAAAATTATTTTATCTCCCAAAATTCTAGGCATTGATTCAAAATGTTTTATTATTATTATTATTATTTTATGGAAATTTTGTGAAATTAGTTTTTTTCATTAAAATTTAGTTTTTGTAAATTAAGATTAGTTTATTTTAATGAAAACAAATTAAAATTAATTATTTTCATTAATTTAAGTTTAGTTTATATATAATAATAATAAAATCTCTCTCTCTCTCTCTCTCTCTCTCTCTCCACTAAATTTAAATTAGATTGAAAAAACACTAAATTTAAATTTTATACACACACACGAAATTGTCAATTTTTTTATTATATTTAGCTAACATAATATTATTTACAATAATTACATATTTATTGTGAATTTATTATAATTTTTTTATTTAATGATTTCTTTATAGTGTTGCTTCATTTTATTATTAATGTACATATTTATCATGTGCAATACCACTTTACTTTAATTACATATTAATTATGACATAACTTCTTGAACTTAATGATTTATATATTTTTTGTGAGTTTAGATTTATAGATATGGTTTTGATACAACTCAAACTTAATTAAATATAAATTAGTAGTATTGCTAGTAGAGGGATTTTTGTTTGGAGTTTCAAGATTTACTAGAAAAATATCGAACTAGATCTCCCAACTTGATTTTGTTTATTATTGTACATGCAATCCAAACTATAGTATCCGAACACTATAAATGTCTTTCTAGAGCCATAAGTGTTTGTCATCTTACAAACACGGGATTTATTTTGGTATGATAACCTCTTGTTGGAGCCTAGAAGAATTTTATTCTTTGATTCATTTGACCTTGTCCTCTTTTAGTGTTTCATCATCGTAGCCTTTAACTTGATATTCCAATTTGGAATGACTATGAGGTAACACAGATTTTGACTAGTCAGTGTGAAACATTAGAGGCCATGGCAAGAGCACCTCTTTAATGGAATTAGTAGTGGAAAGGAAGGCTCCAAGGACTGGATCAATAATGAGATAACCATGTAAGATTTATGAGGGGTGACCTGCATCACCACATAATTGGTAGAGAGGGGTTTGACCATGGTAGTAATGGAGGACTGCAAGTGGTATATGTGATTATCCTTAGAGATCATGTATGATTTCACATGGGGGCCATATTGGGTGAATCATTCATGCTAGCCAGTATCAAGTCTAGACAATGAGGAGGAGTGACATCCTAGAACACTTGATCATGAATGTAGGGGCTAATAGAAAAGATGGTAGAAAATATTTGTGATTCAAATATGGATTTAATGCCTTCAATCATTGTATTCCTCATCATCATCAATTGTATCGTCATCGTAACAATAATGATATTATGGAAACATCATCGCAATTGACATGATCATTTCCATCATAGCCATCATTGTTGTCATCCTCATCATCTTAATCATCGTCCTCATTGTTCTCACCACCACCAACATCATCATCATGATCTTTCTCAGATCATCATGATCATCTTTGTCCTCATGTCAACATTGTCATGTAGTGACACCATCCTAATCGTTCGCTTCATCATTCTCATCATCGTCGTCTCCATCACCAGAACACCATCACCATTTTCGTTCTTGTCATTATATTGAAAGGATGACATATATGATTTTTCTTCATTGTTTCATGTAGATCATTCTCTAGAGTGGGGTTCTTCCCTCCTCCTGTCGCGATCGTTGGGATGATCCATTGCTATGACACTCCCCCACGTCACGAGCGGACTCATATGTGAATTGCTTACATATAGTTTTGTTTTTATTGGGTCACATATAGAAGTAAATTATTGTATACATGTACATGTATTATTAATTGTTGTCTATTTCTAGTTTCATAGGAACCCCTCTAGCCAGGTCATCTAGTGAGCGTGCATTTGACAACATGGAAGGCAGTTCCTCACACGATGGCCATGACCCTTTGTCCCCCTTAGAGTACAATGAGGCGGTTCATCATCACACAATTACATTAAATTCATATTTATTTATTTTTCAACTATGAGTATCTTTATTTTGTACCGGTATTTTGTACTTTGAATGATACATTTTTTAATCTTTCTTCCAGGTGTTGATCCTGCTTCTCGATATCCTTGGGAGGATGAGATCACCAAGATCATGATTGAGGAGATCAGATTGCAGTTTGGTCACGCATCCAGTTACAGTTTATGCACCTTAAGTTCCCATCCATATGGTCAATGTCTATGATGATTGATATCCATGATGATAGATGTAGTCGATGGGTTGTTGGAAATACACCAGAGAACGACGCCTCTTACTAACATCTGGAAAACTGCTTGCTAGAGGAGGAGGGACTAGGTATTGGGTACTAACAAATGGGAGGTGGTGAAAGCCACAACAAAAGGAAAGGATGTTAAGGGAACTTTGTTTGACATCCATCCTAATCACGCTACCAGATAACTGCTCTGACTGTGGGATTTCAGGATTGAGAATTCTACGCCTCATATTTATGATAGGTTTATTGGAGCATGGGGAATGTTCCCCCACTATGAATAGGTGTCCTTGTACTTTTCCAAACATATTTATGTAGAGTTCGTCTTACTCATGCATCCAGATTACATGAATACGTCATAATATTTATATGGAATCGGGTGGGGATGCAGTTATGAGCGTCTAAGGGATCGTAGAGACCCCGCTGCTATACTAATCCCTCCTTGATTCATTCCCGTTGTAGCCAAGTCATCAAAACTTGGAGTTGAGACACGATATTTGATGGAAGGTGCCATGCATATTTCATTGGGAAGTGATACCATTTCCATGCATGAGGAGAGGTCCAGACCACCCCCTGGTCCTACACATCCCAATTTATAGTGGGTGGATGAGTTAATTATTCGAAACCTTGAGCATGAGACTCTAGTGTCATATGCTGTAAGTGCCCGAGACTCCTACTTTCGTCTGTATGAGAGATGCAACCTACCGTTGACATAACATGTATATTTATGTACTTAATTTTTTTCATTATACATCATTAAATAATCATTGTTAATACATGCACATCAAAAAATGTCTTTCTAGATCACATCACGAGTGGACTTGTATGTGAATTGTTTACATATAGTTTTTTTTTTATTGAGTCACATATAGAAGTAAATTATTGTATACATGTACATGTAATTATTAATTGTTTTTGTTTCTAATTTCTTAGGCACCCCTCCAGCTAGGTCATTTAGTGAGCGTGCATCTAGTAGCATGGTGGCCAGTGCCTTGCACAATGGCCATGATCCATTTACCCCCTCAAAGCATAGAGAGGAGGTTCATCATCATGGTGTAGGTACATTAAATTCATATTTATTTCTTTTTCAACTATCAGTATCTTTATTTTGTATCGGTATTTTGTACTTTGACTGATACATTTTTTTATCTATCTATAAAGTGTTGATCTTGCTTATTGAGCTCGTTGGGAGGATGAGATCACCAAGATCACAATTGAGGATATCAGATTGCAGTGTGATTGGATGTACATCTAGTTACGGTCCATGCACCTTGAGTGCCCATCCATACAATCAATTTCCATGATGATCAATGCAGTCAATGGGTTGTTGGACATCCATTAGAGAGCGGGGCCTCTTAGTGACATCTAGAAGACTGCTTGCTAGAGGAGGAGGTACCAAATATTAGGTCCTGACAAATGGGAGGAGGTGAAATCCACAACAAAAGGAAATGATGGCAAGGGAACTTTGTTTTACATCCCTCCTGATCGCACTGCTCGATAGTCACTCCAACTATGGGATTTCAGGCTTGAGGCTACAGCATACCATGTTTACGACATGTTATTGGAATGTAGCAAATGTTCGCCCACCATGAGTAGGTATCCTTTTACTTTTCCAAACCTATTTATGCATATTTTTTCTTACTCATGCATCCTTATTACATGAGTACGCTGTCGTATTTCTATGGTTCCAGGTAGGGACGTAGTTATGAGCATCTAGGGGTTCGCAGAGACCCCGTTTCTATACCACCCCTTCCTCGACTGGTTCCCATCGTAGTTGAGCCATCACAGCTGGGAGTTGAGACACAAGATTTGATGGTAGGTTCCATGCACATTGTATTGGGAAGCACTACCATTTCCATGCACGAGGAGAGGTACATACCATCCCCTGGACATACATAGCCCAATTTACAGTGGGTGGATGATTCGATTATTCAGATCCTGTACCATGAGACTCTAGTGTCATATGCTCTAAGTGCCCAAGACTCGTACTGTCATCTGTATGAGATATGTAGGCCATCGTCGACACACCATGCATATTTATGTACTTAAGTTTTATTATTATTCATCGTTAAATAATCATCTTTAATACATGTACATATAAAAGAATCGATTGAATAATACTGTTTTTTTTGTTGCTCCATGTAGAGGAACGATTTTATGGATTCACTTTGTTCCACTTCTCCATTGGTTGATCGTCCAACCATTTCCCTCGATGATGTCTCTATGGTACATATGCTAGTTCCCTCATCCTAACCTTGTAAGTTACATACATGTGCATAATTGCAATTATTTTATCGTAACTTTCATATTGTTCCTTTCTCTAATTGTACAGGGTAGAGGCAAGATGATTGCAGAGGAGAAGGAGACACTGTAGTCTCCTTCAGATTCTGATCATCGACCACTAGTCAATGAGGTACTATAACTTATTTTTCGATGCAATATATAATTCAATTTGATGTCTAATTTATAATGTTCATTTATTATTCTTTTACTTATTACATGCATGACGTCACCATACATAGACTCATGTACAACTGGGAGTTGATGCTGCAGTGATGTTACCAGAGGAGAGGGAAAGGTTGATTCAACATCGACCTGGTGAGGACACATCGACTCAACATCATCCTAAATATGCCACATAGGAGGATTTGGAAAATATCACTGTGGACTCGATCCAAGTAAGTTGATCCATCCACTTAAAATTTTAAAAATATGTCATCTTATAAATTTCAAGTATCGTTTAAATCTAACTAACTTACATAGTTCAAAATTTTAATTTTTGCAGTTCCCATCTTTAGACAGCCTTTTCGATCATATGTCATCCCTAAGCTAGGGGCATGGTGCAGGTGCTACTAGTGGTGGGGATGACCACACATTCCATCAAGGGCCTAGTCCCCATATTGGATGACACGTGTTCATGTCGTGCACTATTTTTATTGTTATGTATACATATATACTTGTAGTTTTTTATGAACTTGTTGGATTATTTCATATCATATTTTTCCTTCATGGATATATGATGTCTTATGTTTATGTCAACATGAGTTATTTATCTTATGTTTATGCTTATGTGAATGTGTGTATGTTATTTATCTTTATCAAGTATGTTTATGTTTATGCACATGTATGTTAACTTTATTTTATATTTATGTCGGTGAGTGTATGTTATTTATGTTTATGTTTATATCGACGAGTGTATACTTGTTATTTATCTTATGTTCGTATTTATGTCATTGATTATACAATTTATAATTTTACAATTAGCAGTTACAAATTTAGGATTAGAAGTTACAAGTTACAATTTTACTTTTATAAGTTACAGGTTTATCTTATGTTCATGTTCAATGTTTATGTTATTTATCTTATGTTTATTTGTCATTTACAATTCATGATGTCAATTACAATTTACAATTCACAATTACAATTACAAGTTATAATGTAATATTTAAATACAATTTCACAATACCAACTCACAATTGTACAATTGCAATTTAAGAAATTGATAATTAGATTTACGAATTATTAATTTTACAATAGGAAATTACAATTCATGATGTCAGTTACAATTAACAATAACAATTAGAGTTACAATTTAAAATTTACAATCAATAATTACAATTACAATTGCAAATTACAAATTACAATCTACAAGTCACAATTATAGTTGCAATTTACAATATACAATCTACCATTATAACTACATTTACAAATTACAAAATTTCACAATTACAATTACAATTGTATAATTACTCTTTAAGAATTTACTAATTAGATATGTACAAATTACAACTTACAATCTCATTTACAATTTATTATGTCAGATGCTATTTATGATGATTACAAGTCACAATCTACATTTTACAATTTCACAATACCAACTTACAACTATTGGAAATGTTGCACTATAGCTTGGGAGGGTTATGAGTTAATGTGGCGAGCTCTGGGCATGTGGCAACATGGTGTGACTTCAGAGCATATGTGTTAGAGTAGTGGGGGATGTCGCGTTAGAGGGTTACCAGTTAATGTAAGGAGCTCTCATTTGGAAACGTGACGGGATGTGGGACCACAGATATACTGCACTTCACTCCACTGGTAACCTTACATCCAAGGTTCGAAGTTTGTGCTCATTCTTTTTGGTTAAAAGTCAGGAACTTGTCTAGTTCTAGCCATTAATATTGTGATCACACAAATGAGATATGGATGCCAAAGGTGAGGATAAGGAAATTGGTATTGATCTTGGAACAACATACAACTACGTCACAATGTGGCAGTAACATAGAGTTGAAATTATTGTTAACGATAAGGAAAACATAACCACTCCTTCCATGGTTTCTTTCACACCCTCTAAGAGGCTAATTGGAGATGGTGGAAAGTATCAGATCGCAACCAATTCAAACAACATTTTCTTCAATGTTGAAAGAATTATAGGAAGGCGAATCACCAAATCCTATGTGCTTCTTGATCATATTGCAGCAGAAGCATGTCTTTATCCTCTAGTTTTATTATTATTATTATTATTTGTAACAAAAAAACTACCATGAATGACTACAAGAGCAATGGAAACAACAATTGGAAGAGAGGCTGCACTGGTACTCACAATCCCCAGTGTGCTCCCTATTTTCCTCGCCATGGAATAATATTAACGCTTATGTTGATCATCCACTAATATGTTTCCTAACTGTGAAATAAAGTATGTGAATAAAACGTGGAGTTGATCCCAAATATTTAGTAAATAATGGCTAAGTTCTAATACATTTGGACCACCGCCAAAATTCAACAAGACACATCATGTAATAGAATACATTAAGCATTGTACTTGTTGTTTTAGTTGTCAGAGCATCCAAACATGGGTGTGTACTAGATAACATGTGGTGATTGTAAGAATTTTAGTTTTATAAATCATTGCTATTTTTTTAAAATTTTGATAATTAAAACCATTTCTGCAGGGATTTATGTCCCATTGGAATTGTCCTTGGCCAATCATAAAATCAATTTTTTGTAATTTAAAAATTATTGAATTTATTTTAATTTTTGAAAATATTAAGTTTAAGATTAAAATTATGCATAATATTAAAAAACTTTGTAATTTGTTTCTTAAAAATCAAACTAATGCAAGTCAATGAATGTTGACTTCTTAAAGAAAAGTATATCCTGCCTTGGTAGGGATAATAAATAAGAATGTATGAGTTTTCAACAGCTCAATCAAGCTTCTGCTAACCACACATAAACCCTCGATTGAGATATTTTAGAAAAACTTGTAAAACCTCAACTGAGGGTTTTCAAAACCCTCGATAGAGCTAATAGCTCGATCGAGGGATTTAAAACCATCGATAGAGCTAATAACATGATTGAGGGATTTAAAATAGGATTTTAGCCCTGTTTTCTGCAAATTTAATTTTATGGGATACCAATACTTAGTTCCTTTTTTCGTTCTCCTATGCCTCTTTTATATTGATGGGGAGGTAGTTAGGGAATTTGGAGACAATTACATACGAGATTGGGACAAGTGAGAATAGTTGAAACCACAACTTTTCCCGTAAAGTAACTTATTTTTATTTTTTTTTCCCTCGAACAGACATGTAAGCGGGTTTAAAAAGGGAAACCCATGTATACGCAATTTATCAATATAAAGGTCACGTACATCTTGAAAAACTTATTTTTTTAGAAGATTTTCAGGTAAAATGCTTGTTCAAATATCACAAGTGATCAACAGAGTCTACAAAAATAGGAAAATGGATAAGATCGGACCATCTAAAGCATTCTGGGACAAGTGTGACAAAATATTCTATAACAAATGCCTCATAATGTGTGAGGTCATAGGGCTAAATGATGGCCTAAATAGATTATAACCCTTTCAAAAGTGAGTGTAGAATTAACTGGGATATAAGTTCCTAGAAGTTAGCCATAGGTGGCACCTACAATGGATCAAGTAAGATCTCTCTCTTCCCGAGGTGGGCATACCCATGATCAGGAGTAACAAAAGCATGGCCTCCAAATCAAGCACATTACGGGTCCATGAGGTAAATAGAAGTAGTGATCATGGCCATGAAGATACACCAGGGATCCATGTCATAAATATATCATAGTTATGAATATACAAAGTGGATCTATGCCAAAATGGGGATATCATAGCACAAAAATACACAATGGATCTATGTCTCAAAATTAAATGAGGATATATGGAAACAATACTGAACATAGAAATCTCCATAAGTTAGTGCCAAAAAATGAGTAAGCGAAAATCCAATGCAACCCAAGTCATAGCATAATGATGTGATGATATATATGGACTCGAGGTATTCAAACAAACCAATACGGATATGAGTATAAACTATGTGAATAGATGTCCTGAAGTCGAAGACAATAAAACACCATGTGATTATTGGTGATTGATGTATACTGTTAACACATGTGAGCCAACTCACCAATAATGATAATGAGAGGCAAGGTACCTAGTACAATCTAACAAGTGTGAATAGATGTATTGACATTGAGCACCTATAAAATCTAAAAATCAGGGGACATTAATATCTTCACACAGTTGCTATCAAGGAATTTTGCCATTGATGACTACAAGCTCCAAGGTACTAAAAGAACTCTAGATCACGATCCTAGAATACATGTTCTGGAGTCAATGGGATGTGAACCATTGGAAGGAGAGAATTAGGGAATCCCCCATCATCCAACATGAGGTAGTAGTAAGAGGCCAAAGATTTGGTGGAACAAAATAACGATTCAGAGATGTACTTGACATGGGAAGCCGAAACACTAAAGTCAAGAGTTCTAAAGACTGGACAACACAGGCTGAAAATTCCCTTGAACATAAGCATGACACAATGAGTGACTAAGGAAGCATTGAATCAAGAAAGAATACAACATAAGTCAGTAATGTATGAAACATAAGATATTGCTCCATAATGACTGGAATAGTAACCAATCAGGGGAGATAATAGACAAACGATTTTATCTTTCTAAATCCATACTATAACCCAAACTGCAGACACAATGACTCAAGACAGTGTGCTTCGTTCAAGGGTGACACAACTTGTTTCCAGACATAAATAAGAACATGACTCTTTCCCATCCTTATTTTGGGAATATTTGATTTTTTTTGTCTTTTTCATATTATTAAAGCCTGCAAAAGAATAAAAGAATGCTATGATACATGGGAAGAAATGAGTGTTAGAGACAAGCGAGCAAGTTCCAAGTGCATGGAACATACCTATGCACAATGCAAGGAACATGAGTAGTAT
The DNA here is from genome assembly GCA_027924585.1 of Larix kaempferi. Classification (NCBI taxonomy): domain Eukaryota; kingdom Viridiplantae; phylum Streptophyta; class Pinopsida; order Pinales; family Pinaceae; genus Larix; species Larix kaempferi. Next base: position 1,855,995 of record BSBM01000829.1, read on the forward strand.
AGTGACACTTAGGGTGTATTTCTTCCTGGAATAAGTGTGTCAAGTTGCAAAGGAAAAATGATGCATATCTTAGCGATAATTTTTAAGGAATGAGGGATTAATAGATTGTTGAAAAATGGAAACCGACATAAGGATCAAAAGATCAAGCGGGAATAATGTAATGCATTTACAACTTAAACAAAAAATGGGTGAGAGCCCCCTTAGGAAATGACCAGTATAAAAGATTAGGAGGAAGAATGAGTCTTCATCACAAAGTCAGGAAACACTACTAAGGAACACTTTGATCCTAAAAATACAACGGCATGAGCATCAACGTAAGATATGATATAATCTAGGATGCTCATGGGGCAAGTAGGATCTATTGCAAAAAATGATATAGCGGTATCAAAAGATGAGAAAATCAAGATTGCACAAAACATCTTATAGTGTTTCGAAATGGAAGGATATGGTGCAAGATGCAATGCATGGGTACACCTATTCCTATATGCCAGTTAAGAAATATGATACCTATAGAAGATGCTACCACCACCAAAAGAATAGTTTCCCTAAAAAAATGTGAAAAGGACTCCAAAATTGACCTAAAACATAATCCAATTAGTTCATTTGCAAAAGTTAAAAATGAACTTATATAAAAGTGGGTTTGGTAAAAATAAATAAAATAAAGTAAAAAGTTAATTTCACCAATTCTTTTAGAAATTTTGAAAAACTTGGTGATTTTTGGGTGAAGCCAACCTCAACCATCTGGAGCGGATTGCATGAGCTGGTACAAGCGATTTTCAGTGCCGCTAGTTCCAGGTAGGAGATCTCACTCTGCTATTTCATTTCATTCCGGTTTTTTTCTTTATGAAGTATGCTCAAAAGAATCCCAAGAATTATCTAGCATAATAATGGCTGTCAAGAAGGTCTGGAAAACAAAGTTCTAGATATAGGAAAGGGAGTTTTGCAGACCAAAATAACAAGGGTTCTTGATTATATTTCAAATTAACAGCATGAGGGTACTCTCTCCAATACTTGGTTCCCTTGTTGCTTCTCTTATTCCTCTTTTATATTAATGGGGATGCATTTAGGGAAGTTGGAGACAGTTACTTATGGGATTGGGATAAGTGGGAACAGTTGAAACTACAACTTTTCCCATAAAGTGACTTATTTTTATTTTTTTCCCTTAAACATACATGTACATGGGTTTGTCAAGAGAACCCCATGTATATGCGACTTCTCAATATAAAGGTTTCTTACATCTTGAAAAAATTAGTTTTTAAAGAAGTTTTTTAGGTAAAGTGCTTGTTCAAAGATCACAAGGGATCAAAGGAGTATGCAAAAATAGAAAAATGGATAAGATCAGACCATCTAAAGCATTTATGGGACAAGTGTGACAAAATATGCTATAACAAAGGCATTAGTTTATTTTGTACCAATATTCGTCTTTAGATTCAAGTTCATCAATTAATACTTGATCATTTAGGAGAGTTGGTGTCACAACCACGACATGCAACCACTTTTTCGATGGTCTGTCGAGATGTGCAGCACTGCCTGGAAGCTTCCCAAGGGCTTGGCCAACTCGGGCGCAATCTCTAGCAGAATATGCCTAACCAATAATGCGGAAATTTCAACACTTAAACAATTATCTCCTACACTCGTTTACTTATCACGTTTCCTACTTAGCAGATTATAGTAATATTCGTTTACACAGTTGCATCAAGTAAATAAACTATGCATACATTCATCCACATACATACAAGTAAAAAACGAGACAAGTATGGGTGGGGGCGCATAGCTAGTTGACCCCCGTAAATATTTCATAAACATAACTGATTTACAATAATGGAGTTTCCAAACCAGGAAGAGCTCCTAGCATGCGCACAATAGCTACCACACCAAAATTACAAAGAATACAAGAAGACTAATTTGACCCCTTCGTAGGTGTCCAACTCTATGACTGTGGACTGCTTGCACCCTTGAATGTTGATGTTGAAACTGTCACTATGCGGACCCAATGAATGTGCATGTTTATGCCAAAACTGCACTTTCTCTGCAACACCTTGCTGTGTTCTGAGTCTGCGGTGTGGAACTATGCGAGGTGACTGAGCTCAGACTACCTCCCTAGCTCAGTGCGACCCCATAAACTTGCTCCACTTCTTGAATGCCTTATTTATTTGTTTTCCTTGCCTTTATATAATATTGTCGGTTGGGTGGGTGTGACCCACAAGTCGGGCCCACCCTTGCTTAGCGCCCACTCCAAGTGTCGGCTCAAACTCAGCATTTACCCATCCACACATTGACCACTTGTCAATGGTCCTTTTCCTTGGGTGCACCATCATTTTGGTCCAACTAGGCATTCCTCCATTAGGTCGTGTGGGTGCTTGCCCCACTTCATCAACCTATCCACCACTTTGGTCCATTCATCGTGTGCTTTCCTTGGTCCGTCGTTGGTCCACATCCACATTTTCTACCGATCTCCCAAACTGTCTTGCCTATCAAGCTTCCAAACTGTCTTTCATGTCGAGCTTTCAACCCAAGCTAGTCGTGGAGCTTCCATCACGTTATGGGCGATGAAATTCCAACCTGATCTCGCTGCATTGGCTCCCAACATGAGTTCATTTTCACTAGCTCCCAACACGAGTTCGTTTTCATTGGTTTCCAACACGAGGTTGTTTTCAATAGCTCCCAACACAAGTTCATTATCTTGGCCTCCAACATGAGCTCACTGATGTGGCTCCCAACATGAGTTTGTTTCCTAGATCCCAACCTGAACTCTTCTGAGCTTCGAACCCGACTTCGTTGGTGAACATATTTGTTGTGCCTAAGTGTTGGTCTCTTGGGAACTTGCTCCATGGATGTGTGGTTACTTGGTCCGATGCACCACAACTCCAACACAAGGTTTGCCTGATGGTCCAAACGAGTGCCCAGCCTTTCATTCATGCCAACATGTTGAGGTGCCACACTTCATGGGATTTCCAAGCTCCATGTGCTAAGTGTGGAATTCTTTGGTGGGAGTGCACCCATGCTTGGTCCACGCACTTGTTCGTTCAATCCATTCACTTGCCTCTTCGCTAAGTCCCGTGCAACCGATGTCATTTTTCCCAACCGAGCACCCAAGCCAGCCTCTTGGGCGGGAGTGAAAGACTCCCATAATCTTGTGGGTGTTGTAGAAAAATGTGGCCGTGACAACCTACCCCACTTAAGCTTGTTTTCGTCCCAACAACGTCTCCAAGTAGCCCTGCTGCTCAGAAACCTGTTGCATCCGCTTCCTGTGACCATTACTGTTTCGTGCGATGATCTGCAACCGACTATCGTAGCTTCAGACTAAGAATCCCACATTGTTCAATTGTTGTTCCTTTCATCTAGTACTGCATCAGTACTTAGCCAATCCTTCAAAACCTCCATTCGTTGCTAGCCCTTAAAGCTGGACTAGTTGGGTAGCTAATCCAATTGTCTGCCATACTCGAAAGAACAAACTTGTTATGTACGAACTGTGTTCCCTTCTGCATTTCGATGTACTCCACAACCTGCTGAATCCTTGGAAAAACCAACTCTGTCATGTTTTTGAACTGTCCATTTACTTAGACAATTCATTGCAATTCCCCCTTGGTCTGTTTGTTGTGTGCTTCTGCATTGTTTTGGCTGAATTTTGTCTAAGGAAACCTCCCGCAAGGTTCCTTTGGCCTCACTACCGTCGCCACGGGAATCGACCCAATTCATTCATCCCTCATCCTGGATTAAAATCAAAGTGAAGTTTCCATCCGCCACGTTCCACTTTGCCAGTGGTAAGCCTCATTTTTTCCTTGAATGCTACTTGTGCTTCCAACAAATATTTTTCATCCAAATCCCCATCAAAGAGTGGTTGAGTCTTTCCGCGATCCGTTTCTTGGTTCGGCAAGCTCTCTACTGCAATTTTCATTTCCTGGAATACCTCGTTTCCTTGAGGACTCACTGCAATCTTGCATAGAGTCGCCACCAACTCTACGTATTTGAAAATCATAAGTTTCAGTCGTTCTTCCAACTGAAACTCTTATTGATCATCCCCTCGTTTCTTCTCTTTCCCAATACTTTGCCTGCCTTGGTCGTTTTGGTCATCAAGCTTCTTATTAAGCTTCCGGAGTATGCCTTCCCCAATGGCCAAGTTCTTGATTTTCTTCGCAACCGAACTTGCTAAACCCTCTATTCTTGCTAAATTCTAAGTTATCCACACCAATCGTTCTTCCAATCTAAATACTTGTCTACTTGAGTTGCTAGCTTCTTATTCTTCGCCTAGCACTTGTGCCGATTTTCTGACTTGACTTCGTTCGTTCGCAAGCTCCCATGTGGTATCATCCATCCTGGATGTAGACGCGGATGTTTTCACAAACTCTCATCTCATCATGTTCATCTCCCAAGTTTCGGTTTCTCGCAAGAACCCCAAACTCATCATTTCCACCTCTCTGGAATAACTTGTGGCTTTGCAAACCTTCGTTAAAACCCTACTTGATGCCCTTCCAAACTTGCTGGAAAGTACTTCCGCAACCTCTTGGCTTGTCAAACTGCTGGTGGAGTCTGCGTGTTCCTTCGCAGCACTCTCTAAGTCTTTCATACTTGACTTAACATGTTCCTGGAACGCGTGCTTCAATAGGTCTTCCATTTCTTGCAAACTCTTGGTTGTTTCTTCTAACGCATCCGACAAACTTGTTCCAGCCATCTTCGTTTACTCCTGGATCTGCTCTAAGCACATGCTTCCGCAAGTGGAACCGTCTCTTGCCTTGCGATTTAATGGCTTGTTGCATGCCTTGGGCACATGCTTCCTTCAACTCTATGACAATCTTGAATTCCGCAAGCTTTAACACTTAACATGCTTCTTCCCAAGCTTCTCCAATGAACCTTTGGTTTTGCTGCGCTATTGCTCTGTTTGACTTCGCTGCTGCAATACTTGTGTGATGCTGCTACCAAAACCACACTTGAGCTTCCACATTCTTTGGATACCAACCACCTATTGGAAACCTTCGCTTCAAAGGAAACGAACCTTCAAACCACACGTTTTGCCTCCATATACCTTATGTCACCGTCGCGGCATCATGACGAGTGGCTTTCCAAGCCAACTCTTGTATGAGCCTTTTGGTTTGACTGCGGCTCCATTTGGCTTACTTACTGTGGAAAGAAGAAGTGATGCCACCACCCAAGGCAACACCACTTCGGAGTGTTTCTTCAACCGAAAACTGAGCAAACCGAATTTGGTGCAAATCCTCCGCAACTGCAGTTTTGCGGCACTGTTGTTGCAGAATTGCGGTTCTGCGACTCTGCGGATGTGCGAACCTGCGGTTTTGCGACCCACTCCCCTTGAGCCTCGATTTTCCAAGTGATGCCCAGCAAACATCACCTGCTGGCTTCAAACACCCTTTTCTTCATTTTGGTGACCAAACTCTTAATTCACCTAAACTTTTGGTGCACTTCTTCCGCACAACTGCCAAACCCTTAGAAAACTGCATTCTGGAATCACTGCAGATCGGCTTCTTGCGGACCAATGATGCTCTTGTTCTGTAGTGACCTTTCAGAATTTGTGCGACCAACCGAACTTTTGCACCCTGTGCAACCCATTGTGCATATGGCTCTGCGGCCCTGTGACCCTGTGGTCCTGTGACTCCACGATCTTGTGGCACTATGGTTCTGCGGGCTTGCGGCCTTCCTCACAACCCTAGATCTTAAAATGAGCTTATGCAAGCTTAACTAAGCTCTGATGTGTTGAAGAGCTTCCCACAGAATCTTCAACTTTCGCAACAATCGTGCTCTGATACCACCTATCACAGCCACGACACGCACCCACTTTTTCAATGGTCTGTCGGGACGTGTGACAGCTCCTAGAAGCATCCCAATGGCTTGTTTAACTCGGGCGCAATCTCCAGCGGACTACGCCTAACCAATAATGTGGAAATTTCAACACTTAAACATTTTACATTTATCGCCTACACTCGTTTACTTAGCATGTTTCGTACTTAGCAGCTTACAGTAACATTTGTTTACACAGTTGCATCAAGTAAATAAACTATGCATACATTCATCCACAGAAATACAAGTAAAAAATGAGACAAGTATGGATGGGGGCGCACAACTAGCTTAACCCCGTAAATATTTCATAAACATAACCGATTTACAATAATGGAGTTGTTGAACTGGGCAGATCTCCTGGCATGCACACAATAGCTACCACACCAAAATTACAAAGAATACAAGAAGATTGAGTTGAACCCTCCGTGGGCATCCAACTCTATGACTACGGACTGCCTACACCCCTGAATGTTGCTGTCGAAACTGTCACTTTGCAGACCCAATGAATGTGCACGTTTATGCCAAAACTGCACTTTCTCTGCAACACCTTGCTGCATTCTGAGTCTGCGGTGCGGAACTGTGCGATGTGACTGAGCTCGGACTGCCTCCCTAGCTCAGTGCGACCCTAGCAACTTGCTCCACTTCTTAAATTCCTTCTTTCTTTGTTTTCCTTGCCTTTATATAGGCTTGCAGGTTGGGTGGGTGCGACCCACAAGTTTGGTGCACCCTTACTTAGTTCTCACTCCAAGTGTCGGCTCCAACTAAGCATTTACCCATCCGCACGTCGACCACCTTGACAATGGTCCTTTGCCTTGGGCGCACTATCGTTTTGGTCCAACTCGACATTCCTCCATCGGGTCGTGTCGGTACTTTCCCCACTTCATCAACCTATCCGCCACTTTGGTCCATTCATTGTGCACTTTCCTTGGTCCGTCATTGGTCCACATCCGCGTTGTCCACTGAGCTCCCAAACCATATTGCCTACCGAGGTCCCTAACTGTATTTCCTGCTAGGCTTCCAAACCATCTTGCATGCCGATCTTTCAACCTGAGCTAGTCGTGGAGCTTCCATCACGTTCTGTGTGATGAACTTCCAACTCGAGCTTGTTGCGCCAGCTCCCAACATGAATTTGTTTTCAATGGATCCCAACACGAGTTCGTTTTCACTAGCTCCCAACACGAGTTCGGTGTCTTGGCATCCAACACGAGCTCACTACTATGGCTCCCAACATGAGTTCATTTCCTAGCTCCCAACTTGAGCTTGTCTGAGCTCCGAACCCGAATTCAATGGTGAACATCTTTGTTGCGCCTAAGTGTTGGTATCTTGGGAACTTTCTCCATGGATGTGTGGGCACTTGGTCTGGTGCACCACAACACCAACGCAAGGTCCGCCCAATGGTCCAAATGAGTGTCGTTCCTTCCGTTCATGCCAACATGCTGAGGTGCCACACTTCATGGGATTTCCATGCTCCATGTTCTAAGTGTGGACTTATTTGGTGGGAGTGCACCCATGCTTGGTCCACGCACTCGTCCGTTCGGTCCGTTCACTTGCCTCTTCGCTAAGTCCCATGCAACTGATGTCTCTTTTCCCAACTGGGCTCCCAAGCCATCCTCTTGGGCGGGAGTGCAAGAATCCCATAAGCTTGTGGGTGTTGTGGAAAAACGTGGCCATGACAGTTGGAGCCACATAAGAGTTGTAATAAGATTCTCATTTCCTATCTATACACAGAGGACCTATCCTCATAGTCATTTATCCTCCAACATTTCATATGTAACAATTATGAAATTCAATCATGTCTCTTGATATCAAGTTTAGTGATTCACCATTAGAAGGGATATAAATCATAGTTTTTGCCTATTTATAAATTCACCGATAATATAAGTTATGATGGCTAGCATTATGCCAAGGTCTTCACTCAAGTTTAATAGAGACTACTAAGGTACAATCAATATGAAGGACTATTCAAAATTAAGTTAATTTTAATTACTTTCATGTATTAATGATAATACCAAGCCAAGGTCCTGACTAATCATTCTTGGTCACACAATACATATTAGGTTGTTTAAAAATGCACATAACAAGATAGAATTTCAGTGGCATAGTTATTCTCATTCCCATTATACCAATTTAGTTCAAGTCTTCCATATATAATTGAAACATAAAGGTTAACTAACTAGTAATACTATCATAAGGAATGTGTCATGTCCCCAAATTTCGCATTGGGTCACAATGGCCTAAGCCTACTTGGTCATATTCATGATAATTTGTCAAATTGGTGAGAAGTGCCAAATAATTTCCAAGCATGATGTCCAAGTTAGTAATAATGTAAAATTAGATCCAAATGGACAAGTTGGATCACATTAAGATAAAATTACCAATTCAAAGTTTGTAATGTCCCCATCCAAATAAACTATCTTGGAGGAAAAATTCCACTAACTTACTAGTTCCCTAGGTCGGGGGTGGAAGCATCAAAATTTGGAATAAGGGAGATACAAGACCCAAAATGACATTATACTTACAAATTCACATTAAATGGGTCAAATAAATAATAATAAAAAATAAAATAAGGTGGCATTGAATCATGAGGACACGTAACAGGTTGTGGGACCCACATGTGGCAAGATTCCCCACTACACTTGGCATCATTATCTCACCAATTCGAGTTCAAGAAGAAGGGTAACATAATTGGGGGATTTTAAGAGGCATTATTCATGGAATGAATTTTGGAAGGTCGAATTGGAGTGGAATATTAACTCCCATGGAAGAGGAAGATGCATCATAGAGAAGTTGTGACACTTGTAGCTAGATTCTCGGGCATGTATGACAACCATGATGGAGAATCTATGAAAAATATGACAAATTCAGACCTGATTTCAGACCTATGACACATCTGACATATCAGAGCTAAAAATAGCCACCAAAATGGCGTATAGGGGGATTTATGGTTAGCCAAGAGTCTCCATTCAAATTGGGGGAAGTGGAATGCAAGGAAGAAGTGGACAAGTGTCTCAGGAGGGAATCCATCACTAAATTGAGTTGGGTGAGTGCTCTTGGATGGAATTCAACCTCATGATTCCAAATGAGGTTAATAAAAGAGGAGGATGAAAAAGGAGATAATATTTTGGTCATTTTTTATGTTCATCTTTGCAATTTGGGAGAGCTTTAGTTTCTCCTTGCACGATGGATGTTCATCCTCCCTACCATTGAACCAATTTAGTGGGTGCAAGATTCCTATCCAAGTTGGTTGAAGGAGAGGCCATTTAGACATCTTAATTGATCTTCATGGAGAAATTTTGATGCAGGTTCAAGCCCCTTTGAGTTTGAGTCATGTTCTCTCTTCTTTCTCTACTATCTTTTTCTCAACACTTTCTCAATGCTCATGTACAAGTGTGATGGTGCACTCCTGATTGCATCTAGTTTATGGAAGACTGATATTTTGACTATATGTCCATGTTACCTACTACATATCTCTGTAATGAATTGATCATGAGAGCCACAACTCAAAATACCAAGAATTTCATGTAATACTTCCAAGTAATATTGAGATTCGAGCATTTTCCCTCATTGTATTCTCATGGTGATTTTAGAATGTCTTATATCTGTTTATTATCGGAATTTTCGTGAAGTATTTCTTATTATTCGAGCTGCATATGGAGTGAAATGAATGACCAAAATGTTGTATGCATACCCTTGAATTCTTATTAAATTTTGTGCAATAAATTCATTGTCCCTAGTCTACCATTTTCTCATAAATTTTGTGCTCTACAAGTTGTTGGCGTTTGGAAGATCTCTTTGACCCTAAACTATGATATAATGCTGAAAATATGTTTTCCCTGATGTCCTTTAATAGATGCAAGTCTCATATTAAAAATTATTAGGGAAGGTCGTACAGTGTTTGGGAGGCCAAATAGTAGCTAACCTAGTGGGGTTTTCCACCAATGCATTTGACTAGTTTTGCTCCACTTCTTCCCTCCTTGAAAATTGCAAACCATGAATGCTTCTAGCAAGTGTTTGGGTGTCTAAGGGTTTCATTAAGATTTCCTATTTCCTCCCAAGTTGCTCCCTATAATATTCGAAAACATTTGGAGGCTTTTGGAGTAGCTAGAGTCCACCATTTCCTAGGTTCGAAATCTGGGTCAAATTGAGCAACTATGCATAATAGGGATGTTACAGTGGTATCAAAGCATGGTCCTTGCACCTGTGAATTAATATCATCCATTGAAAAATAATTTGCATCCATGTATTACTATTATGATGACTCCTATGAGTATAATTCTTATTAGCAATATGAAGAAGAATGTGAATGGTATGAGGAAGAGGTGCCATCATGCAACACTTCTTACAATTTCATAAGGAATGAGGGTTATTCTTATGACCTTGTGTATGATGAATATGAATGTGTCATACCACCAAATTCAAATCCTATGAATGAATTAGAAATATTGAGAGCAACATGTAAAACTATAGCTCAGCAATATTAGGCATATCTTCCTTTGATGGGAAAGACAAAGAAGGCAATACTTTTTGAAGACTTTTTTGATTGGGTGTTTGGATATAGGCCCAAGAATGAATATGTGGAGTTAGTGAAGAAATGTTTATTCCCTTATTGCAAAAGACCTTGGAGAGCAATCATATATGTTTGAGTGAAAAGGAGGAGCGAAATGAGGAGACCCATGAGCCACCTAGTTCTGAAATAGGTGAAGCGGAAGAAGCATTACATGAAGAGGATCAAAAGTCACTCCAAAGTGACTCTGAAAAAGATGAAGAAACATCACATGAGCATGAAGAATAATCCATTGAAAATACTAAATATAATTTTGAGACACACTCTAATTTGGACATGAATCAAAGAGCATCTACTGATGGATGCTTGAACTATGAAGGAGTACCTACTGATGGGTGCTCACACCTCTATGTTGGTGATATAGAGATAACTTTTGAAAGTGTTGCTGCAAGCCAAAGTTCCATTGAACATGGAGATAAAAACCTTGTAGCAGTTGAAGAAGAACCAAGATCATCTTCCCCATCACCACGTGAGCTTCATGAAGTTGGTCCAAGCAAGAAGGAAGAATAGAAGAGGAGGTTCATTTGCAAGAGACTCATTTTCTTGAGGGGTCCTTGAAGATGGATGAAAATAAGATTCAAGAGGCCTTGAAAACTCTCCATGACACACATGCATTGGTTTCAAAATTTTGTTGGTGTGTGGAGGAGAAAGCTTCCCTTGAAGACATGGAGAAAATCCATAAGGAAATGTTGGACACCAAAGGTAATTTTTTGAATTTGCTTTCTGATAGAGATTATTTAATTGAGCTTGTTGGTTTGTATCATGGAATAACTGTGAAGGATGCAGAAGAGAATTACAAGCTCTCAAATGAGTTGGATTCCACCCAAAATTCACTCCAGAAATCTATGGTGCAGATTGAACAACTTCAAGAGAGGTTGCAAAGGTCCTTTACACCCCCCTACATATTAGATAGTCATTCAATGTCTGAAAGACTTTATGTTACAAAGGAGGAACATCATGTGATGATGGAAGATGAGGTACATGTTGATATGCATGTGCTTGAAGAGGCTACAATCAAACAAGAAGGAAGCCAAGCACTTTTACTTGTTCAAAGGAATTATGAGCTGCCTCATGGTGAGAGTTGAAGATCCTTGGAGGAGGCACATGATCTCACAATAGTTGGACCATCCAATTATGGGGAAGATGCATTCAAAATTTTGATGGGTTAGATTTTCAAATAGGTAAGGTTGGTTCACAATTCTTCACCCCCTACTTCTTTTTCAGCCACACCAATTGGGGATAAAATTGGGTGAAAAGTTTCTTTCTGATGGTGCCACATGAGGAGTATGAAACTCCTATCTTTCCTTTCGATGATGACATGATTAGATCACATTATTATTTACATTTTCAGAAGCATCATTTTTTACCTTATGATGATACACCTATACATGGATGCACCTATGATGTTCACTTGAGTCACTTGAAGACTCATGATTTTCCTTGCTCCTTGCTTAGTTCATTTGATGTTGGAGGAACTTCATCCAATACTTGGGTGAAGAGATATATGAGTGGAGCACATTCTTATTGGAAGAAACATCCTTTGTTATTTCTTGATGATACACATACTCATGGATGCACATATGGTACTCCTTTGAGCCCCTTGAAGGCTCATTGTTTTCTTTGCTCCTTACTTGGTTCAAATTTTAGTGGAGGTTCTTCATTCACTTCTTGGATGAAAGAACACATGGTTTATTTTTTTGATTCATATTAAATTCTTTTGGAGCAGCATTATAGGACATGGGATCATCACCTATGTCATTGGATCATATTTGATATAATACTTGATGCTTGTGTGTATGAGACACATGATGATCTACTTACTTGGATGTACAAGCACTTTCATGATTCTTTGATGAGGCACCTATTTGATGTACATTTGTATGATATTGTTATGTACTTTGATGATCTATATTTTTTACTTATGATGTTTGGAAGGATGCAATACAAGCAATGGGATCCTGGTGTTGCTTGGTTTCAACTCACTTGGAGCAGCAGTTCGATTGTTGGTTTGAGAGAGAAAGCCAACCTTCAGTTGTTTGAGTTCATATTTGCAGAGCAGTGTTCCAGTTTCCTATGTGGGAAACCTTTTGAGAGATGGATTCAATATTCACATGCTTGGTGTTCATGGAATTTCATACCAGACATTTCACACCATGCATGTATCAGGATCATTTGGGACCCTGGGATCATTTTTGGTCTCATTGGTTTCAATTTTTGGGGGGCATCAAGTAGTATGGGAGATTGAGTCACCACTTGAGAAGGTGATTGTAATCAGAGTAGTGCAGCAGCAAGCATGGTGGTTCCTCTCTAAAATTTTCATGGAATCTTGAAGACTCAAAGTTGGGAAACTCAGTGGAAACTTCAAAGAATTATATAGTGAGCAAAAGCGTTGAAAGTTCAAAAAGGGTTTCCAAAATATGAAAGAGGTAAAGATTAATTTTGAAAACTTTGTTTTGATGGATTTAATTAGTCTTTTGGTGTTTAGTAGTGATTTCACAGGAGATATAAATATGAAAAATAAAACCCACATCTCCTTACTTTTGGAAACACACATTTGCAGTACATGAGTGCCACTACTCAGAGTTTTGGAAGTAAAGTTTTGAAAAGAAAGTAGGTTCTTCAACATCCATATTTGAAATTGCTCGAGGACAAGCAATATTGGGAGGGGAGGATTTTTCATGTCCCCAAATTTTGCATTGGGTCACAATGGCCTAAGCCACTTGGCCATATTCATGATAGTTTGTCAAATTGGTGCTAAGTGTCAAATAATTGCCAAGCATGATGTCCAAGTTAGTAATAATGTAAAATTAGATCCAAATGGACAAGGTGGGTCACATTAAGAGAAAATTACCAATTCAAAATTTGTAATGTCCCCATCCAAATAAACTAGTTCCCTAGGTTGGGGGTGGAAGCATCAAAAGTTGGAATAAGGGAGATACAAGACCCAAAATGACCTTAGAATTACAAATTCACATTAAATGGGTCAAATAAATAATAATAAAAAATAAAATAAGGTGGCATTGGATCATGAAGGCACATAAGAGGTTGTGGGACCCACATGTGGCAAGATTCCCCACTGCACTTGGCATCATTCTCTCACCAATTTGAGTTCAAGGTGAAGGGTAACATACTTGGGGGAGTTTAAGAGGTATTATTCATGGCATGAATCTTGGAAGGTTCGATTTGGAGTGGAATATTAACTCCCATGGAAGAGGAAGAGGCATCATAGAGAAGTTGTGACACTTTTAGCTAGATTCTCGGGCATCTATGACAACAATGATGGGGAATCTATGACAAATATGACAAATTCAGACCTGGGGATTGCAGACCTATCACACATCTGACATATTAGGGATAAAAATAGCCACCAAGAGGGCGCATAGGGGGATGTATGGTAATCCAAGAGTCCCCATTCGAATTGGGGGAAGTGGAATGTAAGGAAGAAGTGGACAAGTGTCTCATGAGGGAATCCATCACTAACTCGAGTTGGGTGAGTGGTATTGGAGGGAATTCAAGCTCATGAGTCCAAACAAGGTCAATAAAAGAGGATTATGACAAAGGATAGAAGCTTTTGGTCATTTTTTATTTTCATCATTGCAATTTGGGATAGCTTTAGCTTGTCCTTGCATGATGGATGTTCATCCTCCCTTCCATTGAACCAATTTTGTGGGTGAAATATTCCTATCCAAGTTGGTTGAATGAGAGGCCATTCATATCTCTCAGTCGAGCTTCATGGAGACATTTTGATGTAGGTTTGAGCCCCTTTTATTTCGAGGCATGTTCTCTCTTCTTTCTCCACTATATTTCCCTCAACACTTTCTCAATGTTCATGTATAAGTGTGATGGTGCACTCCTGATTGCATCTAGTTTATGGAAGACTGATATTTAGACTATATGGCCATGTTATATACTACATATCCATGTAATGAACTGATCATGAGAGCCACTGCTCGAAATACCAAGCATTTCATGTAATACTTCCAAGTAATACTGAGATCCGAGCATTTTCCCTCATTGTATTCTCATGGTGATTTTAGAATGTCTTATATCTATTTATTATCAGACTTTTCTTGAAGTATTTCTTATGATTCGAGCTTCATATGGAGTTAAATGAAGGACAAAAATGTTGTATGCAGACCCTTGAAGTCTTATTAAATTTTGTGCAATAAATTTATTGTCCCTAGTCTACCATTTTTTCATAAATTATGTGCTCTACAAGTTGTTGTCTTTTGGAAGATCTATCCAAACCTAAACTCTAATATAATGCTGCAAATATGTTTTCCTTGAGGTCCTTTAACATAGCCAAGTCTCAGATTCAAAATTAGGGAAGGCCAAATAGTATCTAACCTAGTTGGGTTTTCCACCAATGAATTTGAATAGTTTTGCTCCACTTCTTCCCTCCTTGAAAATTGCAAACCATGAATGGTTCTAGCAAGTGTTTGGGTGTCTAAGGATTGCATTAAGGTGTCCTATGTCCTCCCAATTCCCTCCCTATAATATTCGAAAACATTTGGAGGCTTTTGGAGCAGCTAGAGTCCACCATTTCCTAGGTTCAAAATTTGGGTCAAATTGAGCAACTTTGCATAATAGGGATGTTACAGAATGTAAGGATGATCCAATACTCAAATATCATAAAGTATGCAAGGAACATTAAATTCCATGGTTCTTCTAGTCATGTATTTATTCATATAATCATTTATTTTGCATCATTATGAAATATAACAATTTGTTGCTTCTATATACGTTCCTTTCAAACACATAATGTTCATTATGCATTGCATTTATTTTATTTTCAACTACTGAAATAACCAATGGCACATTTGTACGTACCTCAACGTGACCAAATTATTGTCATAATATTACAAGTATCCAACTAAATATGAGCAAGCAAAATTAACAAAATAGATAGAGAACATTTATACATCTCAAATGAATTAAACATAATTAAATAGCAACATCATAGGATAACACCAATATTTAGATTGAATAGTTCAACTGGCGATTAAATGTGAAATTGCAGTGTTCCTTCCCAACCATGGGCACTCTGTTTGGCATGTACTATTTCTATCGAGATGCCACCCTCGAGCTGGGAAACGTGGGCCACTAGGGTGAAGGAACAATATAATATTTTCCACGATTTCTTAGCATATCCTAAACGTTAAGATCCGGACCACGATTAAACAATAAAATTTTAATCTTCAGCAATAAGCTCGGATTCTTAAATAAATAGAATCAACTTGTTAATAACAACATAAAGAGAGATCTCGACTCTTAACGTCAAAGTTATAAGTAAACAAACACCACGAGACTTGGATCTCCAAATAACAATAGATCTCAGTTTCAAACAAAGAATTCATTTCAAAACACTTGGTTCCGTGCATATTCACACAATAACAATAACCAATAGAGGGTTGATTCTCTACCAGAGATCACCCCACTCGCAACAACAATTTAACTGAAATAGTTCGATCTTTGAATTTTTTATAATACAAGAAATTGGTAGAGCCTTTATGCTCTCAATCATTACATTAATCAAATAATATATAAAAAGGGATTCAACTCTCCACATGGAGGCTGCTACACTCTATTCTCAATCATAAATAGATATGCGTAAAAAATGTATATCAATTAGTGGAGAGGAGTCGGTCCTTATGAGGTTGCTCCATGCTTACAAGTATTAAACAATTGTATATATATTAATCACTCTATCTCTTTTGGAGTCGGTTTCTCTCACTGTAGCTAGGGTTTTACCCCTAGCTTGTGCAAATGAGCACCTACTAAGGAGAATGGAATCCTTAGTAGCAGTTCAGTAAATGGAAATTATTAAGCTAAAACAAAAATACAAACTACTCTAAAACATGTGCATGAAACATAAACAACAAGATGTAAATAATGGTTTTTGTATTAATATTACCTCCAATGTGAAGGTTGGTGAAGCTCTTGCAATGTCCAAGAGGGTTGCTCCAAGCTCCAATGTGCTCCTTCTCTTTCTCCAATGGTGGAAATGGGCCAAAAGGGGCTCTCAAGGTGAAAGTGGCTCAATGGTGAGCTAGGGTTTCAAGAGAGATTCTGGCAGAGTAAGGGTATACTTGATTGTGGATATGAAATGAGGGATCTCCATCACCTATTTATAGTTTTTTGGTGGTGGAGTACTGGCCCATGGTTTTGGGAACCATATGGTTTAGGGCAGCTGTATAGGGTTTTTTCCTCATTTTCCTCATTATTTTATATTTTTTATTCCCTTTTTAGAGGTATTTTGTTATTTTTGGAGGAAAAAGGGGTTTTTTAGCCTTTTTTAGGCTTTTTTGATGGTTTTGTGGCCTTCTGGAGGCATTTTAGGCCTTTTGGAGGCTTTTTAGTGGGGTTTTTAGGGTTTTTAAGGGAAATATGGTAGGAAAATGGACAAATGAGCCATGTAATGTGGTAGATGAGGTAGTAAACACTTTTTGGGTGTTAACAGATTGCCCCCTGATGTGCGAGGGCAAGAGCTTATCGTATGGCCGATGGACATCATAAGTCATATATGGGTTTCCTGGGGTATGGAGAAGAGAAGAAACAAACTGAAGCCCAGAACAACGATCCCGAACAAACTGCAAGAACTAAAAGTACATAATCTCAATAATGGATGAGGAATCATCTGATCATATGGACGAGGCGGACATTCCCATGCTCGTATCAGGATATAACATAATAATAACAATGGGGTCCAAAAAATGGGGACCTGAAATATACAGGACCTCAAATACTGACTGAGGCAGAATCTCAATATATGGACGAGGCGGGCATACCCATGCTCGTATCAAGATACATAAACATAACTGTGAGGCCCAAAAAGAGGGACCTGAAAGATACATAGAGAACCACTGTGTACATCATAACGGTCCAGAGGGGACACAAATCTGGGACATACTGCTGGGCTGACCATGTCTGAGCTGAAGAACTGATACACTGGAACAATAAACAGTGCTACTGAGGGTGGTACCAGAGGAACTGATGAGCTGCTGGATCAGAGTGACAAGGGGTACACTCGCTATGGTACACTGGACTGGAACTGATCTGAGACTGAACTGGGTACTCGAGGAAGCATATAACTGGATGGATTCCGAATACAATCGCCAATGCAGCCCGGAAATCCACGGGAACATACAACTGGGTGTTCCGGAGTGACTCACCAATGTGCTAGAGTCAGGGGAAATCCGGGGTCTTCGACAAATAATGGTAGGTATGTAAATCCTGCGCGATTCTCAACAATGCGATCAAGGTGCTGAAGTCGAGCATGTGAGAAACAACCATTCGAAGAGGCAATGATGAGTCGCCAAAACTGTAGCTAGGGTTTTACCCCTAGCTTGTGCAAATGAGCACCTACTAAGGAGAATGGACTCCTTAGTAGCAGTTCAGTAAATGGAAATTATTAAGCTAAAACAGAAATACAAACTACTCTAAAACATGTGCATGAAACATAAACAACAAGATGTAAATAATGGTTTTTGTATTAATATTACCTCCAATGTGAAGGTTGGTGAAACTCTTGCAATGTCCAAGAGGGTTGCTCCAAGCTCCAATGTGCTCCTTCTCTTTCTCCAATGGTGGAAATGGGCCAAAAGGGGCTCTCAAGGTGAAAGTGGCTCAATGGTGAGCTAGGGTTTCAAGAGAGATTTTGGCAGAGTAAGGGTATACTTGATTGTGGATATGAAATGAGGGATCTCCATCACCTATTTATAGTTTTTTGGTGGTGGAGTGCTGGCCCATGGTTTTGGGAACCATATGGTTTAGGGCAGCTGTATAGGGTTTTTTCCTCCTTTTCCTCATTATTTTATATTTTTTATTCCCTTATTAGAGGGATTTTGCTATTTTTGGAGGAAAAAGGGGTTTTTTAGCCTTTTTGAGGCTTTTTTGATGGTTTTGTGGCCTTTTGGAGGCATTTTAGGCCTTTTGGAGGCTTTTTAGTGGGGTTTTTAGGGTTTTTAAGGGAAATATGGTAGGAAAATGGACAAATGAGCCATGTAATGTGGTAGATGAGGTAGTGAACACTTTTTGGGTGTTAACACTCACCTGGAGATAGATCCTTTCCTCCAAAGGAAAGATCTTTGATAATTCAACAGGATTGATCACACAGCTAGAGTAAACCTCACAAATCTCACTCAAGAATTGTAGAGAAAAAGAATAATAAATGAATCAATTATCACTTATAAACTTAGAAATGGAGAAATCTACAATATAATCATACATTAGTTGTAAGTTGGCACTATGAAAACTGAATACAATACAATACTGTCAAGTGAATTCGAATTAACCAAAGGTTATTCGAATTCTCCTCAATGTGTGGCTTGGATAGAATTGGAGACATCACCCAATCAGTGGTAGTAGTCACAAATAGTCAAAAGTCGGCAAATGAGTCTAATTGAGTCTTATTGAGCCATGTGAGCACAAATCAAGGGATGCAGACTCCAAGGAGGGTCAATGAGGCTGTCAGTAGGTCAAGTGGCACTCCGATATAGACAAATGGAAGATTCAGGCAGTTAAACTGAGCAATAAATGCAAGAGCTGGTTAATCAATGCTGCAACTGACTGTTAGTGATTCAAGTAGTGTAGTAGGGTGCATATGTCATCCAGGTGAGGAAAACAAGGCGAACTAGGTAGGTAGGAGGGATACTGAGGGCTAAAAAAAGGCTATAGGGGGATGAAAATAAGCTCCAGGTGCTGGGGAGACTACCATACTGATGACTGGATGCATGCAAATACATGCATGATGAGTGGATGCATGCATGCATGCAGAATATAAAAAATGATGGTGAGAATATTCTAGCACCCCCCTACAAGCTATACTATGAGGAAATAACTAAAAACTAGTAGGGCCCTAGTGACTGAGACCAAAGGTCACCCCGTACAACAATCTAAATAAATAAAGTGAGGAAAGAGGGGAAACCTAGTGGGAATAAATCCACCCCTCAAAATAGACTGAAGGATGCTAATGTAGCGTGGCATCACTCACCCCAAAAGGAGTCAAGTGACCTTCTTTACTGAAGAAGGATTGATCGGAAAGAATTGGATCACTGTGTGAATGATCAATGTGAGAAGGATGAAACCTTCCATTCTGAAAATCAGATCTGGTTCTCCTTTGATCAAGTGGATCACCAACAAGATCTTCAACAGATCTAAGAGTAATGGTTTCCCATCTCAGAAGAGGAGGATCATCAGGTTCTTGTGGATCTGGATCTTCCATTCGCTCATATTCACTGTCAGTTGCTATATCTTCAGGTTCTTATGGATCTAGATCTAGAATTCACTCTTCATCATCTTCACTTTCAGATTCAAAATCCGAACTCTCATGGGATGAAGCTTCTCTCTCTTGCTCATCAAGCAGTGGTGGTGTGGTGGGAAAGCTCTCTTTCTCAATAGGATGAGCATCATGAAGAGGTCATTCCTCAAAATGTACACTCCTCTCAAGGAATGCTAACATAGTATAAGGATCAAGAAGCTTGTAGTCCTTTGCACTCAATGCATATCCCACCAGTATACACTCTTTGCTTTTTGGATCTAGGGCTCTCCTTTTCTATGTTGGAATCCTTTCCCATGCTCTGGATCCAAACACTCTAAGATGGGATACATCAGGTTTGTATCCCATCCATGCTTAGAAATGAGTCATATTTTTCATTCCTTTATGAGGGACTTGGTTCTGAAGGTAAGCAACACAATTTATGGCTTCTTCCCAAAGACTAGGGTGCAACCCTTTCGACTTTAGCATGCAAGTTGCCATTTCCTTTAATGTTATATTCTTCCTTTCCGCAACTATTGTCTTGGTGTTGCAACCAAGCTTTGTGCAATGGGAACCTATCAACAATGTGATAGCAGTTTCAATATTGAAAGCAAAAACAATTATAAATTAAATCTAAATCTAAACTAGCATGTGCATATAACAAATAATTTTTTTTTAAAAACGATTCAAGAACAAGAAATAAAAGAATACGCATTTTGTATTAAGATACCTCAAATGGTGAGGATTTGTGTTGAGAAACTCCCAAGGTGAGTAGCTCCAAGCTCCAAAGGTCTCTTCTCCAAGATGCTGAAAATGACCAAAAGTTTCATGAGAGATTTTGACAGCGTGAGGATAGGATGATGGATGGATGGAAAGTGAGGAGCCCCTACCACATTTTTATAGTTTTTGGTGGTGGGGAATACCATTATGGTTTTGAGGAAACCAATGGTATTGACCAACATGGTTTAGGTACCTTTTCCCTCCTTTTTCCTTTTTTGAATATTTTGAATATTTTTATTCCCTTTTTAATATTTTTGGGAATTCTGGACCCTTTTTAAGGGTTTTTTATGCTTTTTGAGGAAAAATATTCATTTTGAGGGGAAAAAGGGGTGTATTATGGTCTTTTGGTGACCTTTTGATGGATTTAGAGGCTCAAATGGTGGAAAAGTGGACAAATGGGTCATGTGAATAAGGAAATGATCTAGTGAGCACTTTTTGGGTGTTAATAGATTTCCCCCTGATGTGTGAGGCCAAGAGTTCATCGTATGGCCGATAGGCATCATAGTTATTTTGTATTTTTCATGGGGTTTGGGGAAGAGAAGAGACCAGTTGGAGACTGGATCCATGACCCTTGGAAGCTGCAAAACAAACAATATTACATGGCCTCAATATGAATGAGGAATAATCTCTGATAATGGACGAGGCGGGCATACCCATGCTCGTACCAAGACATATAGATAACAATTAGTCCCAAGAAGGGGGGCCTAAAAAACACCTGCTGGTACATCATGATGGTCCAAAGGGGACACTATTTTGGGATGTACTCATGATCATAACATGACTGATCTCAATAACTGATACATTGGAATAAAGTGACAACCGTTCTGAACAAGGTCTCAGAAGGGTTGATGAACTGCTGAATCTTGAAGGTGTCCAACATCTGTAGGGACTCAATGACTCTGAGTCAACTCTGAGGAGTATATGTAACTATATACTCGAGGGAGTATAAAACTGGGGTACATCTGAATACTATTGCCATGCACAACCCGGATATCTTTAGAAAAAATGTAACTGGTTGTTTCCATAGGTGGACTCTCAAATGTGGAAGAGTCAGGTGGTATCTAGGGTCTTCAACAAATAACTGAACGGACCAATACCCTGTGCGAGTCTAAACGATGCGATCAAGGTGTTGAAGTCGAGCATGTGAGAAACACCATTTGGAGAGGAACTGAGGACTCTTCTCAAAATGATTCGTAGGCACTCATCATAAATTGTGATGAGTCCAAGACACAGGGACCTCTAGGTCTATCCTCTGGAATAAATTTGGGAGTCGTGGATAGAGGGAGACTAGCAACTAACAAGGAAATGATGTTTCCTTGATAGGAGCACAAGGTGTAGAACTGAAGTGTGGTAGTACTGACGGTAGGACTGACATACTTGTGGGGATGGGAAGTAACTGGGGTCATAGAGTGGGTAGACTCAAACTTCTTTTGTTCAGAGCATGATGACATGGTTGACCTGGCAGCGTAGGGAATTGACTTGTAGGTGCAGGGATCATAGCTTTTAAGGACTGAAGGGTATGTATTAACTCTGGGGGGGACGAGCTGATGGGTGTTGTCAAGGGATTCTCAGGGTGACATACTGCAGAATACTCTAAACAAAGGCGACCAAAATGGGGAAGCTGCCATATGAGTAGACGTGATCTATTGTGGCGCCGAGAAGCACCATTGGGTCCTTCTTTGTAGTTTTAATGAGCTCCAAGAAGGGATAAAAGTGTGCTCTAAAAATGCTATTGTCCTGTGGATTTTGTGAGCCCAGGACTGTTCGTGCTCATGGGTGCTTTCATTTTTAAGGAGTCTGAAAACGATAAGAAGACTCTGCAGTGGTTGTGAGTACCATCCTGTGGATTTTTACGAGCCCAGGATGGTGATTGCTCGTGGTCGCTTCCATGTTTAGAGAGTTTGAAAGCGGTAAGTGGACTCCATTGGTTTTATTTTTCGTAAGTTAGTCTCCAAGGCCCGAAAAAGCATAAAATGATGCAAATGGAGAACTCTTCTAGCCAATGTGACTAGAGTATTCCTTTTTCGTAATTCGTCTACAAGGTCCGGAAAATGGGTAAACTATTACCAGGTAGACGCCCTTTCAGATATGTTTAGTGAGCATGAAAGGAAGCAAGGTTGCTCGACGATCTTTTCATTGTTTTAGGAGTTAGAAAAGAGCTTAACAGAAACTCCTTAAGTGCCTTTTTTCGTAAAAGGGATTGCTTGGCACTAAAAATGGGTAAAACTATACCGAACAAAAAGGGATTGATGAGAGCGAGAAAAGGTCTCAAGCATCATCATGAGTGCAGAATACAGAATCCGGTGACATAAAGATTGTCAAAAAGGGGCAACGACCAATGTGGCACGTAAACCAAGGTGATGAGTGGCATTTTGAAAAATGCTAAAAAATTATGGGGTGAGAGTGAGAAATGATCTCAAGCATCATCACGAGCGCATAAAACTGAACCCGACAATATCAAACTTGTAAAAAACGGACGACGACCGATGTGGCACGCAAACCGAGGCGACGAGGGGGCATGGGAAAAAATGCCCAAAAAATATGGGCGTGAGAGCAAGAAATGATCTCAAGCGTCATCACGAGCGTGGAAAACTGAATCCGACGATATCAAACTTGTCAAAAACGGATGACGGGCGATGTGGCACGCAAACTGAGGCGACGAGGGGGCATGGGAAAAAATGCCTGAAAAATCTAGGTGTGAGAGCGAGAAATGATCTCAAGCATCATCACGAGCGCAGAAAACTGAATCCGACAATATCAAACTTGTAAAAAATGGACGACAGCCAATGTGGCACGCAAACCGAGGCGAAGAGGGGGCATGGAAAAAATGACTGAAAAATCTGGGCATGAGAGCAAGAAATGATCTCAAGCGTCATCACGAGCGCGGAAAATTGAATCCGAAGATATCAAACTTGTCAAAAATGGATGACGTCCGATGTGGCATGCAAACCGAGGCAACGAGGGGGCATGGGAAAAATGCTCGAAAAATTTGGGCATGAGAGCGAGAAACGATCTCAAGTGTCATCACGAGCGCGGAAAACTGAATCTGGCGATATAAGACTCGTAAAAAACGGAGAACGACCGAAGTGGCACACAAACTGAGGCAATGAGGGCATGAAAAAATGGTCGAAAAATGGACCTGGTGAAAACAGGAAAAGGAAAGGACTATCATGAAGTTCTCACTGTGTTGATTCCAACGGTTTAAGGAACGGATGTTGTATGATACCGCAATGGTTGTTTGAAAAATGGTGGAATTTCTATAAATAGGGTGTGGGGCCCATATGACATGTCATTGTTACGTGTGAGTTTAGCAGAGCAATCAGAGCTCTTTCTTGATTTTCGGGAGATTTGACCGTTGGTTTTCGATTCCGCAAGTTTCAGGTAACCCTATTCGCCTTAGCCTTTTTAATTATGTCTTTTTTGGTTAGCGGTGGGCCCCCGAAGGCTGCGAAATTCCATGTTGGCCTTCCAAAGTGGAATATCATGGGTTTCACGTCTTTTTTTGCGATGAATGAACATCATGGGTTCAGGGATGACAGTCGCGATGTTCATCGCGGTTGTCGGGATGAAAGTCGCGATGTTCATCGCGACTGTGTGGTCAATACCCGCGATGTTCATCGCGGGTTCTTGGATGAAAGCCGCGATGGAATTTTTTGAAAAATTTTCTCCGGTTCTAAAAAATTTCTTTGTTTTTTGGCAGGATGTTGAGGAGACC
Organism: Larix kaempferi; assembly: GCA_027924585.1. Classification (NCBI taxonomy): domain Eukaryota; kingdom Viridiplantae; phylum Streptophyta; class Pinopsida; order Pinales; family Pinaceae; genus Larix; species Larix kaempferi. Next base: position 1,880,103 of record BSBM01000829.1, read on the forward strand.
ATTGCTGTCATGGTGAGAGCGGGAGATGGAGGAGGATTTGATGATTCAGATTCGAGTCGATCAGGGGGTCCGGCAGGCTCTAGCTGTGAGTGGGCTCCTGAAGTTCGCTCAGATTCCACTGATGCGTTCAGTAGGACCACTACTGAACAAATTGGTGAGTCTTTGTGTTCTGCGGGTGTTGGGTGCCACGACACCACATCGTTTGTCGGGGGGACAAACGACGATGGTGGATTCTGTGCTGAGGGGGACCTACTACGCATGGGGTCAAATGTTTTTGGTTGGTGTCCGGAGAGATCTGTACAAGGTCAGTCGGGAGGGGGGAGAGTTTTGCTATGCCTCCTTCCTGTGTTGTTTCTTCTTAGAGCGGGTACCGACTTTGCGGCCATGGGTGCCGGTTCGAGACGGGTTGGTGAGCGAGCCACGCATGGTGCGGTGGGGGCAGATGATGCCCCGCGATGGTGGTGGTATCCGCGGGTTTTTTCATAGGATATGTATGAGAAGTGGGAGTAGATCCCCTTGCTTATTGATGACTATCCATATGCCAGTATGGATTATCGAGGAGATCCAGAGATGCCTTGAGCCGAGGGACAGGCCTGGGGTTTAGATGGTATGTTTTTGTGTGTTGTTCTCTACTATATCATGTGTTTTAGTTGTGTTTGTTATGATTATAGTTAGATATTTATATGATGGTTCATTTGCGTGATTGTGAAGATGTTGGTCCTGTACCACCGGCAGACCATGTGGTTCGTAGGGGATGGGCGATGGTGGTCATTCCACCTCTTGTAGCGGTACCGCCTCCTCATGCTCGAGGAGTTGGGGCTCATGGTCAAGGAGCTGGGCCTCGAGATGATGGCATGGAGGGTGTCCGAGAAACACTAGACATGATACTGGTAGGATTTCTAGAGGATGGGTGGAGGGATTTGGATAGGGACATTGTCGAGCGTTGTTTCGATGCGCCTTGTGAGTGGCGCTCGATCTTGCTTAGAGCAGCATTGTTGGCGCCTAAGTGGAGGGATGGGGCTCGGCATGATCCAGCAGGGCCGATGGAGGGGAGGATTCAAGTGCGAGATGATCCAGCGGGACCGGTGGAGAGGAGAGTTCGGGCTCAGCATGATCCTGCGGGGCTAGCGGAGGTGGCGCCAGAGGAGCCTGGAGACCATGATGATTAGATGATCTTGTATCTGCCCCCAAATGTTGATGAGCATATGGGGAAGTACCTTTTTGTACGGCTGATGTATTTTTGTATATTGGGTGTTGAGGGCACCTATGACATGTTTGACTATATTATGATGTATATATATATATGATTTGGTATATAGTCATGTATGCACATGGATGCATTTATTGTCTATTTGCTTTCCCGTGGAGGCATGTTTGATTTTCTGTATGCCCATGGAGGCACATGTTATGCATGTGGATGCAACATTTTTATTTTTGTATATGCCTGTGGAGGCACGTGTTATGCACGTGGATGCATTTTTGTAATTTTTTATATATGCCCGTGGACCACATGTTATGCACATGGCTGCATTTTTGTTTAAGCCCGTGGAGGTACATTTGTGTTCACTATATGGTTTTATTGGTGTGCCAATCAAGAATGTTGTTAGCCATATGGTCTGCTACACTGTTGAGATTCCTTGGGACATGTGTGAATGAAATGGATTCAAACTGTCAAACCATTTGTTTAGTGCGCAAGAATTTTTTGAAAAGATAGGGATCGCATACCTGGTAATCATTGTTGAGCTGGGAAACAAGGAGTTGTGAGTCCAAGAAAACGTTAAGGTGACGTATGTTCATTTGGAGAGTTGCGGCTAGGAGACCGATCACGGCATCGTATTTAGCTTGGTTGTTGGTGGCGACATCTACGCACACTCCGTCAATGTGGATCAACTCATGTGAAGGGGAATATATTACCCAAGCTGTGGAGGCCAGATTGGGGGACCAATGGCTTGCACCATCAGCAAAACCGACGTAGCAGAGTGGAACAAGATCCATCTGTGGTCATGCAGACCACAGATATATTTTTTGTGAAAAAACAAAATAAGACTGTACAATAATGGACGGTGGTGTCCATCAGATTTGCTATGGGTAAAATCGCTTGAAGTACAACCCGTTGCATGAGTTGCGTAGGGGGTTGCCTTCTAAATCGGTCAGAATGTATGCCCCCTGTCCGAGGCAAGTGTGTATAATGTATGGGCCTTGCCACATGGACACAAACTTTCTTTTTCCGGTTTTGTCATGAGCTTGATCATAGGCGAGCACAAGGTCCCCTTCGGTAAAAGTTCTTGGGTGGACATGTTTGTCTTAACTCAATTTGGATCTGTTCTTGGTTGCTTCCATGGTTTGGAGGGCTGTGCGCCTATCTTCATCGGCTTGCTCCAGGAGTAGTAAGTGTTGCTCAATTGGGGAAGTGTTCGGTAGGATTTCAACGGCCACATGTAGGGTTGGAATCTGGCACTCGATGGGGAGGAAGGATTTGACACCGTGAACTAGATGGAAAGGGGTAAAATCGGTTGCGGTTTTGGTTGACGTGTGGTATGCCCATAGTGCTGGGAAGAGCATGTGGTGCCAATTTGATTTGTGTTTGTACACAGTGCGCTGGAGGATGGTCTTCAAAATTTTATTAATCGATTCAACTTGGCCATTTCCTTGGGGGTAGTAGGCGGAGGAGAAATGGTGTTCAAATTTCAGTAAGGTTGATAATTCTCTCCAAATGACATCTTCGAAGTGAGAGCCGTGGTCTGAGACGAGTTGCTTTGGCACTCCAAAACGAGCGATAACATGGTTGAGGAAAAAACGTGCTGCAGTGTCGGCCTTGCAATTGTAAGTTGGCAAGGCTTTTGCCCACTTGGTGAAATAATCTACGGCCACAATAATGTGTTTATGATCGCCGACAGACATGGGATTGCAATCAAGGAAGTCGATGGCCCATTTGCAGAATGGTCCGACAATGACGACTGGATGAAGGGGGGCGAGTGGGGTTCTTTCCTTGGGGGCAAAAAGTTGGCAGTTTTGACAATGTTTGACTGCGGTGATGCAATCAGTAAATAATGAAGGCCAAAAGTAACCTGCGTGGATGATCTTTTGGGCGGTGGCCATGCCGGAGAAGTGGCCTCCGCAGGCACCGCTATGGCAGTCATTAAGGACTTGTTCTGCCTCGTTATGAGATAGGCAGCATCATAAGATGGTATTGACGCCGCGTCGATAAAGTACATCACCTAATAGGAGGTATCGGGGGGCATGGTGTCATATACGACGTCGTCCGTCACGATTGATGTGGGGTCAAAATTTTTGTGTGTGGAGGTAGATTAAGATGTCGTCGTACCATGGGTCGTCAGAAGAAATGATGAAAATGTGATCGTCAATGAGATCCATTTGGATAGCGGGTGATGACGAAGAGGATGGGAGAAATGTGATGAGTTGAGCGAGTGTTAGAGCCTTGGTGCTCTTTGGGGTTTTGAAAGTTAGGTCGTATTCTTGCAGGATAATCACCCATTTAGCTACGCGGCCTTGAAGGAGGCGACACGTCAAGAGGTAAACCATTGGATTGGAATTGGCTACAACTATGGTGTGGCTCAGGAGAATGTAATGTCTCAGCTTTTGTACTGAAAAGATGATGGTGAGGGCCATCTTTTCTTCATGTGGGTGGAGGAGGGGTGGGCCTGACAAGGTCCGGCTCACATAGTAGATGACATGCTCTTGGCGAGCAGTATCTTCTTACACAAGAACTCCAGATACGGCATGTTCGGATGCTGAAACATAGAGGGTGAAATAGTTTGTGAAATCTGGAGGAGAGATCAACGGGGCGTTTGTGAGTGCTTTCTTTGAGTCGGTGAAAGTTTTTTTTGCTTGTTGGTCCCATATGAAACGAGTATGCAGACGTAGTAGTCGTAGGAAACCATGGACCATTGTGGCATAGTCAGGGACAAAGCAGCGGAGGAAGTTGGACCTCCCTTGAAGGCTTTGAAGTTGTCTTAATGTACGGGGTGACGGTAAGTCTACAATGGCTTGGACTTTCAAGGGGTCTACAGTGATGCATTTTTTTGAAATGACGAACCCCATCAAGCGACCTAATGTAACGCAAAAGACACACTTGAGAGGGTTCAAGCGGATGTTGTATTTTTGACAACGCAAGAAAACTTGTCGAAGGTCGTCTAAATGGTCAGATCGTTTCTTGGATCGAGCGGTGAGGTCGTCCAGATAAAATTTTATGATTCTATGTAGATCATGGAAGCAATAAGTCATGGCGCATTGGAAAGTGGCTATAGAATTCTTGAGACCGAAAGGCATGACGTGATAGGCGAAGGTCCCCCATGGGGTAGTGAAAGATGTCTTGTATTGATATTCTTTACGGATTTTGATTTGGTTATATCTGGAGAAACCATCCATAAAAGAAAGGACCTCATGTCCCGCACATTCATCGATTAGTTGGTCAATGAAAGGTGTAGGGAAGTTGTCTTTGGGACAAGCGAGGTTGAGGTCTCGGAAATCAGTACAAACGCATATGGTGCCCACTTTTTTTTTTACTGGCACTGGGTTTTAAACCCAGGTGGTGTAGGCAATAAGATATATGAATCCTGCTTTTTGGAGTTTTTCAATCTCAGCTTTAACAGCTGGGAGTTTAGACGGGTGAATTGGTCGTTGTTTCTATCAGACAGGAGGCACATTGGGCCAAGTGTCGATGTGATGTTCCACAATTTTGGGATCGAGGCCGAGCATCTCGGTGTAAGACCAGGCGAAGACATCATGAAACTCTTGGAAGAGTTTCTTATATGCCTGAGTTTCTGCTTGAGTGCATGATGCGCCTAGCGAGATGAGCTCAGGTTTTCGAGGTGTGGTGGAAATGTCGATTTGTATAATAGGGAAAATGTTGGACATGTTCCCCTCTTCGAAGGCATCTGGTGCTGGGATGGGGTCTTTGAACCAATCAACCTTAGTTGGTAGGAAATCTTTCAATTCGACTGATAGTTGGTTCTCCGCGGTGGATGTAGATGTCTCAGGGAGGAAGTATGAGCGATGATGCATATCGTCCCAAGGGTAGTCCGGTGCAGTGAGTGTTTCTAGAATTTGCTCATCAGTACGAAAGTAATCAGACCATAAATCAACGGGTTCTGGTTTGTATGTGGTTGAAATCATATAGATGGTATTGATTTCTTCCGAAGAAGATGATTTCGGATGGTAGATCTCCTCGATGAGGGGAGGAGATATCTCTAAGTTGGCATTGTTCATATCGTATAAGGCTACTCTATAATCTAGGAGATCAAGGCAGTGGTGTGAATAATGGCCATAAATGTCGCATATCTCACAAGGGTGGTTAGTGCAGAGCGTTTTGTCGCGAGGTTGAGGGGGTGGCTCAAGTCTTACCACTGGAATTCCGGTGTCGTCATCCAACATATTCATGTGTTCTTGGAGTGCAGGTAATTGTGGACATTGATGAGTGGCATGGCCTACGTCGTCACACAACGAGAACTTAGGGGGAATGCGAATAGTTGGGGGGTTTTTAACTACCTCGGGGGTGCGAGTTATGAGTCCAGTGTTATAAGTTGGTGGGCCTTTGCCCCCTGTGTTCCATAACAGAGGTGGGGTGCTTCTGGACATTGATGCCATAGTCACTATTGGGGGTGGTCTGTTTTGCAGATGAGCGACTGGAGGGGGTGGGTGGTTGGTAGTAGGGATAGGCTGTACCGGTTGTAAAATAACAGTCGGAGTCGGCGGGGGGCTCGGAGCAGGTAAGTACCATAAAGGTATCCCTAATGTTAAACCAGAAAGGTTGAGTGTAGCCATTACTTGCGAACTAACAACTCCAGAAAATGGGAACAAGAACGGGATAGTATGAATTGGCGTTGTGCCAATATGAGTAGGCACTGTGGGTGTTTTTAGTAGTGATGAAGGCTACTGTGTGGTGTACGATAGGGTGCAAAAATCCGATGTTTTTGTTATCGGAAAAGGTGGTGAGATTGATGGAAATGTGGAATTCATAGGTGACTCAGTGTAGATTCCAGGACCAATTGATGACACAAATGATGTTGGTGCAGTTTGAATGGTTTGTTCAATCATTGGTAGCACATTTTGAGGGGCTACGGGGGCATTAGGATCATAATATGTGAGTTGATCAATCTTGATAACGCGTCCTTCATGTGGGAACATCATGAGGTGAAAAACAGATGAAGCCACTACTTTCATTTTGTACATATAGCTACGTCCAAGAAGGAGGTTGTAGTCGAGCTGGGCATTGATCACTTCGATGTCGATAAGAACTAATTTGCTGCCTAGTTCTACGGGTACGTTCGCTAAGAGGCCTTGTGGTTGAGCTGAGCATCTGTCGTAAGCTCGTAATGCCGTGGTGGATGGTTGTAAAGCGGGGGAGCCAAGTTTCTGCCACAGAAGGGTGGACATAACGTAGGTTGAAGCTCCTTCATCGATGATGCATCGATGCACAACAAGGTTTCGAATGTTTACTGACACCTGGAAAGCCAAATTTGATGGCAATCGAGGTTCGGCTTGGTCTAAGTCGAAACCCATCATGTGTGTGTCATCAGGGTCTACTCCTCCGATGGCGGATAGTAGTAGTTTTCGTTGTGCAGGGCATGTTTTCAGTACCTCTAAAGCAGACATAGCAGCGGGGGATTGTGCTAGGTCTTCCACGACGTTATAATTGGATGCTACGCTAGCATTAGGATTGTTGTTAATCCTTCGCAAAGGGATGCGATAGATTTTAGGTCCTCCGTCCAACGGCATATTTGGTATGTGTAGTGGTTGATCTGGTGGAAGGGAGGTGGATCCATCAGTGGGAGAATTTTGTGGGGGTCGGCCGTACTGATTCATACGAGTTTGGAGGTTAATGTCATTGGATGACATCATTAATAAATGGTGTGTGCCTAGATCTGTATGCTGATAATCAGTTGCGGCATAGGTGATTTGTTGCTGGGGTGCAGCAGATCCTTGTGGGGAGTCCATAGGGCAAGTATTACTACTCCCTGGTTTGGCAATGGGTTTTGTAATATTATGGGTTGCGGTTGATTAAGTGGATTTGGTTGTCCAGCGTGGCCCTGGCGTTGGGCATCGTCAGCCCAAAGTTTACGTGCTTTCTCTAAATGGGGGCAGTTATGAGTGTAATGTCCATAGACTCCACATATAGAACATGGATGGTTTGTTCTTAGGTTTTTTTTTTTTGGCTTCTTGGGATGACGATCAGGATTCTGGTTGGGAGGAGCAGCATTGTTATTATTTGGAGGATTGGGAGGTGGTGGACCTTGATTATGTTGTTGGTTGTTGCCGCGGTTATGTCCTCTTCCACGGTTTTGTTGTCCGCCCTGGTTGCGTTGGTTGTTTTGATGTTGGGGCTAATTGTGTTGTGTGTACACTTTCCCTTGAGTAGTGGGAGGATTTTGGGGTGCTGCCGGTGCGGGAGCAGGTTGCGGTGGATAATAAGCTAGTGGCGCTGGAGGTGGTCCAGTTGCCTGTGGGGGTTGCTGGTAACCCTGAGCTATTGGAGGTGTTGGGTTAGCTGTTGTAGCTTGTTGTGGGTAATACATTGGTTGTGCCGGTAAATGAATTGGGTTCTGGGTGGCCGGTTGGTTCTAGTATGTGGGTGGTACATATGTCAATGGCGCTTTCCCATAGCAATGTTGTGGACAAGAGGGTCCATGAGTGTGATGAGTCTGATTCGTTGGAGCGTACGAAGTTGTCGCTCCAGAATTAGATGTAGCCCTAGAGAGGTCTGGGGCATTTATGGTGCTCACCATGCTAAAAGGTTTATTTTGTGCCGTGACTTGGCCGATAATACCATCAGCGGCATGTGATTCCTCTGGAGTGTCACCGCGTGAAGAATCGCCTCGTGGGGCGTTTGGTATGATGGTGTAGTGATAGCCTGACTGGGCATAAATCAGGTCGAATTGCTGAGCTTTTAAGATAGCTTCTTCCTCTGACTGGGGTCATTCGGAAGCTACATCTTTGGCTATGAGGGGTAGGAGTGATTTAAGAAACCAGTCCAAAAATATATGGTCATCCAGTTTTATCTTACAGAGGCTACGACGCTTGCGCCACTCATGGATATGGTTGGTGATGTGGGTAGCTGTGTTTTGTCTGCAAGACAACAGTATTTCAACTCCTGCATCATAGCGTATAGGTAGCTGAAAAAACTGAAGGAAAGTGGAGGCGAGAGACGTAAATGTATGGTGGGTCCCATGTGGTTTCCCATGTGGTTGTTCGATGTACCACTTGGCTGCAGAGCCAGTGAACGTTCGTTGCAACAGTCTTACTCTAATGGAGTTAGATGAACACCATAGGTGAAATGACATTATGTGGTTTTGGAGATCCTCCCTAGGTTTTCCTTCAAACTTGGGGATGTCCGAGGGGAGCTTTGTAGGCATGGGTGGCCATGTAGGATTGTGCCTGATAGGATCGTTGGTTAGCCTGGCTAGGTCTGGTAAGTTCAGACTAGCCATGTAAGGTAAACTAGTAGATGGGTGTGGTGTAGTGATTGGGACATAACTATTAATGGTGGCATTATGTAGTGGTCCAGTAGCCCCTAAGGGTATGCTAGGTATTGAAGGTATGTGTCCTCCAACCATTGTGGTTTGGGATGGTTTAGCGCTCCCAAGTGCAACATGAGAGAGGAAAGACTATTGGTCCAGTAGTTCAGACTGCATGAGAGAGGAAAGACTATTGGTTTAGAATGGCTTTGGGTACCATTTCATGGGTGTTTTCTTGCTTAAGAAGAAAAAATACGAATTTCCAGGTTGATGGCTTGCCCATGCACGAAATTGGCTGCCATACCTCTTCATTCCCAAGGCATTAACTGCCTCAACCAATTTCTGGAAGAATTAAATGATTGGGTCCATAACCCAAAATGGGTAGTTGGTGGTTTATGGGTTTTCTCATTGACACATGGATTAACACCATTGGCTCAAGGGTTTGAATAATTTCCCTCCCTATTCCTTATAAGAATCATGCCCCCATCTCTTTGTTGCATTGCATAGATAGTTGTGGGTATTTCATTAAAATCCGTATTTACATTATGTCTTATCTTACATTGTGCCTATCTAGCACAAGAACCATAGGCATCTATTTTTAATTTCTGATACATAAACGCTAAATCAATGGTGGGGCCTTGGCCTTGAGCTCCTCACCATGATTAAATATTTACATCATTTACGATTTAATGCGAAGGGGGTCAAAATGGGGACGTGACAGTAAATGCTTGAAAAAACTATTCAAAAATAATGGATCTTTGAAATAATTTGAAGGAAAGAAAATAACATAAATATTTCAAGAAATAAATGGATCTCTTAAAAATTGCTTGGGCAAAGTATCGAGCAAATAAACAGTAAAACCTTGATCTAAATAAAATGCAGAAAATCTTTCTTTCAATTACTGAAAATTTTTAAAAAGACTTTTAATGGAGCATTATAAATAGTAAAATATTTAATATGGCTGTAAAAATGTAGAAAAATTAATGCTATAAAATATGCTAAATGGGCAGAAAATATAGCAAAAACTATATTCAAAAAATTGGCCGAATTCAAAAGAATTGCATTGCGGGTTTTGGGAAAACAACCACGATGTGTAGAGCGGGTTTCGGCCCCACAGTCACGATGTGCAGTGCGGGTTTCGGCCGCGAAGCCGCGATGTGCAGCGTGGGTTTCGATCACACAGTCGCGATGTGCAGCGCGACAAATGGCCGCGAAGCCGTGGTGTGCAGCGTGTAAAATGGCTGCGAAGCCGCGGCGTGCCGTGCGGAAAAAATCCGCGAGGTCGCGATGAACCGCGCGACTGTCAGGCGAAAAACCGCAAGGCGAAAGCCGAAAAACAGACGCCAAAAAACGAACCCAAAAATAGAAATTTGAGGCTGTTAATGGCAATAGAAGGGGCCAAGATCTAGAACAACAATGGATCTGTTGTCTAGGATGGCAGATCTATGAATAAAAATGATTAAACTAACAAAAACTAAGATCTAAAGCAAAAAACTGAGATCTAAGAATTCGAAGCCAACGGAGTCGCCAAAAACTGTTGGCTTGGTTTTGCAACCAAGCTTTGTGCAATGGGCACCTATCAACAATGTGATAGCAGTTTCAATATTGAAAGAAAAAACAATTATAAATTAAATCTAAATCTAAACTAGCATGTGCATATAACAAATATTTTTTTTTTAAAAACAATTCAAGAACAAGAAATAAAAGAATAAGTATTTTGTATTAAGATACCTCAAATGTTAAGGATTTGTGTTGAGCAACTCCCAAGGTGAGTAGCTCCAAGCTCCAAAGGTCTCTTCTCCAAGATACTGAAAATGGCCAAAAGTCTCATGAGAGATTTTGACAGCGTGAGGATAGGATGATGGATGGATGGAAAATGAGGAGCCCCTACCACCTTTTTATAGTTTTTGTTGGTGGGGAATACCATTATGGTTTTGAGGAAACCAATGGTATTGAACAACATGGTTTAGGTACCTTTTCCCTCATTTTTCCTTTTTTGAATATTTTGAATATTTTTATCCCCTTTTTAATATTTTTGGGAATTCTGGACCTTTTTTGAGGGGTTTTTATGCTTTTTGAGGAAAAATATTCATTTTGAGGAGAAAAATGGGTGTATTGTGGTCTTTTGGTGACCTTTTAATAGATTTAGAGGCTCAAATGGTGGAAAAGTGGACAAATGGGTCATGTGAATAAGGAAATGAGCTAGTAAGCACTTTTTGGGTGTTAACAGCAACACCATTCTTTTGTGGTGTGTAGGGAACAATATGTTGCATCTCTATGCCTTCATCATCACAAAAGGATTGAAAGTCACCCTTGACATACTCTCCTCCATTATTAGTGCAAATGGCCTTGATCTTTCTATCTGAAATTTTTTTGCAGAAGACTTGAAAAACTAAAGTATCCAAACACTTTTGATTTTAATCTGAGAAATTATACCCATGTAAATATTGAATAATCATCATTAAAAGTAAGAATATATACATTTCCTTGTTCAAAGATAGATCTGGAAATGGCCCAGTAGTATCACTATGAATTAGATCTAGAGGTTGAGAGGCTCTCCTTGCCTTTCCTTTTCTGAAAATGCTTTTCGGGATGTTTTCCCATTAAGTAACCCTTATAGTTTCCTTTGGAAAACTTGAATTTGGGTAGTCCTTCAACCATCTCTTGAGTATGAATATCTTGCAGGTACTGGTAGTTGAGATGCCCAAATATTTCATGCCATAGCCTACTCTCTTCATTTGCATGAGTGTGAAGAGCAGACTGCTTGGAGAGAGGAAGAAAGTGAGAGAACTCATACAGTTTCGAATTGTGGTTTGCAACACCTTTTGCAATGATATTTCCTGAAATCATGTCTTGTATTTCGACCTTATTTGGAGGGAATATCACCCTCTTGGCCTCTCCAATATGGATCATTTGGTAGACCGAAAGTAGATTGAAATTAAGTGTAGGAACATAGAGTGCATATGAGAAGTATCCATGATGAAGTTTGATCCTTCCAATCCCCTCAGAGGAGACCTCAGAACCATTCCCCAACATGATGGAAGGGCCAACAGTTCATTCGAAACTAGTGAAGAGATATTCAGAGGAAGACATGTGTCTAGATGCTCCCGAATCTATGATGAAGGAGGACTCTCTTGATGCACCTTCCATGAGAGCATGGAATCTCTTCTTGTCCTCAAATCTAGAAGGTTCAACTTCTTTCTTCCTAGCACATACAGGTACTGGGAGGTTATTATTTTTAAGTAACTAAACCATCAAGTCTATAGTCTTCTTCATACAAGAACTCTCAGGGTGAAATCCTCTATTGCAATAGGTACATTTGGATTTCTCCTTTTGAGAATGCTTGGTCTTCTTGGAATTCGAAGCCCCTTCTGACTGATAGGGAGCCTCCTTTTGCTTTTGCTCATTCGAATTTATGTCAAAAAAGTTTTGCTTGCCCTTTCCATTCTCTCTCTTCACCTCAGCAGCTGCAATTGCTGAATCCATATTTGGTTTTATCATTCCCATTTGAATCAACTTATCCTCATCTTATATGAGAGATTGGATGAAGTCATCAAGAGTGGAAAAATTCCATTTTGGGATGGATAGCTTTGTTGTTTGAAAGGTAGAGACATATACTTAGTATTTAGGGCCCAATTTTGATAGTATGGCAAGGATGAGTTGCTTCTCTTCCATATCTCTTCAATTGTGAAATTATATTTTTAATCTTGGTAAGAAACTCATTGATGGAGTCGAAGATGCAAGGGCTTAGTGAGATAAGCTCATTTTCCAACTTGTGACCTTTCAAGTCATCTTTCTGTCCAAGAAGAGATTCGAGCTTGTCCTAAACTTATTTTGGAGTGGCTAGATCTATGACATGAAAAATGGAGGTCTTTGGAAATGCTGAGAAGTAGTAGTGCTACTGCTTCATCAAGTTTATTCAAGTACTTGGATTTCTCTACTGCACCAGTGGGTTCAACTACAGTCCCATTCAATACTCTAGAGAGGCTCTTGGACTTCATGAATATGTCCATCTTGGCCTTCCATTCGATATAATTGAATGAATTTAGTTTTAGATCCATTGGTAGCTGTTGAAGTCGAATTGAATATGAATTCGAATGATGGAATAAACTTGCAAAACAAATGAAATGTTGATGGAGATTTGCTGCAAATTCGAATGAACACCGCCATAGGAAAATGAGAACATGTGACTAGATCCTTCACACCTAGATAGACCTCACTGGATTTCTCTAGTGAATTCAAGACAATTGCACCAGAAATTGTTGTGGAAATCCATAGGATTTTAGTGCTCAATGAAGACAGCTGCTCAATGAATTGCTGCAATGGCTGCAACTGTTGCTACTGCTGCAATTCGAATAGCTGAATCCAACTCTGATACCATGTGATAATTCAACAGGATTGATCACATATCTAGAGTAAACCTCACAAATCTCACTCAAGAATTGTAGAGAAGAAGAAGAAGAAATGAATTAATTATCACTCATAAACTCAGGAATGGAGAAATCTGCAGTATAATCATACATCAGTTGTAATATGGCATTATGAAAACTGAATACAATACAATATTGTCAAGTGAATTCGAATTAACCAAAGGTGATTCAAATTCTCCTCAATGTGTGGCTTGGATAGCATTGGAGACATCATCCAATTAGTGGTAGTAGTCACAAAAGTCGGTCAAATGAGTCTAACTCAGTCTAAATGAGCCATGTGAGCACAAATCAAGGGATGGAGACTCCAAGGAGGGTGCATGAGGTTGTCAGAAGGTCAAGTGGCACTCCGATACAGACAATTGGAATCTACAGGCAGTTAAACTGAGCAATAATGCAAGAACTAGTCAATCAATGTTGCAACTGACTGCTAGTGATCCAAGTAGTGTAGTAGGGCGCATATGTCATCCACATGAGGAAAAAAAGGCGCACTAGGTAGGTAGGAGGGCTACTGAGGGATAAAATCGGGCTCTAGGGGGCTGGAAATAGGCTCCAGATGCTGGGGAGACTACCATATTGATGACTGGATGCATGCAAATACATGCATGATGACTGGATGCATGCATGCATGCAGAATATAAAAAATGATGGTGAGAATATTCCAACAATATCTATACATTTATAAAATAATTATATTTTTATAAATAAAGGCCATAATAATAATGGAGTTCGGTTGTCCATTAGGCCGCTCCTTATCAATCATAAAACATTATATAAAACAAATTTGTGATTCAACCTTAACTTTAAATAGGCAAAAATATGCCATGTCCCCAATTTTGGTTCATTTAAGTTCCCATGGGTAAAGGGGACAAAATAACCCCTAAGGAGATAAATTTATTTCAGTTTTGTATGCTTAGAATAAAAATTATCCTAAGTCTAGTACAAACAATAATTTTATTAATTTTAATTATTTTTATAAATAATTATTCCTAAATTCTGATCAAGTGGGCCAAGAGGGCGCCCTCATGAGGATAAGGTTGCTAAAATGGAACCGGAGTCAAGAAAATAGCAAAAGATGGAAAGCAGGGAAGGTGTAAGAAGTTGCCAAAAGCAGAAAATTGGAAACATCCAGAAAAGCCAAGGGAGGGCGTAGTTTCCAAAATTAGAGGCCAGTTTACAAAGCAGAAAACTATTTCACAAAGCAAGAAACATATCAAGTCAATGAGGGCACAGTTTCTAAAAGGATGAAAAGTTGTAAGAGAGGAAAAGAAGGAAATCCTATCCACTCAAGGAGGGAGAATTTGGAAGGGATCTTACAGGTCACCAAGCACATCAACTTGCTCAGCAGGTCATCAGGAAGTTTACAAAAGAAGCTAAGCAAATCCTTTTCACAACTTTTGATCATTATTGAATTTGTGTGTGAGCACTTTAGCTTACCAAGGCAAGGAGAAGTGCCCTAGCCAACGAGTGGGAGATGTTCCCCATTCCTTCTCTTCAATTCTTCTTCTATGATATTATTCCTTCCCTTGCAGCCATGGAATTCTGATCTATAGGTCTACATCATCCTACTATTGAAGAATCTAAGCATCCAGAAAGTGATCCTCAGTGAGTTTTGAAAGTGTTCATCCTGAGAAAAGTAATCCATTTCAGTGAAGACGTCCATTGCATATCAAGAGGTCTAGTGCACCCATCATATACAATTGTCATCTATGATTTCATCCAAATATCATATCCAGTACATAACCTCATCTTCTCCTCCTCCTCTCATTCGCATTCTCTCAAGTTATGTAAGATTTTCTACCATTGGAGAACCCTTGAAGTTCTGATGGTTAAAAGTCCTTTTATTTTCTGTTCAAGAGCCTCAAATTCGACTTGCTGATGTTTATAAATTCATGTCATAAACCTCACATAATTTAGAAGTTAATTTTGTAAGCACTAGAGGAAATTTGGATCAAGTAATCTAAAGACCAGCTCTTTATGCATTTTTTATTGACTAGTTTTACCATATTTGTAATTCAAAGTTATGCATGAGTCATTTCTATGATATGATGGTCATTTGAGAATCCCGAGACATTAATGAAGCACCCACAACCATTTCCCCAAGGATTTGAATACATATAAGCCGGTTTGGAAGAGTTTGGAAATGCACTAGTTGAGCAGTCTAACTTAGCGCCCTTGTCCCTTTTGATCCCAAACTCACCTAGAACCTTCCAGATTCTCAAAATATTTTGTCCACTTCCTGATTAGAGGGTCAAGTACTGATATCCATCATTTGGTTACATTTAGGTGTAAGCACTGAGTTTGGTTTTCATATGCTGGTGTGCCCAGGAAGCATTGGAGTAGAATTCATCCTGGTTGATGTTCGAAACATAAATGGCCCCAGTACTTTGTGCATATGACTCATATTTGGAGTTGTTTTGACATGTTTGCTGCTACACACATTCCCATGAATTTGGAAGATCCTAAATATCCAAAACTCATAACACAGGAGGAATCTGCTTGTGCTCTAAACTAGCCTTTTCCACTAGTTCTGTTAACTAGTCTTCGTCGGTAAAAAAGTTGTGCTGTAAGTTTTTTTTTTTAGATAATATTAGTTGATCATAGGTCTAGGATATTACAGTGGTATCAGATCATGGTCCTCTGCACATGTGAGCATAAATACTAAGCTCCACTACTGAATTGAAAGAAGTATTGCATCCATGGCCTGGTTCAGTGGAAATGATTCCGATTTGTATGAAGAAGAAGAATCATTTTCTGATTGTGAAGAGGTCATTTACATAGATGAAGGCTTGTCCATTTTACATGAGGATGTTGTATCCTTGTGTGATTCTTTTTGCACAAATATCAGAAGGCCCAAATCAACATAATTTAGTATTGTTGAGGGCAGAGTGTGCTATGGTGCACAACTTCTAGGAAGCAATCCATTTGAGTACCTCATGGAGTACCAAACAATGAGGAAGGATATGTAGGAGGTCTTTCCATTTCAAGACTTCTACACTTTCAAAGTTGAAAGGTTGTTTCCAAATGAGCATCCTTGTAGAAATAAGTATCAAAGAAGAGTAGACCATATTGTCAATGGTGTGTTCAAAGAAGTAGAACATATGTTGCATAAAAGTGAAGCATCACCATCACAATGCTTTGCACCTAATGAGCCAATGATAAAAGGGGCATCCAGAGCTTCTCTTGGTTCAAAAAGAGGGGATCCATCTGTTAAAAGGAAGCCATCAAATGATCATTGATGGAACTAGCACTATGAAAGCTTACAAAGACAAAGAAGAACCATGTGCAACACAATACCAAGCAAAAAGTGCTGAAGTGGTGAACAGTGTGGGAAGAGTTTCCTACTTGATGAGAATTTTTGGACCCTCTTCAGGAAGGGCCTCCAAGAATCTTGATCATCAGACAACCAAGGAGAAAGCTTCGTCAATTTACTTGGAGAACAAATATCCAAAGACAAATAAGCCACCAAAGGAGAAGATAAGCAAACTCACAATAGAAGAGCTATGTGGTTCCCCTGGTGAGTGCATGAAGCAGCAAGAAGAAGACATCAAGCAAAGGTATAAGAGTAATTCTGATTTTTGTAGCAGCAATGTCTTCTTACATCCATTTGAGGAATCTTACAAATCAATTAAAGAAAATAGACCTCCCAATGTTGAATTGGATGTTGGAAATGAGTATTGTGCTGTGGACCCATGCCATAAGTAGTGAAACTTAACCTTGCAGCCTACATAGAACATGCACATATATTTCTTAGTTGAAGGTGGTGTAAGGGGTGAGCGTGTTGAACAATGTGCATCCAAGGAACCAGTATCTATTCAAGGGGTTATTGATAGTATGGGAAGTGAAACCACTACCAGTTTCTTTGTTGGCGGTTTCAATATCATTACAAAGAGGATTGAAGATGAGATGAGTTCAATTGAACTCAGTGATAGTGAGTCATCCAGAGGAGCAGATCTAGAAGACATGCACATACTAGTTGAGTGTAGACCAAAGAGTTTGATGGAATAACAGACCACCATAGATATGCCACATAAAGATAAATATGTGATGCAAAGGTATGAACTAAATTCTGAATTTTATATTCCTTTGGTTCATCACAATATTGCAACCACTTCCAGGGAGAAGGTTGGCATGGTGGAGTTCCCTAGTGAGGAGGCTCAAATTTTCGGTGTTAAGGATGAATGAAGTGATAGGGATGAAAGTTGGGAGGAGATTTTGCATGATACTCATATGGTGGGTGAGCCCACATGTAACATCACACTTGATGTAGTCAGGTAGTCATGGAGTGACTTGGAGAGCTTGCTCCTAGTCAGCAAAGAGAGGATGTTGCAAGTGTTGTCTAGAACTGATGATGCACATAGATTCATGTAGGATATTATTGGGAGAGTTCAATTGGAGGAGAGACAAGGTGGAGTTGATGGGAGAGTCTCTAGCTCTGAACTATGCATCATGAAAGAAGAGATGGAAAAGATGAAGGCAAACTACTTGTAGATGTTCATGGATAGAGACATGGCTCTCAAATTTGTTGAATACAAAGCAAAAATAGGAGGAGAGAAATTTCATATGGACTTGGTAGAATTCTCTTTCCACTCCTAGGACTATTAGTAATGTGAAGAGTGTGGTTGGTTGCACACATGTTGCATTGGAGGAGCCTCAGTGTGCTAGGTGAGCATGAAGAGTGTTTAGTTATGCAAGTGCATGATGGTAACAATGATATGGAGATTGGTTGCAGATCACTTGTTTCATACTTGGAGGATTATGGGATTTCTCTATATGAGGAAGAATCATATATGGAGGATGTACCTGATTGAATTCCACTTGAACCATGTTGCAGTAGTGAGATATGTCCATCTATGGATGGATGCATTTCAGAGAGGAGGACTTCTAGAGGTGACAACCCATTTAGTGATTCCATTGACATCTCTCACAATGCCCAGTTAGATGACCCACAATATATGCACATTTGGATGTCATTTGATTCCATTCATATACACATAGATTGGGTGGAAGATTACATGGAACACATGGAGACACCTTGCAGAAATTTTTTTGCTCATGCTATGTGGGAATCAGTTATGCAAGCAAGTTACCATGGAGAAATTTGCATACAACATGTTGAGGCATTAACCTTGAATAAGGAAGATCTCAGCTTGCCTATGTGGGAGAAATTCCCATCCTTGGGGTGAGGCATATATGTACATTCATGTTGGACCAATCAACAATAAATTCCATGCATCTACTGTTTCAGTGGATGTTTTTTATAGGGAGTTGCAGTTGGCCTACTTTCCTTCACTCCTAGCACCAAAGGATGTGAAAGGAAACTTTGGTTCGATGGAGGGACCATTTTTAGTGATGCTTCATGAAAAGCAAGGGACACATGTGTCTACTTTTCAACTTGATCTTGATCATTGGGACACACACTTGGTGCTCTTTCGGAATGGTGAAAATCAGTGGCATCTACCATCGTCACTTGATACTTGTCTCATGCACAACAGTGAAAGAGAGTTCCACTTGATCTCTTGGGGTGGAATATGTGATTGCAATTTGAGCCATGGGATTGGAGTGTTGTTTGCACATGAGGAGTTTCACATCTTGTTGGGGAGGCTCACTAAGTTGATGAGTTGCATTGGGAGTGGCACACTTCCAACATGGTGGATGGATCCTGGCATACCCTAGAGTCACAAGTTGTCACAAGTAACATTTATGATGGATGGTATGCATCGGGGACCATGGGCTCCAACAATTCCTTGGAATGATGGAATAACTAAAGTGTCATGGATACTATTGGAGTACAGTGGCAGTTCTCACATCCACATTGTATTATACAGATTTGCATGGGATCCCGACATCTTTCTCAATTGTTTTAATTGGGAGAAACTTACATTTTTAGTTGCAGAAACAGAGGATTTAGGAAATGGGAGATGATAATAATCAGAGTAGTGCATCAAAATCAGGGTGGATAACCCTCAATTAGCTTGTAGTTTGGATCCCATTGTTATTAATTCCAAACAACATTAAGGAAACAATTGCAAGGAGAACAGCTTAAGCATCACCATGGATTGTTATTGTTTGAGGACAAGAAAACTTGGGAGGGGAGGACTGTCATGTCCCCAATTTTGGTTCATTTAAGTTACCATGGGTAAAGGGGACAAAATAACCCCTACGGAGATAAATTTATTTCATTTTTGTATGATTAGAATAAAAATTATCCTAAGTCTAGTACAAACAATAATTTTATTAATTTTAATTATTTTTATAAATAATTATTCCTAAATTTTGAGCAAGTGGGACAAGAGGGCGCCCTCATGAGGATAAGGTTGCTAAAATGGATATGGAGGCAAGAAAATAGCAAAAGATGGAAAGCAAGGAAGGTGTAAGAAGTTTCCAAAAGAAGAAAATTGGAAACATATAGAAAATCCAAGGGAGGGCGTAGTTTCCAAAAGTAGTCCAGTTAACAAATCAGGAAACATCCCAAAGGGTGCAGTTTCCAAATTATAGGCCAGTTTACAAAGAATGAAACTATTTCACAAATTAAGAAACATCTCAAGTCAATGAGGGCGTAGTTTCTAAAAGGATGAAAAGTTGTAAGAGAGGAAAAGCAGGAAAGCATATCCACTCAAGGAGGGCGAATTTGGAAGGGCTCTCATAGGTCACCAAGCACATCAACTTGCTTAGTGGGTCATCGGGAATTTTATAAAAGAATCAAAGCAACTCCTTTTCACAACTTTTGATCATTATTGAATTCGTGGGTGAGCACTTTAGATTACCAAGGCAAGGAGATGTGCCCTAGCCAATTAGTGGGAGATGTGATCCATTCCTTCTCTTCAATTATTCTTCTATTATATTCTTCCTTCTCTTGCAGCCATGGAATGTTGATCTACAGGTCTACATCAACCTACTATTGAAGAATCTAAGCATCCAGAGAGTGATCCTTAGTCACAGTGTCATTGGAGAGAGTTTTAAAAGAGTTCATCCAGAGGAAATTAATCCATTTCAGTGAAGGTTCCCAGTGCTGCTCAAGAGGTCCAGTGCACCCATCATCTAAAACCATCAGCTCTAATTTAATCCACATATCATATCCAGTGCAGAACCTCATCTTCTCCTCCTCCTCTCATTCTCATTCTTTCGAGTTATGTAAGTTTTTCTACCATTGGAGAACCCTTGAAGTTCTGATGGTTGGAAGTCCTTTTATTTTATGTTCAAGAGCCTCAAATTTGACTTGCTAATGTTAATAAATCCATGTTAGAAACCTCACATAATTCTGAAGTTAATTTTGTAAGCACTAGAGTCAATTTGGATCAAGTAATATGAAGACTAGCTCTTTATGCATTTCTTTTTTACTAGTTTTACCATTTTTGTAATTCAGAGTTATGCATGAGTCAATTTTCTGATATGATGGACATTTGAGAATCCTGAGGCACTAATAAAGCACCCAAAACCATTTCCCTAAGGATTTGAAGACATCTAATCCCGTTTGGAAGAGTTTGGAAATCCACTAATTGAGCAGTCCAACTTAGCGCCCTTGTCTCTTTTGCTCCCAAAATCACCCAAAACCTCCCAAATTATTAGAATATTTTGTCCAATCCCTGATTAGAGGGTTAAGTACTGATATCCATCATTTGTTTACATTCATGTGTAAGCACTGATTTTAGTTTGCATATGCTGGTGTGCCCAGGAAGCATTGGAGTAGAATTCAGCCTGGCTGATGTTCGAAACATAAATGGCCCCAGTGCTTTGTGCATAGGACTCAGAGTTGGCCCTGTTTTGACATGTTTTCTTCTACACACATTCCCATACATTTGGAAGATCCTAAATATCCCAAATTCCTAACCCAGGAGGAATCTGCTTGTGCCCTAAACTAGCCTTTTCCATTAGTTCTGTTAACTAGTCTTCGCCAGTAAAAACGCTGTGCTGTAAGTTTTAATTTTTGAGAAAATATTAGCTTATCATAGGTCCGGGATATTACAAAAGAAGTAAGAGATATATAAATAGATTCACGCCTTCAACAAAGAGATCGTTCTTTTTAACTTAACACAGGCACAGAAAAAAGAGAGTCGTGACTCCCCATTCACAATGGGTTGACTCTCCCTTGGACACGGACCATTCGTAACACACGATATATATATATATATATATATATATATATTTATACTAAAATTCATTGCAAGCTCCTCTCCATCGAGAGCTCCCTCTCTCCCCCACAATGAAATAATATGAAAATCAGTATGTAAAAGGATCGACTCTTCTTGTGGAAATTGTCCTTCTATCCTAATGTCAAATATATAAGTACCAGGGAAGTCACGACCCTACACAAAGTGGATCTCCCCCTTTTTCCAATGCAAAAGAATATTTAAAATGTGTGGGGATCAACCCTCTCTTCTAGAGAGGTTGCCCCTGCCTCAGTCAATACAAAAATATATATTATTTCATCAACGTAGAAATAAGCAGCAGTGTATACATGACAAAAGCAAAGAGGCGTTACCTCTCCCATCAATGCAATATGGAAGCTCCTTCCTCAACATAGAATACTCTTCCACCCCTCTTCAATGCAAGATATAAAACGATAAGGATTGCTCCATGGCAAGGAAGGAATGGAGTTATAGGTCACTAGAAAGATCCCCTTTCAACTCGATAGAGGCAAGATATATAAGATTGTTTTTTTCTAATTGATCATGCCTTTCAAAGTCATGAGGAAATTCGAAACCGTAATCGAAATAATATCCCAAGAAGTAATTACTGAAAGAGCCCCACGTATTTTCTTTCAATGCATGAAACCCTAACTACTAGGTTTCCTTTTCACATGGTTTTTTTAAAAGATAATTATTTATCTTTTAAAATAATAAATATATTTACCTATGGGGCTGAGATTGGAAGGCAAATCTACAATGTTTTGATGACACGCACTATTAAATCGTAGAGGGGTAAGGATATCCTTCGCTGGGGTCATCGTCCTAAAGGAATGTTTACCATAAAGGAAGCCTATAGCCTGTTAACTACAACATCGAACCAACAGGAGGATACTACTTGGAAACAATTGTGGGGAACTAAGCTCTGGCCCAAAATCACCTTGTTCCTCTCGCTGGTCCTGAAAGGTAAAATTTTAACTTGGGATAATATCGCGAAGCGGGGTTTTGAAGGACCTTCTCTCTATGTCCTATATGGAAGTCATGATGAAACCATTGCACACTTGTTGGATGGGTGCAGTTTTGCTTTTGCTCTGTGGGACAAAGGAGCAACTAGATTCCACATGTCAAACAGAATCAGGAATGCCCCAGATGAGACTGTGAAACAATGGCAACAAGACCCCTTTCAAGGGAGACTTCCCAACCGGGTTTGGAAGCTCTTCCCCGACTTTCTATTATGAGAATTCTGGAAGGAGTGCAATAAAAGGATTTTCACGGGAAAGTCTACTACCTGGTAGATGGTGTGGGGGCACATTCAATGCAGCATCACTGAATCTTTAAAATTAATACAGTGGACTAAACATGATTTGAACATTCCTGATAATGAGCTAAAAATTCTTCATACCTGGGATATTGCTGTGCTCCCTCGGCATATTGGTTGTATCCAATCTGGTTGCAGACCCCCAAACAGCTCAGCAATTTGGTCTCCGCCATTACAGGTTCAAGTAAACTTAATTTCGATGGCGCATCTAAGGGCAACCCAGGGGCGGCTGGGTATGGAGGTGTTCTGCGGGATGATAATGGCAGGGTTTTGTTCTGTTACCTTGGACACCTGGGTCATGAAACTAATAACGTTGCCGAATGTGAATCCATGCTACAAGGTCTCTGCATCGCCTCACGACGTGCCCTGAGCTGCTTAATTATCGAAGGTGATTCTAATATGTTGATTTAGATGGCAGTCAAACTTAATAATGGGACCCAGACTTCTAAGTTGGCGCAGTCGTGGCGATTAGCGTGGCGATTGACGTGTCTCAACCACCTCATTACTTCCTTTAACTCTGTCATCTTTCAGCACATTCGGCGAAGTGCCAACTGTCTGGACGACGCTCTGGCAAATCATGGGGCTTGTCACTATAATGACGGTTGGGAGGGGGATTCTCTTGAAATACCGTCGATCAGATGTCGTCAGTAGTGTTTAATGATTGCCGAAAGCAACAGAGGTGGTGTGGCGTCTTCAAGAGGCGGCAGGAGAATCACTAATTCCGATGGGAATTAACAGATGGTACCATCCGCAAGGTGGTAAGGATAGGTGGTTGATGGGTATTCTTATTACTTGTGCTATGGATAGGTGGTCGACAGATTTACCTCTGGTTTCTATTGTTATAGCTACTAATATGACGTGTGCAAAGATTAAGGAGCTTGGCCTCTCACGTTTGTTGATGGATTGTCAGCAGCTGGACTCTGTTTCGATGATGATTGTGCAGGACAGTTTCAGTTATTTCACTGTATGGCTGGGTATGATGGATTTTATGGCGAAAGGTGGTGGCTTGCCTTTAAATTCTGAATTTTAGGATGGCATTAGGAACTATGGTGTTATTCCTTATTCTGCTAGCGTTTGGTGGGACTACTTTGTTTTCAGTATTGGGGTGATGAGTGTTAGTGAGGTGTTTAATATCATGCCGCCAAGAGGCCGTCCCTCTAGGAGAGGCAGACGGGCTCCTGTGGAGTCGGATGCTGGGGATAGGGGAATGGTGCTCAGTATGGTCTTAGCCATGAGCAATGGAATACTGCTGCTAATGCTCTTTTTTTCGGTCGGTTCTTTCCCCAAGACGTGCAAAGGTTGGTGGAGAATCTTGAAGAGTCTCTGTGGCGTCGGGTGGCTGTGCAGGAAATTCCTTCGGAAGCGTTCGCTATGGTGGATTGGATTCACGATCTTGGCAACACACGGGGTTGTATGGCCCTCTACAATCGGGTTGTTGCGATGCTTTGGGTAACCAAAAATCTTATTTCCTAGCTAATGGAAACCTAGGCGGATATCTTGTCTGGTTCTGTAAGGATGACTCAATTGGAAGACCTTTGTAAGGATCACGCTAAATAATCTAAGTGGATACATATGAAGTTGGACGCTTTGGCGAGGGATTTGGGGATTTCGTTCCTGTCCAAGCCAAATAAAGTTGAAAACTCGCGGGAGATCAACCTGTGTGGAAAAGGCCGGGAGGCTGCTCATAAGTCGCCTGTGGTGATAATTGAAGATGAGGCCGGTCCATCGGCTTAATTCCTTTTGTGACTGGTCCCCTACGTATTGGTTGCGGTTCTCGGCTTGGTGACTCTTATCTGGCATCGACTTCGGCTCTTATTGGCTTTTTCGTGCTTTAGTATTTTCGGTAACTCTTTATTTTGGTTCCGTTCTCTTTTTTATCATCTCAATGTTTGTCCTCTCGATATCTATGTTGTTAAGGGGTTTGGGTGTTTTTCTCAGCTGTGTGTTTATCGGCTGCTATCCTCTGATGTACTGCAACTGTTTTTGGTCTGATAGAATTGTAATGGTTTGTAATACTAGTGCTATATGGTTTGGAATGTGTAACTGTGGGGATTTGGAAAATGAGGCTGTTCTTTGGCTTTGGTTCTAGGATAGTAGGGAAAAACAACGTTTTGGCATGTGGAGTGACAGTTTCAGCCTCCAGTTTGTTGTTAAGATGACTATTGTACTGTTTATCCTACCTTAATAGAAATGCTCTCTTTTTTTTGCTTAAAAAATAATAATAATAGATATATAGCTTTTATCTATTTTATATGAATGAATTCTCTCTCTCTCTCTCTCTCTCTCTCACACACACACACACACACACACACACACATATATAATGGCCACTTTGTAATGATAATGGCACAAATTGAGATCATTCTCGCCACAATAACTATATACTCGTAATCATAATAACAATCCTTTAGTCTAGTTATAGTTCACTTCATGAGGAAATAAATCGCCTTTATGTCATAATAATAATAATAATTGTTCGCTTAAGATAAGCTCATTCTAGCATACTTTATTGACTATTCCCTTAAGCTAATTAATGATCGGAATTAATTTTCT